>CM051828.1:90807302-91377302 GCA_028451465.1 Erethizon dorsatum | reverse complement strand
TCTTTTGTTCAAATGGAATCGCAAATCTTATAACACTTCTTTCTTGTCCCAACCTAAGTTAGCAAAATTCAGATAATTTAACCAAGTCTCTTGTGAGATAAAGAACATATGGAAACTAGCCTTCAGAAAGGAAGTAATGGTAGGGTCCCCTTAAGTCACCATTAACCAATGTCCTTCTCAGTGAAGTTTCCGCTTTACAGTTAGTCCCCCATGAAAAAATATATTTCATGCAAAACATTAGTTATGGGCCCAACAGCCCAGTTCAAAACATGTGTAGCTGATGTATGTTTCTCCCCAAAATACAAGTACTGGCCTGTTCATTGTCATCTACACAAAGAACTGAGTCCTAAAATCCTTTACTCAACTAAATTCTTAATAAGTAAACTGAGACTAACCCTCTAATACCAGATTTGTTAAACAACATGATTTAGGTCCTTGCTATTCATGCACCTTGTACAACTAAAATGACTGGTAAAGCTAGAATCATGAAAGAGTCATTTTATGTGGCTGCTAAATTCCTCTCAAATCTCCTTGCAACTTAATGAGGAAAGAAAGCTCAATGTGTAATGCCGGCTAATGTGGTTTATGCTAGAAAATAGTATCAACCTATCTTTGTAGCTTATCTAAGCCAGGATAATACTTTTAGCCTTTATAGTAGACCCAACTCCATTTTTTCAACTCTTGACTATGTATTTCCTGAAATCCTTTTCCAAAGAGTTAAATTGGATGTGAAATCTGTACTAGGCTATGGAGCTGTCTTTGTTCTAAGTCTCGCCAGCAAAGCCTTGCCTCTGTATCACTTTCATTGCGTTCTGATTGAGCTTGACAGTGTGACAAGAAAGCAAAGGGAGGCAATTCCAAACTGAATGAGAGTCTTTTTCAGCCACACAGCAGCCTCCTCCTTAGCCCCTAAGAAAAAGAGGTAACAGATGCCGATAGCAAAGCATCTCTAACAAAGTCCTAACTTTGATGCAGGCAGAAGAAGAAAAAAATGGAAAAGATGGTCTCAGTGCAGGAAAACCTTGAACGGAACACAAAGGAGGCAAAATGAGAAAAATTGTGGTGCTGAAAATGGCTGGGAGAGTTATGTAGCTGGAGTGCATTTAAGAAATTATTCTACTTACAACAAGAGGTTAGGATCTTCAAAATCTGCCCTGCCAGGTATGGTGCAGTTGGAGTAGTTGTATTCTAGGAGGCCCGAGCAGAAGGTAATTAATGCTGCTGGGACTGCTTGGTGTGGAGCATGTTTGTGGGACTAAGGCACTGTCCCTTGGGTGGAGAGTGAACCCCGTTGAAAGGACAACTTTTTCATACTGTGTAGCCATTACTTTTGTACTCTGTGAATTGATCTTTTCCAACCGAACAAAGTGTTCAGTAGCTGTAATTTTTCCGTCTCTAGGTTCTGTAATTAAACGGGCCAGAGCATCATTACTTTACACTGCTGTACACTATCCAGGGGTCAGCGTCTGGCCTCATCAAAGGATGGCCTCTAAGTACAATGATCTCCGACAGGGACCTATGTTTAGCTGCATAACAAATTTTATTGTGAGATATAAGTGCTGAGGCTATACTGACACACGTCTCTCTTATACTAGTTTCTCTAATTAAGGAAATGATTTCAAATATCAATATGTGTGCAATCTGCCTTAATTTTTGAGGCAAGAACATGGTTCCAGTTAGACAAGGTCTATCCAGTTGGACCAGGACATTCCTTAAAGCCTAGGTAGTTGCGGGTCCATTGCTAAGATAAAGTGTGAACCAGGAGTGACCCGCTTGAATCCACACACCAGCTCTCAGGCTAGAACATCAGGTTCTGAGCATTCCCTCCTTCGACTGCAGGAGTGAGAAACATGAACAGGAGAGCAGCATCTCCAGTGCTCTTGTTCGGACTCGTCTTCATTTACTTTCAGAGACAACAAAATCATAAAAATCAGTGTGACTGCTATAATCTGCCTTGTAAAACAGGGAGAACATTTATTTGGAGAATTCCCTCTTGACAATCCTCAGAGGCTGATGTGCTTGGTAAAGCTTGGTGAATCCCAAGCTCAATGATCCAATGCACGGGCCGCAGGATAGGTTACTGGCGGTTGTGAGGTCATAGGCTGGCGGGGTGGCGTAGAAATAATACAAACATTAACCCTGGTCATAGCTACACTTATGCAAGACCTGGACTACTACACCAAGCACATTTTAAAAATACTAATATCACAGGGAATTTTTAAGATTACACATTTCGTGGTACTCTTTTTCCCTTGGAAATCTTATGACTGCTTTTTTGTTCCTCTCTCAGATATGATCGTTCTGCTTTTGGATCCAGTTGAAACGTTTCAAAATACAAATAAAAGGTCAACCAGAATCCATGAAAATAAAGCTTGGGCCAGGAACAGTTGGAGCAAGGTAAAGTTATCTGTATATTTTGATAGAATTCTGGTTAAAAATGTACCAAAGATAACAGAGATAAGGAAAGCACATGAGAATAACCTGGAGCTCTAGAACTCCTAGGTTAGCTTCTAAATGATTATCAATCTCCGCTGAAGTAAAACACACATATAAGATACATTTCTGCTGGCGCATGAGGTCCTGAGGTGGACCCCCAATACCCACACACACACACACAAAAAAGATACATTTAATCTATAATCCTATGTTGAGTGCAAATATTGTAATTGACATGCACAGATGAATAATTCATACGTAGAATACTCAGCGGTTGACATGTATGTATGTATAAATTCTTACATACTTAAAATGCTAGGAGATTAACATACCTTAAACCATCTTTGTCACACTCACACTCGCTTGCAGGTTATATCGTTAAGTTTTCCCGATAACCGATGTCCTCTGTCTATTTAATATGGTTTGATTTCCTTTAGAGACAGCTAATGAGATAACACAGGCACCGGTGAAATCAACCACCTAATCTTACACATGAAACATTAAACAGCGAGGAAGCATCTGCAATTAGCAAATCACTTTGATGTGATGACAGATCTGGCTCTCTGTATCGCTGATGTTGTGTGTCTAGGTCCCAGATAGAGCTGCTGATCTGGACCTGCTGCGCATAAATCTAAAAAGTGAGCATTTCCTCTGATAGCTCACCTTTTGTGGATGACAGTTCTATCAGATTCCGGAGAGCTCAGGGGGCTGGGGACAAGACATGGGGGTGGGACTGGGACGGAGAGAAGCAATCCCATTTTCCATCCTGAATATCTTTATTTCCTTCCTGAAACAGAGGCAACAGACAAAACCCACTTCCAAAGTGCAGAAGAAGGTCATGTTACCTAATAAAGTGCAGAAAATGTAGACCTGTCTAGGTGACAGTGGGGATCTAGACCTGATCCCAAGAGTGGATCTGGTCATTATGTCATTTAACGTGGACTTGAGTGACACAGGCAGTGTCATTTAATGTGGACTTCTTTGCCGACCGCTTAACAGAATTTCAGTTCTCCCAGGATTTGGATGAAAGTACACACCCTTGCTTTCCTAATAGCACAGGCGTAGCTGAGCAAATCTGCGTGGAGAGAACCAGCGGACACAGGAAAACGCTTCGGTCTGTAGACACTACATGAGCACTCCTAAGCAAGACAATAGCATTAGCACTGTGCTATGCCCTCGTCATGGCTCTAAGCACTTAACCTGGGTCATCTCATTTAAATGACTCAGGAAAACATGGAGGCAGTATGATTTTTATCAACACTAGTGAACAGAAGAGGAAACTGAGGCAGAGACAGAGTCATCAACATATTCATAATCACACCATGGCCAGATGGTGGGGGTGGAGTGTACATGCCAGCCCTCAGCCTCAGCCACCCCCAGCGCTTTCCCACCTCTCCTCCCTGTGCAAGTCATCCGGGAAGAAGGCTACAGGTAAGAAAAGAAGAGAAAAGGAGTGGGGTAATGGGGGAAATAAAAAAAGAGGGTCTGAGCATCTCGCAAAACAGCTGGATGGGTGGGGAACCTGGTCATGATGTCCAGATGCTGACAGTAAAGAGCTTCACCAGGACAGGGGACCCCTTAATAGATCAAGGACAAGGAAGAAGCCACAGCTCAAGCCAAGGGCATTCGACTACTAGAAGTCTGGAGAGCAGTTTCCTGGTGACAGGGTGTTCGTGGACATCATCTTGGTCCCCTTGACAACACTGGATGATCGATGTTAAAGTCTCATTTTTGAAAATTTTAATAGATTTTTTTTTAGAGCAGTATTTTAGGCTTGCAAAAAAAAAAAAAAAAAAAAAAGTGCAGAAAGTAAAGCTAGTTTTCCTAAAACCATGCTTCACATGTTACGGTCTTTATCAAGCTGGTGAAGAATTTCCCATTTCTCAGATAAATAAACAGGCAGAATGGTCTGACTGAACCTCACCCCTCTCCCCCACTGGTGGCCAGTGCCAGGAGTGCTTCCGCCCTGGGCATCGCAGAGATGGTCAGCACTTCACAGATGTCTTCTATTTGCTACTGGAAGAGAAAAACATCTTTGATGAGTTATTCAACAGATGCTCTTTGAGCACTCAATCACTCAATCGTACGTTTTTTATCAATAAATTTGGAGTGCTAACCTTTGGCCTACACTCACCTCTTCACTGAGATACCTTCCCCTGGCCTATACATGAGTTAAGAGAATCAATCTCACTGACACTTGCTATTTAAATTGTCCCTGGCAGAAGAAAATTTGACAGTATGTGAAAATTATACTGTGTCAAAATAGTGAGAATACTTTAAAATTACGTTCTTGATGACATCTCTACCCGATTTTTGCAATTCTTCCCTCTCCCCCTTTTTTTCTTAAAAATTCCAATACTGACATTCCTCGTGAATGGCTGAATTGTGTTCCTATGAGTAGGTCGTTAAATGAATGGGTCACTAAGTGAGGTGGTGTATAGAGTGTGTCCATTACAATATTCAGAACAAAGAAACGGTCAAAGGAAACTCCAACTTGATCACTTTGCTTTTATTTGCATAACTCTTACATGCAGTACTGTAATGTATAACAGAACATAAAACTACAGTATTTTACAATCAGCAAAAATCACAGCACTGTATTGTACTGTACGTTTACTGCATCGTTCAGTTCAAATTTGTGTTGTAAGCCCAAATGGGGCTCCTTGATTCTAAATCCAAACAGTCATTAAATAGGTTGGTTGTTAAATAAGGAACACCTCTACATGCTTCTTAAAAAATGATGAACTCTGTAAACGATTTCTACCTGGATCATGAACTGGTATTTCTCTTTGCCCTCTGGAGATTTCCAGATAAATGTCCCAGGCACACCTTAGACCACAAACGGAGGCTCCGCGTATTCTCCATGAATCTGGCTTTTTTCACCCTCAATTTTCCAGGACAGGAATTTTTCAATAGCTCTTCAATACCTGACCCTAAACTTACACTCATCCCCAGTCCCTCAGGGCTGATTCCCCCTTTCATTAAATCACGAAGTTCTATTAATTCTACCTCCTAAGTAACTCCGGACCCTGCCCCTCTTCTCTACTCCCACTGCAACTCACTTACTCCACAGATTGGATTAAGCACCTACTGTGCCCCAGACCCTGGCCATGCACTGGAGTGACAACGGCGTCCCAGCCTCCCGGAGCGTCCCTGCTGAGATACGCTGCTCTGGCCGCCTGGATGAGCTCAGCCGGGCCCCGAGTGCTGCGTTCGGTGCTGCCCCCGCACTGGCCCGGCAACAACACCGCGCCTATAGCCCTCGAAAAAGTGCCAGATGGGACTGTGTTTACTGTCATGCTGGGCAATGCTGAATATTTTTCTACTGGGCTCTAAAGTGTCTCGGCTTTGATGAAAAACTAAGATTTAGTGGTCTGAGATCTGTGGGTGGAAGTGGACGCCAGAGGAACATTTTATATAAAAATGCACATGGGTACAGCACACTTGGGCCAGCAGCTCGTGGACCGAGCATCTACTCAGGAAAGCACTCTGCTATCCAGGCAGCCCCCCACACACACTCCAGGGAGAGCAGGACTGCAGTCCGCGCCCCGGTGAGCGCACCGATCTTTCCTGTTACTTTAAAGTTGCTTTGGGAGATGAGACCTCCTACCCAGGATATCCTGGGCTTTCCAAGAGAAGGTCCAATGCGAGAGAGCCCTCATCAGGCAGTGGGGGAAGCCAGCTTAGGATCAGGGCCGCCCAGGTGAACTCCTTCCCTTCCTCTCCCTTGGACGTGTCAGCACCCTGCACATCCTGGCCCTGCTGAATGTCACCTACACTACGAGTGGGTCCCCACGGGAAACAGCCGTGCAGCTGACCTTAGCTCCCGGTTCAGGAAGCAACAGACTCCACTGATTGAACTGGGGGAAGGAGGCCAGGCCCTGGCCAGCTCTGCGCGAAGGTGGCCTTCGGTTACATCAATTAGAGCAGGGTGCAGTCTCACCCAGCTTGGGCTGTGTGGCCAGCTCCTCTGTGAACCTGAGCTCCTGCCCTCCATGCCCACGGCCCGGCACCATCCTGCCGAGAGGAGGCAGCAGGCTCCTCCTGTAGCAACCACCTTGGTGAGGGCTCGGGTGCCCCCCTCTTGACAGTGGCAAAGCTGCATAGCAGCCCTGTGGCCACAGCCACACCCTGCTAAGACTCAGATGGGCTCAGCTGCAGTTTTGTGTGTCAGGTTCAGGGGCTTCCTACCTTTGCAACGATGAGGGCCTCTCTCAGTTGCTCAGGCTCATCTGGCATAGGGCCTGGAGCTGAAGGAAGGCCGGGCCACTAGCAGAGCACAGCTCGCGCTGACTGCTGTACTCTGAGGCCCCGGCCTTCTCCGAACCGGCTGGGCCCTGCCGCTCAGAGCTCCCTTCCTGAGACAACAAACACCTGCAGCAGCGTGCGGGAGTGAAGGTGCAGGACCAGGAGAATAGGCAGGCGGGGCCGACTCGGTGTTGAAGGAAGCAGGACTTCTACCTTATGTTTTGAGCACGGGCAGCCTGGGTGTCTGCCCCGTTGCTTCGGGGAATAAGCTGAGCTGCCCAGTCGGGACAGTGGCCCTGTTGGGTGTGGAGGGACTCGATGGACATGCCCACCTGAAACCCGAGGTGCCGCGCAGACTTCTGCCGCCCGGTGAGAGCAGCTGAAGTGTCAAGGCGCTGCCTCTGCTGGGTTAGGGCTGCTCCACTGTGGCCTCGGACCTGTCCCCCTGCACCTCTCTTCAAGCAGCTCTTGTTTCCCTCCCCACCCCGGGGTTATCTCCGAGCCACCGACTTCTGGACTTACGGAGTTTGCAACACGGCACCACGACTTCTCTGTCTCGCAACAGTTGCTTAACACTCACGCGAATGTGAAGGAAAGCAATGTTACTGGTTGTTTTGTTGTTGTTGTTTTAATAGTGCAAAATAAAAACACAAGAGATAAAAACATAAACGCTGCCGTCCCACACAACAGTGGAGGGAGGTGACCAGCGCAAGGGACGGGAGGGCGGAGGGCGGCCAGGACTGAGGACGGCCTCTGCGGGTGGACACTGCAGGGAACCTCGAGGACATGGACGCAGGAAGCACCTGGCGGAGAGAAAGGAAGCGCCTGCGAGGGAGGAGCTGGGGGAGGCTGGGCCGGGGCAGAGCGGAGGGAGAGGTCGGCGGCTGGGGCGCAGGCGGGGTGGTCCGCGCCCCTGCGAGGAGGAGGCTGGGGTCCTGCGGAGCAAAGGCGGCCTGTCGGGAAGCCCGGGGAGGACCACGGTCCCTGGCTGCGGTATGAAGGGTGCTGTAGGCAAGAGAGACTGAAAGGTCATCGGGGAGGTGGCAGAAATCCAGCAGGAGGGGCGGGTGCTGGATGTGGGGGCAGTGGTCCCATTTCAGGGTGTTTCTCCGGAGGACCAGTAGGACTCCAAATGGATGGAGGGATGGTAGTGAAGGAAAGAGTGATCCAGAACAACTCCTAGATAGCCTGAGCCAGAGGGCTTAATGTAATTATTAATGTAACGATTCTTTTTGTTGTTGTTGTTAATCAGGGATAATCACCTTTCTCATGTATTGAGTTTCCTGATATATTTATTTGTATTTCTGGATTTTTCTAATTAAATATATATATATATATATATATATATATATATTTTTTTTTTTTTTTTTTTTTTGGTACCAGATATCGAACTCAGGACCTCGTGTTTGCCAGGCAGAAGCGGTGCCACTGAGCTATATCCCCAGCCATTTCTAATTAAATATTAATTAACATTTTAATGTATTATTGACTATAAAATCAATCTATGATACATTCTAAATAAAATTTTAATTTATTATAAAATTAATTTTCTAGTCACCTTATTTCTGAGCTCTGTTTTGGTTATTTTCAAGAAACTTTAAATCACTTTTACCAGGCTGCTCAAAAAAGGCCTGTAGGAAGCTTTTAGTATTGTATTTCTAGTTTAGTTTAGTCTGAAATGACATTTTAAAATATTTTTCCCCACACTTACTATGCTTTTGTGTAAGGTTTTAAAATTTCCTTAATATAAAGCCCACACATTTCTTATGTGTGTTTTCTTTTGCTTAACAGAAACTACTTTACCTACTACTTTGTAACTAGTTATTTTAGGCAAGTAAGAAAGTTATTACTTTTTTATATTTGTATTTTAACCAGATAATCTACTGAATTCCCTCATGTTTCTAATAGTTCTCCTGTTGATTCACTTGGGATTTTCAAGACTATAATCTTTATAATCTGTAAATCTTTATAATCCACCTCTTCCTACCCAATATTTATGCTTTGTATCTTATTCTCGCTAATTATAGTGGTGAACCCTTCAGGAACAATCATTAAATAATTATAGTAACAACAATTACCCTTGTCTAGTTCCCAACTTTATGAGACCACTTCTTGCTTTTCACTGTTATATTATAGTATTGGGCTGACTGTTACTTTGTGACGCTCAAAATAGAGACGAGGTATGGATTTTTCAATATATGGCTTTACTAAATTTTATTCTCTTACCCCAATATTAAATTCTTTTAAGAAGTCAAGATTGGGCCATGGATATAGCTCAGTAACACAGCACCTGCCTGGCAAGTGTGAGGTCCTGAGTTCAATTCCCAGTACCGAAAAAAAGAAATCAAGATTTTTCTTTTGGTAAATTTTGAAATGATCATGTGGTTGTAATTCACTGACCTATTTAGATAGTAAAATCTCATAATAGATTTTTATTGCACTATCCTCAGAAGTCTGGAATTATCTCTACTTGGTTATGGTATATTTTTATTTTACTGTTATTAGTATAATGTACCAATATTTTATTTTGTATTTTACATTTCATTTGTAAGTAGATTAGTCTGTAGATTTTCTTACCTGTGTCATTTTGTGATTCTTTGGTATCGTTGTTCTACCTTTGTGAGAATTCTTTCCTTAAAATCTGATCCAATTAAGTGGTTTCTTAAATCTTTCAAAACATGGAAGGTTACATAGTCCTGGCCTTTAAGTAGTATTTCCTTGACTACTTTATTTTATTTTATTTATTTTATTTTATTTTGTACCGGGAAATCAACTTACAACCTTGCACTTGCCAGGCAGGCGCTGTGCTGCTGAGCTATATCCCCAGCTCTCCTTGACTACTTTATATCACTTAAAAGAAAAACCACACAGTTTTTTTAGATTTATATTTTCTTAGAAATGGTCTTCCAAGTTTTGTAATGTATCGATATAAGATTGTTATGGCATCTGTCTAAATGTCCCCCCAAAGCCTCATGCGGTCATAGGTGGGGCTTTTTCAGAGGTGGCTGGATCTAAGGTGTGTGATGCTAGGATTAATTCATGGTGCAATGCTAGGATCAAGGGCACTAGGATTAAAGGTGTGAGTGCTAGCCACCCTGAGTAGCCTGGCTAAGACATAAGGGATAGAAAAAGGTGTGGTCGCCCCTTGTTGCTTTGCTGCCTTCTGCCCACCATGAACTGTTGCCCCTCTGCCATGCTACCCTGCCCTGGAGCCAGCTGATTATGAACTGAAACCTTTACAGACTGTGAGCTAAATAAACCTTTCCTCCTTCAAATGTGGGTGTTGGATATTTTGTCTCAGCAACAAGAAAAGTTACTAAGACAAAGATTATAAATATTATCTAGACTTACATTAAGTTGAGGTTTACTTTCTTCTCTTTAGACTTTTTAGGAGTTCGTACCATTTGTATTTATTGTAATAACATACGTTTGGCCTCATGTCAGCCTCTGTGTCATATATTTGATGCTTTCTCTGTTATTGTCTTTTGTAACCGCTGAGATTGTTTATCTAGCAGACTATTCAATACCAGAACCATGCTGTAAGTATGCACTATCGTGGAGTCGGAGTCACACCATGTAGGCCAGGTAGAGAGATTATAATGGGTGAGAAATTGTTTCTAGAAGTGGTTTTATGTTATAAAACATTTCATAAATTCCATGAAAAAGCAGTGATTTGTTTCTACACACAAGAAATGCTCTGTAGGTACATACTGAGAGAGAAATCGGGGAAGGAAAAGATTAGCAAAGGCAAGCAAGTACCTCTTTCTAAGAGAGCTCTTTTCCTCCCTCCCTCCCTCCCTCCCTTCCTTCTTCTCTCCCTCCTTCCTTCTTTCCCTCTCTTCTTTTAACAAAAAATGGGTCCAAATGGGCTGTGTTTGCCACATACATCTTTATGGCTGTGCTTCGCAGCCGCAGCCAGTGGACCGTCTCCACTCCTCTCATCTCCACCCCGCTGACTCCCACGCGGGCCTCCACTGGGTCACAGAGGGCAGAAGCTTCTGTCTCTTGATGGGGAGGATGTTCCTTTTATCTTGCTACCTGCTGCCGACTGAATGTTTGTGTCCCCCAAATTCATAGGTTGAAACTTAATCATCAAGGTGATGATATTTGGAGGCAGGGTCTTTGGGAGATATTAGGTTATGAATGAGGGTGGAACCCTCATGAACAGAATTAGTGCCCTAATAAAAGAGACCCCAGAGGACTCCTGAGTTCCTTCTGCCGTGGAGGGCTCTGTGAAAAGACAGGCCCTCCCCAGGCCCTGAGTCTGCAGGCATCTTGGTGTGAGATTTCCAGTCTTTAGAACAATGATGAATGCATTTTTGTCGTGTATAAGCCACCAAGTTTGTGGTATTTTGTTATAGTGGCCTGAAAGTGCTAAGACATTTCCCACCATTTTGACATTCTAGATTCCACACCACTTCTTTGCATTCATGAGCACCCAGACTTTTCCCTAAAAAATGCGCACAGGGCCACACTAGATGAGTTTCTCATATCTGCTGTACGCCGTGCCTGAAATCAGCGCACCCGATGATCTGAGCCCTAGGGCTGCGCCTGGTCACCAGCGCACCCTAACTCCTCTCCTGGGGAGTGTCCTGCTGGAGTCCTCTGTCCTTGGGCCGCGGCCTCAGTTACAGCTGCTCTGGTTCACCAGACAGAGCAGCTCTGAACCTCTGATAGTAGTCAGAACCAGATTCCTTCGCCTGTGGGGCTGCTCTAACTCTACTTGTGTCTAGGCTCACCACATCCCTTTGGTCGCATCCATGACTCCAGCTTTTCCAGGTTTTGAACATTAATCCCAGGACTTCACGTGTGCTAGGTTCCACCACTGAGCTACGCCCTAGCTCCTGCGACCCAAATTCTTTTTTTTTTTTTTTTTTTTTTTTTTTTTGTGGGTACCGGGGGGTCGACCTCAGGACCTCGCGCGCCAGCAGGCGCCCGTGCCGCTGAGCGATATCACCGGCCCCTTTTTCGAATGTGGGATCCGGGAGTCGAACTCGGGCCCTTGCGCTTGCCGGACAGGCGCTTAAGCCGCTGAGCCATCTCACCGGCCCCTGCGACCCAAATTCTTATAACAATGTTGGAGGATCAGTAATACTTAACTGCACACAGTAACTCTAGGTCCTTGCATCCTCCTAGTTCTGTGAACTTGAATAGCTGGTGACGTCGTGGCTATGACCACAGGCAGTGACTGTTACGGAGCCAGCGAAGGGTGAGGTAATCATTCATCACCTTCAAATGAATCAATGTGGGGCCTGCTGGTGTCCATATTTTATCCCCCTCTCTCCTCTGAGGGTTTAGGAAGCCACATTCATTCATACCGTAAAGAGGGTGTAAATTATTTACTGAGTCTACTCTACTGTTTCCCAGGAATTACTTGCGATGTGGGCCATACGACTGTGAATAAGAAATTAGTCTCTGCCCTTGCATGGCGTCCAGGCTGGAGAATTCGAGGGTAGAGTTTGCTTTATTATAATTTGTGCATAAATTCAAAGGCTGATACTTTGATTTCTTCCTTTTAATTTGGAAGCCCTTTCTTTCTCTTGCTCAGTTGCTCGGGCTAGGAATTTAGAACTCTGCTAAATAAAAGTGGTGAATATAAGCATCCATGTTTTGCTCCCGGTCTTAGAGGAAAAGCTTTCAAGTGTTCTGTCTTGAGTATGATGTGAGCTGTGGGTTTGCCATCTACGGCCTGTGTTGTGTTGAGGTGTATGCCTTCCACACCTGAGTGCGAGAATTTTCAACAGCATGGGATATGGAATTTTACTGGATAATGCTGACATTCTATTACACGGTAGGGTGACTCTAGCTAATAATACGGTATCGTATATTTCAAGATAGCTGGAAAAGAGGATCTTGAATGCTATCGCCACCAAGAAATGATGACTTTTTGAGGTGATGGATATATGCCATGCAGTGTATGGACATACGAAACATTACATTCTACACTATAAACACGTACAAGTATTATTTGTCAATTATAAATCAAGTGTACAAAACACAAAAGAGGGTGACTTCCACGGAGAAAAATCTCCTCCTCAGATGGAGCAAAGAGCAGGAACCAGAATCCCAGCTATGCAAGTTCGTCCATGCTCTGCAGGTATAATCTTCTTCTCCTTTAAAAAGTGGACTTCAAATGTATTTTCTGAAGTTAGTTCATACAAAAGGAAGTTCCGGAAATGCTACCTGGTCCTGCAGGGTAAGTTAAACGTCAGCTTCTCCCTGAGACTGCGTTCCAACACGCTCTAGGTCCATCTGCAGCCTGCACTTTGAATCAAATCGCTTGCATGAAACTACATTTTTAGGGACGGTGGCACTTTTCTCTGGATGAGCCTAAAGTGTTTTACAGCATTGTCTCATTAACCTCACCATAGGAAGTGTAGGGGTGGGGGATTATTTCACAGAAGGGGAACATGACGGCAGATGGAAATACAGGTGCTGGACACATGAGTACACACAAAGTCAGGGGAACGGGAGAAAAGAAAGTGTCACCAACAGGCTTTGGCTTCTCTGCCAAAAGACATCTGCTTCCTACTGTCAGAAAGAATGGAGTGGGCTTGGTAGTGGTACTAAAGGTTTGACCTTTTGCCCAAGAAATGGTTAAATCTGTGTTGGGAGAGGTAAGAGGAGGTAAGAGCAGAGAGAGCCACAGAATTATTCAATCACCTTGCAGAAACAATCTCTGTATTACCTCACACCTACCTGCCGCGTGGTGCAGAGCTGCTGCGTGCTGCAGGGAAATGCAGGGAGCGCTGGGACTGTCACAGGCCGGGCATTGTCTCAGTCTGTCTGGTGTTGCTATAACAACATGCTGCAGAACACATGAAGAAAAGAGGTTTGTTTAGCTCAGTCTTGGGGCTCACAAGCTGTGCCAGCTTCTGCTGGGCTCTGGTAAAGACCCCACAGCAGGTGGCTTCACCATGGAGGGAGCCGGGAGGCTGAGCCTGCGGAAGCCGAGGGACCAGCCGCTTTGTTCTCATAACCTGCGCTGGCAGAAGCTCGGCCACTGTCAGGCTTGGCCCATTCCCAAGAGACAACGTGAACCCATTGTGATTCGGGAGGGTGGACGCTGGGACTCGATCCTGCCCACCAGGTCCCCCTCCTAACGGTTCCAGCACTCCCAACATCTCCATGCTGGGACCGAGCGTCCAGCATCTGAACTCCTGGAGGGCACCCGGATCCACACCGAGGCAGGGGTAAGTATGTTTTGTTTGGATCGAAGACGGAAGGAAGATGGGGGAAAGAAGGGAAGAGAAGATAGCATTCCTGTCTTCAAGGAGCTTTCAGTAGGGGAGGGAGGAAAACGACAAACTACTGTCAAGAATTATGTGCAGAGCAGAAAGGACCGGAGCTGGAGGCCACAGGAGAAGACAGGGATGCAGCCAGCCTGGAGTGGCCGCGGAGGGCTCTGGAGGAGGCAGAGTCTGCATGGCTTGGAGGAGCGGGGCTTGGGAGAGGTGATGGGGACGGGTTGTCTTAAAAAATGCCCAGCCCCATCAGGCCGGTGGCAGAGGGCATGAGAGGAAGGGGTGTATCCTTGACTTGCGTTTTTTCAAAAGAAGTAATTTTGTGAAATTGGAAAGATATCTACAGATATCTTGGAGTGTCTGTGGTCTACTAGAAGACATAGAGTAAGGAATCAAAGCAAACTCCTGCAGTCTGAGATTGGAACAATGCCATTTGTGAGAAGGAAAGCTTGCATTTTGGAGCATTTTAAATTTTTTGAGCTTGCAATAAATTCAGGGTGCTGGTCTTCGGGTACTTGCTTAGAAACTCCATGAATGATTTGATTTTCGTGTCTGTTTTTCTTCTAAGGTGAAATGGAGCTCATCATTATTCTTGGCCTCCTCTACATCGGTGGTCTGTTTTTCACTTAATTGTGGTTAGTTATATAGTTATATCTATATGTACTATATATATAGTTATATCCTTATTCTTGATATTGTAATTTACTATTATTTAGCTCTAATTAAATACATCGCTACTCCTAATACTGCCCATCCCTTGACATGTCTGCATCTGGCAGAGAGTTTTCTAGCAACTTTCTCTTTCTAACCTGGGTTGAACCATTAGACCTACAAATTTTGAAAATTGTTATTACTACTGCCGACCCATTCAGGAAGCCAAACTCTTGTTTTATTTAGGGTTCTTTCCTTTTTTGCAAAGCAAAGAAGATTAAAAACTCTCAGAAATTGAAATATTTTCCCAGATAATGCTGTCCTCAAATGAGAAGTAGATAATCAAAACAAGATTTTAAAAATTAACCCAACATCATAGGAAATGTGTATCGACCCAAGCAGGAGATTTCATTATTAGGGATCTGTAGAAGGCAAGAAGAAGTCTATCCACAGAGCCCAAAGGCATGCTTTTCTTCTTTTTCTTTGTTAGAGATGGATTCTTGCTATGTTGTCCAGGCTGGACCTGAATTCCTGGGATCAAGCGATCCTCCTGCCTCAGCCTCCTGAGTAGCTGGGATGACAGGTGCACAGAAATGTACCCACCTGAAGGCACTAGACTCAGGATTCTCCCAGTGAACTGCAGGTACTGATTGATACCTGCCAGTGCAGAAAAATAGGATCTGTGGGTTTGAGGACCAGTCCCGCATATGATTTGGGAATGGGGCACATGGAAAGAGGCGTGCTTCTATACATTCCAAGTATTCTGGTCGCACAGCAATAATGCGGGAAATATGTAGAAAAGAGACTGGCAGAATTTTTCTAAAGTTCATTCCTTAATTTATTACTTTTCCATCTAATGGAGAGCCTTCCTGAGAATGAAGTTCATATCAAATTCCTATTTCTCGTTTCTTTCTTCAAATGTTCCCAGCTTAATTCCAATGCAAGCATTATCAAACATCTGTTTTAATTACAGCCATTGTTAAGGTAGTTAATCAGTTGTCGTCTCTCACCAGCCAAAATCCTGTATTGCTAAGTTTTCGTACAATCAAAGATACAATAAATATAAAAGGAATTATTGTATATCAGCGCAAAAAAAAAATGCATACAACTTCTTTGCTCACTGATGCAACCAAAACACCCAGGAGTTATTATAATGTGCATTCCCTTGACACAGACTTTTATTTCATGCAAATGACTGTGATTAAGATTCAAATACGTTTTTTCATTTTCACACATTACTTAATCAATATGAAGTACTGTGTAAAAATTGCATCTCTTCATAACAGTGATTTTGACCAAGTCAAGTGTTGCTCCTAGAATTATAATCCAGACTTGTGATTCAATTATCATTTAGAGACTTTCTAAATTCAAATTAAGTTCACTCCTTTTTCCCCCTCCTAACACAGTAAACTTAATATCAGTATGGATCATTTGTAAGGTGTGATCAAAATAACTTTCCATTGTAAGGAAACATACAATGTGATGTGTGGTTTTTCCTTTACTGGCAAAAAAAAGCGCAGCAGTCAATGGAAGCTGGCCATTAAAATGTATGAAAATGCACAAGGTACAGTCTAGTTTTCCATTTACGTTATACTTAGCTTTTAGGCTGAATAAAATTGGCATTTCCCTGAACACTTTCTATTTAAACTTACCTGGAATAGTTGCACAAACGGCCATTTAAAAAGTTAAAAAAAAACCCGTGGAATACTGAAAGTTTGGCATCCCCATGCGATGAATTAACTATCGGGCATTCACAAGGCATATTCTTACAAGAATCAACAAGGAATGCATAAAATGAAGTAGGGTTCCAGAGGCCAACTAGGCAACCTTCATACAACTATAAAACATTGATTGATCTATTTACCATTTACTGTGCCCAAGCCAGAGGCTGGCTTGTTTTGTTATTGTCTGCAACTATCTCCTTCTTGCTCATCTTGCATTTTATTTTTACTCGAGGAAAAATTAGAATTTTGTCATTGACTAGGAATTAGGCTTCAGAACTGGTAGATTTGGGTTCTCACAATACCAACCTCATCCATTTTCTTAAAGTATGTTCCATACCTTGAATTTCTCCAGCTTCTAAGTAGAAAATAAAATCTAATTTTAAATTGTTTCCTTTCTTTCAAGACTTAAAAAATTTTTCTTTTGTGTCCTATTGAAGTGACAGAGAAAGACACTCATCTTTTATTCTCCGTGGTTCCTGGGACGCAATGCAAGCTTTGTGCCAGAGTTGAATTGGTTGAATTTGAATCATTTTTTTTTTGAGAGAAAGTAGAATTTGCATTTGATACAGTTTGATGAATTCTGTGTTTTCTATCTGGCTATTCCATCTTAGAAGCTGTTTCCTGTACAGTCTCGCCTCTCCTACCAGGAAAGGTTGAGGGGACTTTGGAAATTAGTCATTATGAAGGTTTCTAAGTTGTAGACACCTGGGCCAGTTGGAACCAAAGTTCTAGTCCTAAATTTGCTAGAAAACCAGGAAACATCCGAGATTGAGGGGGTTCTGCAGGAGGAAGAGTTACTAAGTGCTGGAGAGTTGCCTGAGAAGCCAAACTGTCATTTCACAGGAGTAAGAGTAGCAGTCATGTTGGGTCTTTTGAAAGCAGTCCAGAGGATATCAGTTATAGAGGACCAAAAGGACAATTCCTATTTACTTCAATCCAATCCAGAGGGCTGAACAGCGTGTTTTAGGATAAAATGATAGAGAAAAAACTGAAGTTGTGCAGAAACTCCTGGCGGGGCCCCCATACCTAGTCATCCCCATCCCATAGTAACGGGCTGTTCTCTGAGGCCACATTGTGCGTGGGTCCTTGGAGCCAGCCTTGACCCATTGTTCAGTTCCAGCCAGGAGAACAGAACCAGAGCAGAAGCTCAGAACTTCTTGTCTCAAATCCTTGGGGCCAGATAGTGAGTGGAATCCAGGCTTTTCCCACTTTTGGGGATGATGTGAGCTATGTACTGCTCAGAGTGGAGTAATTTCATTCACGGACCCCAGGGGCAGCTCCTCCTAATCAGCTGCCAGAAGTCACTCTGGTTCAGTCTATGTGGGATAAAGAAGGCCATAAACCATCCCGTGTCAATTCAGGTTAGGTTTTGTCTTCAAATGCGTATTTGTGGAAAACAGGGACATTTTGATTTTTAGAGCTTTTTGCATTTCAGAATTCTGTATAATATGGTGCTTCTAGAAAACTATAGAGATGGTTGACAAATATCTTTTGCCTGTTCAGTGTTCTTTCTGTATCCAGCTTTCTGGACTGTGATGCTTCCTAAGATCACAGGACTGCTCTTTTATTTTTATTTATTTATTTATCTGTTTATCTATTTACTTACTGGATTTTTTGAGACAGGGTCTCACCATGTGGCCCAGGCTGACCTCGAACTCACATTGATCCTCTGCCTCTGCCTCCAGCGTGCTGGGATTACAGGTGTGCGCCACCACGCCCAGCAGGGCTGCTCTTTTAGAGAGAGTCTACAGAGCTATTCTTTTAAAATGTGGATAGCTATATTTTGCTACATAGCTTAATATTAAACACATACTGTGTGCAACACATTGTGCTCATTTAATTCTGTTGATTATGTTTTACAAACGAGCAAATTGGGTGTAGAAAGCGTAAATAAAAGCTTAAATGAAGATTAGGTACCTTGGTCAAAGCCCACTGTCAGGAAGTGGCAAAGCCAGGATTTGAACCTGAGAAGTCTGGTGCCAGCCTCTGTGTTTGTCCTCTGTAGTATTTCCACATGCCTCCAAGACATAAAATATGATGAAACTGTAGCTGCAAGTTTCCCTGTGGGCCTGGAACTGCATTTTTAGATGATGTGCTGTCACATTGTGCTTATTTTCTGTCCCTTTTTAATTTGACTTGCAGTGAACTAGCTTCTACCCAGGCTGACAATGGACCAACCCAAAGGAGGGTAACGTGAGAAGTCAGTTGCTCTCAGAAATCATGGACACAACCACAACAATGTTGCCATGATAGCACAGCATCTTGCCAGAGCTGTTTATAGCTATGTTATTTCATATCCATAGCTCCAAGGCAAATTAAAAGTAAATATAAACTTTCCAAAAGCCTTTAATCTGGCATCTTGGCCCTATTGCTGGCTCACACCTGTGGCCTCCTGGGGACATGAGTCCTCAGGGACTGGTGACTTTTACTGTTAATACTCAAGCACCAAAAGAAGTTACAACCCTGTAGCGAGGCAAGCACACCTCAAACCTGAGGGGATTTAGAAGTTGTAAGTGGGAGTTTGTCCTCACAAACAATGGTCATTGCACTTTTGGCTTATCTGGCATAATTACCTAAAAAAGATATGGAAAGAGGCTCTAGTAAACAAAAGCAAAGGGCAGTGCTAGGTCTTAACTCATTAGAGTGGTTGGATCTCAAGTATTATTGGGAGAAATATGGTGAAATATTAATAATTACTAAATCAAGGTGATGAGCGTATGGGCATTTGTTATGCTATTCCTGTTTTTATGTAAATTTGACAACTTTGTGATTAAAGGTAGTCGGACAATAGGCGAGAGAAAAAAGACAAGGGAAAAATCTGTTTGTTGATAATTTTATTTATTTTTCCAACTGATAATTTTAAAACTTAGCATTCTCAGCTGCACAATTCAATTAATTTCGCCAGGCATTTAGCCTTCTACTGTCCATTACAGCAGAACACAGTAGCCACTAGGCACACGCGACTATTTAAATACAAATCGACTAAAATTTAATTAGAAATTAAGCCTTTCAGATGCACTGGGGACATAGTTAACAGCTTTCAGTTACCTAATAGTTATTGGTTGTGTATTTTTAAGCTATTTTTTAATTGAGTTTTAAGTGTACAGTTTGGTGGCATTAAGCACACTTACATTGTTGTACAACTATTGCCACCATCTCTCCTCAGGTCCTCAAAATATTTTATGTGTATTTTGGTTTAACCTTGTATTATTGTGGAGATATACACATATGCACACTAAAACCTCCCTGAATTTATGCCCTTGTCTATTTCTGTATTTCCCTGAAAATACTGATTTGCTGCTTTCTCATTGTGTTGATTACGAGCAGATAAAGAAGTAGCAAAAACCTAAAGCACGGGGAATTTAAATGAGAAAAATATGAATTTTGGAGCTGTACATATTAACTATCTCTTTTTCTGAAAATTGGGAAGCAGGCAGAACTCCATTGCTTAACTGTAGCAATGGAACAAACCCTGCCCCACTTACAAAACCCCAAGGCTCTGTTCCCCTTGAAGGTGACTTGAGGCTCACAGCTGTATGGCACACGGGCACTGATTCAGTAAGCAAACATTTTCAGCAGCTCCACTGTGAGCCAGGCACTGTGTCAGCAATGGAAACGTAACAGCAAGGCTCCTGTGATTTGCAGAGCTTCTCTTCTGAAGTGGGGAGTCAGACAGCAGACCAACCCATGCTGTCGGTTGCTGTGGAGGGTGAAACAGGCACAGCAGGGTGGTGCACACCTGTAATCCCGGCTACTAGGGAGGCTGAGGCAGGAGGATCCCAAGTGTGGGGCTAACCTGGGCCACTTAGCTAACTCTGCTTAAAAATAAAAAATAAGAAGGGCAGGAGATGTGGCCTAGTGGTAGGCCTGGGTTCAGTTCCTAGTACTGAAGCGAAAAGTGTAGAACAAGGGGATGATGTAGCGGAGATCACCATGAACCCTAAGTCATAGATCATCTTCAGATGCAAATTCCAAATCAGATGTCAAACACCACGAGCTTGGTTTGAGTTCCAGCTCTGGTGCTGGTCATGCCTCCAGCCGACTTGCCACCTAACACGACTGGGCGAAGGCCTCCCTGATGGTCAGGTTCCTCACATCCCAGCCGCAGTGCGAAGGAGGAGACGCCTGAGGCCTCTGCAAGAGAGATGAGTCCAGAGTGGTGCTGTGCTGCCAACTGCTTCCCAGGTTGTAAATGAATACGGGAACAAATCTAAAATATCGAAGAAAAGCTGCAGATAACCCTGTCAGCTTCGCATAATGTCTGTAACTGTCTTCTTGAGCCCAGCAGGCTTTGGAGCAAGCAGGCCGACTCGTCCACTGACAGCTTTTCCACACATCTAGGTGGCGGCTGCGTCTCAGGTTTCGCTTGTGCCCTAGGGCTTGTGCATCTGCCAGTAGGAAGAAGAAAATCAGAGTCACCCCAAACTCTGCGAAGCCCTCTCTGTTCCCCTAAATCTCTCCATCTGACGCCTTCCTATACCCAAATCATCGCTGCACAGGAGAAATAAACCTACGCGCAGGAACACTTGTTCTCTTTAGGTAAGCATTCAGATTGGTAAGGTGAGCGGAGATAGAACTTTCTGTCCACGCTAAGAGAAAGAAATCCGTCTGGTGGTGTCGGAGAACAACCAGGTTTTCTGCAGGTTCTTCTTTGGACGGTAGAGCCTTGACCATTTTCAAGCCTTCTGGATTATCCTGCCTCACGAATTGTATTTCTGTCAATGTTTCTTCTTTACCATTTATTTATGGCTTTGAAAATGGCCTGGGGCAAATAGCAGTTTAAACAAGTGGAGCCACAGAATGAGGTTTTCAATGACTATTTGGGTGGCCCCTGAGCTGGGTGATGTGATTTGAGTGGATTTTAAATGGTGATGGTGATGGGAATGGTCAACATTCGTAAGGGCTCTTAAGCATTTGACATAGTATTTTATATATTCCTTCGATTTCGAGAAGAAAATTTTCAAACTCAATTTCTTAATTTTAGAAAATTTACCATAATACAAGCAACCTACACTGAAACTTATAGGGAATTTTCAGCATTAAATACAATAACACTAATAACAAAACTAATATCGTTTGTGCATTTTCTACATGTCTGGTGCTGTGCTATGATTTCAACACACATCATCTGCTGCACTTCCCACACCATGTTACTGATGAGGAAATTAAGAGAGAAATACGGTAGTGAGCTGAAGCAGGAGCCTGAAATTTCTCATTCTGCATCCATTGTGGGCAATGAGGTCAGGTCTTGGGGTCCTTTACTTACCATAATTTCCATCAGAGTTGCTTCCTTCGAGCCTCCCAAGATAAACGTTCTCATCCAAGTAAGAACGGTGTGGTTGCTAAGTGAATGCAGATTATGAACCGGTAAACCACTCCAGGTAGAAATTGCATGGTTGTCTCTCTCTATATATGAGACCACTACCACCAAATTCTCATTTCTGAAAAGCCCACCACAAGAACACTAGAGTAGACAATGTACAGGATAGAAGAGAGGCAGGAAGGAACCAGAAGGAACTCAAAGAAATGTGACAGCACAGAATGGTGGGACAAGCCCAGCCTGGCGGCCAGACCAACCTGTCTTCTAGTCCTGAGTCTCACAAATTATTTCCTCAGCTTTGGGCAAGTTCCCTAGTTTCTTGACTTGATTGGCTGAAAACTGAGAGTTTAAACTCAATAACCTTATAAGTCCTTTGCAGCTATACGATATAATAACTCCACAAGTCTATCTTCCAAGAATTTATAATCAATGGGTTGAGGAGACAAACTCAATATTTAGAATGTTCCTAAACTTTCTATTATACAGTGCTACCTCAGTTCATAAACTTGATTCTTTCCACGATTCTGGTCACAAACAGAATTGGACAAGAACTGAATCAAATTTCCCCATAAGATCAACATTGAACCTAACCACTGAATCTGATTTGGTTCTCGACCAATTCAGTTTGCAACCAGAATCGTGTGGGAATCAAGTTTGTGAACCGAGGCACCACTGTAATTGCCGTGTTGTGTTTTTTCCCACTAGATCTTGGGCTCCAGGTCTGCGGCAGTGTTCTGCGGCTCGGTACATGTTAGGGGTCTCACAGGTGTTTGCGAAGTAAGCAGATGAATAACATAATGAGTAAGCATGTGAAAAAATATATACGTTCAACTTTCCAAAGTAGCAATACTCACCAACTGACACAACGTCCCCCAGTGTTGACATTCAGGTCGCATTTTATGTTATTCGTTCTTACGAGCAGATCCAGGTTTTATGTTGCCAACAGTTTATAGACCTTAAGGGCCCCTCTTTAAAAATAATTTAATATTGCAAGTGTAAAATCCTGCTACCTGGCCCAGTAGGAGCGGCCGGCTGCATGCTCTGTCAGCGTGTGGTCACTTGCTGCGCAGGGGTACTTTGTCAGTGCAGGGATCAGCTTGTGACCCGTCTACCCTCTGCTCTGCGCATGCGTGCCTTCTCACTTTCCCAAAAGATTACACACACTCTAGCTTGTGAGCCAGGGCCTCTCCACCCTCGCCTCTAGTCTCCCTCTACTGCAAATCCTTGACTTTTTGAGACAGGGTCTTGCTAACTTGCTAGGTCGCCCAGGTTGGGCTCTAACTTGCCATCTTCCTGCCTCAGCCTCCCAGAGTGCTGGGGTGACAGGGATGCACCACTATGCCTGGCTCAGATCCTTGACTTTTAGAAAACTGTGGTGAAATATACATAACGCAAGACCCATCATTTTAGCCACATGAGTGTACAATCTGATGGCATTAAATAATTCATAATGGTATGTAACCTTCACTGCTGTCCATGCTCAAAACCGTTAAAGTCATCTCCACATAAACTCTGTACTCACTGAATAAAATCCCCCCACTTTTCTCTCCCCTCTACCCCTCGTATCTCTAATTCTACTTTCTAGCTCTATGGATTTGCCTCCTTCTAGCTCCCTCATATAAGCGGAGCCGTATGGTACTCAGCCTTCTGTATCTGGCTTATTTCTTTAAGCGTGATGCTTCCAGGGCCCATCATGTTGTAGTACATATCAAAATTTATACCTTTATGGCTGAATAATATTCCATTGCACTTTTACATTCTGTTGATCCATTCATATGTTGATGGACCTTTCGGTTTTTCCCACCTTTTGGATATTGTGAGTAATTGTCGTGAACAGTGCCGTGCAGGTGTCTTTTTAGGGCCTTTCTCTTAATTCCTTTGGGTGTGTACCTGGGTGTAGAATTGCTAGGTCATATACCGGCTCTATGCTGAACATTGTGAGACCCCATTAAACTATTTTCCATAGAAGTTGCACCATTTTACATTCCTACCAGCAATGTGTGAGGGTCCCCATTTCTCTACATTTTTATCAAGTTTTCTTTTCTTTCTTTTTTCTTATTATAGTCATCCTAGCAGGAAGTGGCATCTCACTGTCATTTAACCTATTTTTTTCATAGCCTTTAACACTATCGGAAATAGTTTTGTTGGTTTTCTTGGTTTCCTAGTCCTGAAGTCCATGAAGGCAGGACTGCTTCTGTTCTGTACACCTCCACTTTGGGAACATCCAGACCTGTTCTTGTCCTGTACATGCATCCTACTGCCTAAATGAGTGCTTGCGTGTCTCCGAGGAGCCATGTGATGATTAGGTAACAAGCCCACAGTTCGTGTCAGGCATCAGAGAAATCCTTCCAGGAACCCGCAGCAAGTGGACACCGTTATTT
This sequence comes from Erethizon dorsatum, assembly GCA_028451465.1. Taxonomy (NCBI): domain Eukaryota; kingdom Metazoa; phylum Chordata; class Mammalia; order Rodentia; family Erethizontidae; genus Erethizon; species Erethizon dorsatum. The sequence goes on along the minus strand of CM051828.1, from coordinate 91,353,298 downwards.
AGGGCTTCTGAAAGTGAAGGCTAAACAATTTAAATGAAACTGTGAATCATAAAAGATGTGCATGAGCCTCAGATTAAACTTAGTAATTAGATTTCGAAGTGAATCAATTAATAATTATCAGAAAGCTTGCACAGGGAATGGTGTGCTGCTTCTTTTTTCAGATGCCCCACACTAAGGTAACATCATACCAGCCGTCAGTGGGAACGAAGCCCTTGCACTGGGGAGTCTGGGGGAGCCGTGTCCCTGAACCCTAAGGCCTAAATTGCTAACTACTGAGTCAAGTTGGGTGGGTTGACATGAAGGCCAGGGCACTGACCGGCTTTTCATTTATAATTGTGGGGAGAACAAAGCTTCATCCCTGAAACTAAAGTCTGAAAATCACTGAGTCATTTACTGCGATCTTTACCCGTGGCTTCTGTGTTTTACAAACATGCAATTTCACAACTGAAAGCTTTCAACGATTCCACTCCCTATTGCTAAGAGCCGGAGTCCTGGGCTGAAGGATCCCGTAAACGCCTAAGGAGTGAAGCAAGCAAACATCCGGGTGAGCATTGCACCATCGTGCATCGCACAGTCCAGGCGGCCCGCACGTCCTCACCCCCGCACCGAGCCCAGCCAGCCACGTGATCTGCCAGCTCACGGTTCACACACAGGCCATGCCTGTGGCATGGCTCACAATTGCTCCTGTCACTCTCTGAGTTACTAAGCCAAGTTGCTTAATGATAATATTTTGAAATCATGAAATTTGTGGCTCTGAAGAGCTCACGGAGTGTTTAACACACAGTTGAATGAACTCTTATAAAGGAAGCAGAGAGAAGAACCAGACGGGCCGAGCAGGTGGAGAGGACAGGGACACACTCAGCTAGGAGCGGGTTTGCTGTGGGTCCCCAGCTACACAGGTGCCTTCCCAGGGCTGCAGAGAGGGGGACAATTTTTGTAATTACGTATTGTTTAAATTGTATAAGTCTCATGCCCTGGAAAACCTGGCTCCACCGAGCCTCTGTTTTTCTTTGACCATCCTTAGAACTTTTTGAAAATACTTTCCTTCTTTGTTTTCTATGGAGAAATATTGAGACACCGGCAAGGCTTTTGGCGTCCCCTACAGGGGCCCAGTACTGGTCCATCCATATCATAGGAATCAGTAACAAATGGGCTTGATAGGTAAAAATAAGTAACACGAAGTGCAGTTAGGGGTGTGTGTGTGTGTGTGTGTGTGTGTGTGAGTGATATGCTTATCTGGAACATTTGGCCTTGGATGTTCAGAGTTTGCTTATTCAAAATGAAAAACCCAATGACATTTTTACCCAGAAGAGCTCCATTCGAGTAAGTGAAAGTCTGTCTTGGAGGGCTTGCTAAGGGAGAAGGGGGTTTTTGTTGGCTGACTCTTTACAGAAATTACCTAACAAAACAATTTCCTATTTGTTTTTATTATTTGGCATGTACACCATGATACTTGGTCTCATTTGCTGGCAAAAAGAAAAACAAAAATCTGACTTTCAGGTTGAGATATTATTTATTTCTACCCAAATACTGCTAATTAAAATTGATTTTTGCAAACTGCATTGAGTGCTATGAATCTCTTTGTGCATTTCCTGTTAATTAATGGGAGTCAGCAGTGAAAATTTTCCCTGGCAGTGGCTCCCAAATGCACACGTGCACACACACACACACACACACACACACACAGTGCCTCTTCTGGCCCCCTGGGCTTCAGGGTTCAATCTCCTGCTTCACCCACCGCAATTCAGTCACCTTTGTGCTGCTAGGTGAGGCCCATAAGTCATGTGTGGAAAAGTCCCCAAATAATCCATTTCCGATAGGTGCTTCATCCAGTTTCTCAGCACAAAAGCAGCAGCTGCCCTGGTGCTGGGGGCCCTGCCCCACCCCCATTTGTGTTTTCTGAGTCACTCACTTCTTCAGGCTCAACAGTAAACCCTGGCCCTCCAGCGTCAGGCTCCTCTCCTCTGTTAGGTAGGACTTGGTGGGCATTTCATACTTCTTTCCTTTCAGTCCTGAAAGTAGCTTTAGCAGGGAAATTCAAAAGCAAGCAGAAAACTGGCATAGCTAATTTAGGCTAATTAGGGTGGCGGAAGCCAGTTCCTACTTCAGATCCCCTGTGCCCTCTGTGGCCCCACCTGATTGCTTTGTCCAGCAGCGAACCCGGGAGGCACTTCCAATTACATCACATCCTCTTCAAACACCGCACCACTCAAGCTAATTTTATCCTATTAAACAGGCTGAAGGATCCAGAAGAAAGGTCCTCTCCCCCTCCCCAAAGCTTCAATTACCAGGGTCCCTGATTATCATCGCTTCAATCCTATGTGCACTGCTAAATACTCTTTTCTTTCTTGCTTTTTTTTTTTTTCTTTTTTTGCTTAGCCTTGCTTTCTTGATATAGATGAAAAGCAAATATTATAAGCACGTCTTTACAGCTCTGGTAAAGTGACATTAGGAGTAAAGCTAAAAAGGAACACCCTGGTTATTAGCACGGTTAATCAAAGTCAATTTTGAAGTTTCCAAAGGCATTGGCATAACAGAAATCTTAGCACCTTTTTGAATATCAACATTAAGAGAAATCTCTAAATATTTATTTTTTTCTCTTTCCCTTCCTTTCCCTTCCATTATCTACTTCCCTCCCTCCTCCTTGTCCTTCTCTCTCTCTCTTTCTCTCTGTCTCTCTGACTCTGTCTCTCTCTCCTTCTCTCCCTCTCTCTCTCTCTCTCTCATGGAAAGGTCTGGGTCTCCCTATGTTACCCAGTTGCCCAGGCTGGTCTTGAACTCATGGGCTCTATTGATTCTCCTGCCTTAGCCTCCCAAAATGTTGGGACTCCAGGCATGAGCCATTGCCTGTCTCCTTCTTCTACATCTGGCTCTTTTAAGAACTGTTGCAAAAGTTACTAGTATTCAGCTGAAGGAAATTAGCAAATCATGATGATACACAGGGAATAAGCAACTTGACTAGAAGAAAATATAAGAAAGGTTATTGAGATGGACACTGTAGTCATCCATAACATTAGATTTGCTTCTTCCTAGCAAACAAATAATGTATTTTTTCATGATGTGTGTAAGCAGACTGTGACAAACTTTTAATTTCCAAAATCAAAATGAACTTTCAATTTCAGCCTGTCAAAGAAGTTTTAATCTGAAAGATTTTAATATATGTACTTTTTCCCCTGATTACACCAGGGATAGGACAGTGTTGAGATTCTCAATGTAAAGTCCTTTCGCAACTGCTAGTTGAAGACTCGGAATCAAAATTTAATTGTTCTTGATGCTTTCTTGATGAAAAAGATTTATAAAAGCCACCTTAAAAAAATCCTTGCTTAAGAAGACATGTCGAGTAAAGATATATAAATTTACATGAAGGGAGTTATGGTATCTGAAAGGCTTGAAAAACTGTTTTTGAAGTTAAAGACGTCCACTCTGCAGCATCACTCCTCTTCTGCACAAGAAATGGGTTTGACATATCTTAAAAGGTACCCGTTAACAAAGAAGGAATTTCCTACCTTTAATATCATCCAGCTGCCTGGAGGACCCTTTCACAATGACAGGCGTAGTGATTTTTCATTTCTCCTGAAGATTCATTATAACTTTTAAAGACCTGTGCTGCACCTCAGTGCATTCCTTGGTTTCAATTAAAAAAAAAAAAAAAACAAAAACAACCCTCATCTATATGCAGTGTAATCAGTCCAAATGATGGAAATTAAATATTTGTTTTTGTATACATAATCTCTTACTTTCAGCATAAAATCTACCCAGTGATTCACACAATTCCCTCTTTCACAGATATAAGAAAACCATTGTCTTGGGAAAATCACCCCTTTCTACCTAAGAAAGAAACAGCCACTAAACAACCATCTGTCCAAACTCTGTTTGGGCCAATTTTCTTAATGTTTCAGCAAGGCTTAATCTGTTGGCCTAAGTGTTTAGTCCCATTAACAGCTAAAGTGACAGCCCACAACTTGCCCTGCTGACAGTAAACAAGGAATGCGAGGAATGGCTTTTCACAGTGACTAAGCCTCAAGCCATTTCTCCTCAGATGCTGCGGGACTTGTCCACACCAGTGGCCGCCTCCTTTCCACCAGCTGCTCTGCTTCTGTTTAAAAGGCACCTTCCTGGCAGTCTTGTTATTAGCTGATTAGATTTGTTTCACAACTCCAGCCTCCCCGATTGGCCGTCAAGGGCCCACAGGGTAGCTAAGATACGCCCTCATCATTATTTTTTGGAAGAACAGCATTGGTGAAAACTGGGATATAGGTGGGTTTGCCTCTCCTGGACTGCTGTTGGGTGAACCCCACTGTCTCTGACCTCTGTGAGAGTCCCTTGTGCCTGGAGAGCAGGGAATACAATGAAACGTGGGAGTGGACATTTCCACCAACAGCGATGACCCCAGGGGGGGCACCAAGGCATGAGATGAGCTGCGCGCAGTTCTTCTCTCTTCAGACTTCTCTTCAGCTTCCTTTGGGACGCTCTCCAGGAGCCTTTGATCAGTACATGGATCCTTTCTTATTATCTTCCCAGCTGCTATTTCTCTATTTGTCCCTCACAGCACAGGAAATAGCCAAAGACTTTGCTACCACTTCTACCTCTTTTGACCACACCCCATCTCTTCCATCACCCCGTGGCCCACCCACTGTTTCTAAATAACAACGAGGGGGACCGTTCCTAGCCGGGATCTTCATGAGACTCCAGGAGGAAGGCGACTGCCCCACAGATGCAGGCTTTTCACTGGGACTTTCCGATCTCCCAGTTGGGCAACAATAAGCTGCACTCCCCCGAGCCCACCACTTCCCCTGACACCGCGCACATCCCCAGCCTCCGTGGAACGCGTGCTGTCGCGCGGCCGGAGGGAGGGAGCAGAGGTGACCTGGGCGATGTTCCCGCAGGCGGAGGTTGGACTTGGGAACAAAGAGGCAAGGGGAAAGCTGGAAGTGGAGAAGTTGACCCAGCCGCTAGGAAATTCTGAAACTCCTTTCCCAATCTCTATCAAATTGAAAAACGTACACATTAAGAAGCGGAAAATGAGCAAGGAAGGTGAGGGAGCGATGCATTTCCTTCATCTTTCAAGTGTTCAGTAAACGCCTACTCCGTGGGTGTCGCGCGTTGTGTGCACTGGGTGCTGGGGATGCGAGCGCGGCATTTTCCATCCACAGTCCGGGAGAAGAAGTCGACCAGGTTAGTCTCCAGCTGTAGCAAGGCGCGCACGCTTTCCGAGTGCGCTGTCTCTGGGACTTTGCACCTGCTCGCTGCTGTCCTGAACCTCTGTCCCCTCAGGACGCACTTGCGTCCTTACAGCTCCCGCCCCACTGCTTTGCAGATGCAGTCCATTCCGCGCAAGTGCTCCGTGTACGTGTGTGCGCGCATGTGTACGTATGTGTGTGCGTGTGTGTACTTACTAAGTCTATTGTATTCTGCGATGCCTGCACGACATGAAGCTTCCTCTGTCGGAAACAGCCTGGTGGACGCGGGAGTCTTTTCTTCCCCTGCACGTCTCCGCATGTGTGTTACCACCTGTTCTCGACTATTTCCACAACCCCTTGACTCTAAGGCACTTCCTCCACATTCCTTCTATACCTGTAAAACCTCCTTTCAGCAGTTTCTACATTGTGTTGTGACATCTGACTGCTCAGGGCTATGCCCCTGGCCGGACCTTAGTCCCCAGAGTGTGGGGCCCGTGTGTCCCTTCCCTCTGAGTGTGTATTCAGACAGAATGGTGCTCAGTGGTCCTTCGAGCTCTGCAGTGCAACCTTACTGAGGATGAACCTCAGTGGCTTCATGATGAACCCAGATCTTGGGCAGGGCCCTCGTGGGGGACCCCAGCAACCCAGCCCCCCCGTTGCTCTCAAGTGCAGGGATAGAGACCCAGCCTCTTGAGGGAGCGCACCTATCTTCCCCTCCTCTCCCTCTCCAGGGACATGAGGGAGGGCAGGAGAGGGAGCAGCACTCAGATGGCAGCACGGGCCACTGTTCGCATTATTGGGATGCGATGGACACCGACAAGGGGGAGCCCAGTTGAATGGAGCGGGTCTTGGAGACGTGACTGGTGGACTACATCTGGTCCCCTGTCCCTTCCTTTCTGGACCTTTCCCTTTTTCTCTGCTTCCTGGCTGCGCTGAAGAAAACAGTTTTTGAAAATTAACGAATATGAATTATAGAATGAGGAGAGCTCATGAAGGAGCTATCGTGGGGCCCAGGGAATGCAGCCTTTTAAGATATTTGACTGAGTGGCTTTGTGTCTGTATTTCTCTCTCCTGAGGTACCTGGGAATGTCCAGACACTACTGTCAAACCACGGGGGTGTCCAGTGATTGTCCAGCGACATCATGGATTCTGGCTGGCTGAGGAATGAGCTGGAAGGGAGGCGATGGGATGGAGTTGGAGGCAATGATGCCATGATGGGGGTGTCAAGTCCCTAGCTCCTCTTCCTGTACTGGTTGGCAGAGGGTGACCCCTTCCCTCCCCATGTGTTTGTCCATTCCCCAGCCACTTACAGTGTAGGCAAAGGGGTTGCTGCAAGAGGCCCTGGAATACGAGTACCTGTCCTTAGAACACATCTTACTATTTGTACATTTTACCACAGCTACCTAGGGCTGAGGAGCTTTAGGAAGGGTGGATGGTTTGCTGGGGGAGGGGAAGAAAAAGTAGTCTGTCTTCATTTGGCAAGGGAGTCTTTTCAGGGTGAGAGAGCATTCTTTTTGAATTTAAAGCTTATTTGAACTTTGTAGTCAGTCTACCTTGGTTCTGGTTCTTCATAGAATAAGACTCCCTAGCTTATCTGAACATGCACGATTTTCACCCCAAATGGGAAAAAAATAGGCCATATTCAAAACTGAAAATGAAAATTCATTGCAGAACTCCCAAGAGCTGTATTATTAAAGTTACCATCATTCAGTAATATATTATCAAGGCAAAAAATTTAAGGTACAGATTGTGCACACTGCCGCTCTCCATCCCTGCGCTCCTAAATGAATGTTTTCAGCCGTCCCTATCCATCTTCATTAACATTAAGAGCAATTTGTATTGGTCTTGCCATGCAGCGTCTTCACATTGTGCAAATGTTTGTGATGTCCTGGAAATGGGCAATTTAATATGAAAAGCACACCATGTCTCAATTTTTTTTTTATTTTACAAACAGTAATTTCTGCTAGGAATTATTCCATGATTTATGCATAATTTCATGCAGATGGTTATTTAAATATAAATAGAGAAATGTGTTATTTAATACTATGTCTGCCTCTACCGAGTTGGCATTCCCACACTGGAGAAAGTAATGTCATAAATAAAAGATAAAAACAGCTCTAAGCCACATACTCATCAGAAGATAATTGTGTCTGGCCCTAAAGTGACCTCCAATTAACTTTCTTAATATTTTGCAGTTTCTTGAAAAAGAAACTTAAATGGAGTTTTTCTGGGAGTTGTGTTTACAATGTAATAGAAAACCTCTTTGTTTACCTAATTAAGCCTACATTCTCCCAGTAGTAAAAACAACTCCCTTCTCTGGTAACCAACCTACTTTTCTCCTCTGTAAATGCTAACTTGTGGCAGTAAACTAACACGGGAGTGACAGAACTAGGAAGCCAGGTACACAGAAAGGGGGGCCGACGGTCTCTACTTCATTAATTTCAGTGTATCTTTCACCAAAAATGCCACGTGGTTGTTTGCAGTGAAACGTTTTGTAATAATGAAAAGAGGAAACATGAGGAAAAAAATGAATATTATAATTAACCTCCTTTGTTTGAACAAGATCTAATTCAGTGGTAGCAGGTTTAAAGTGGGAAGTTTTATGAATGCCAAAACATTGCTCAAGCTGATGCCCTATAACATTTCTCAGCCAAAATCTATACCCTGGAGAAATGGTGATGAGAATTTACAAAACGGAAGGAAACATATTGCTCCTCTGCAGCGTTCCACCTTCTTTTTGTTATCCTGTAAACCATTTCCTCAGCTATTCTAGTCAGAGCTATGAAGATTCTTCCAGACCATACTGGCTTCTAGCCGAGTGAGCCAAATTTAGAACTCAGAGATGCTTTCCTATTCCTAGAAGACGTCTTGTCAAGAAGCACAAAAGAAAAGAAAGGTGCAGACGCACGTGAGGATACACTGTCCCTTCTGGTGCCAATGTTCATGCTCCGCTGCTTCTCATGTCTACACCTCTGGCCTAAATCTTATTTTCCTTTGCACTTGCAAACCTCTCAAGGCAACAGGAGAACCCCGCTAGAAGAACCAGTGTCCAATTAAAAGCAAGGATCTGAAACTTCAAGCAATTGTTTTCATTCTTCATCTCCCTTCTCCATTTTACCTTTGTCACGGAATTGAATTTGAAGTTTTTCTTTTCCTTTACTGGTTGTGTCCACTGTACTGCCCATTCGGTCCCATAGACCCTTCCCTCCCGGCTTTAAGACTCCATAGCAATTCCTCTGCCTACAGCCAGAGCAGGCATCATCTTCATACCTCTTTTTTTAAATTTTTTTTGTGGGTACGGGGCGTCGACCTCAGGACCTCGCGCGCCAGCAGGCGCCCGTGCCGCTGAGCGATATCACCGGCCCTTTTTTTGTATGTGGGTTCCGGGAGTTGAACTTGGGCCCTCTCACTTGCCAGGCAGGCGCTTACGCCGCTGAGCCATCTCACAGGCCCATCCTCTTTTTTTTTTTTTTCCTGTCCACTTTGCTCTTTTCCAAAGAATCCTGGAGCAGCTTGTTGGTTTTGAATGCCAGGAGGAGCCCTGGTTTGGGACTTACAGGAACTGGGAAGTCTGGTCCCCATTTTGCCACTGACAGCTTAAATCATGTCTCTTCCCTAGGTTTCAGTTCTCTCATTTGGAAAATAAAAGGGTTGAGCTGGTGGAACTGCGGCTTTCCTTCCGGTGCTAACTTCCTATGCGTCTAGAGGGCCACATGAGAGCTCCTGCCCAGGACTGCGACGTTTGCATCTGGCTGGCTCCAATGAGTCTACCTATACCTTCACTCCATCTCCTGGGCAGGTGCCCCCCACTGTAGAAATCCTGCAGCCCTCAATGGAACTTCGTGCTTTCAGTTCTCTTGAATACATGAGATGCTCCTGTAATTTAGAGGTAAAACAAACGCAAGTTGGATTATCTGGTTTTGAAGCCAGCTTTGCCACTTACCAGCTGAGGACCTGGAAGTACACAAACAAGTTACTTGACCTCTGCGAATCTTAGTTCTTCATCTTCGCCAAGGGCATGATGGTAGTAATAACCCTTATTTCATAGGGCTATGAGACAATCGCTACTAAACCCTTAAAGCAAAGCCCAGAGTGTTGTGAGGGCTCCATAGATACTAGCCATCAAAGTGAAGTCATCCAGTTTAAAAAATAGCTTTCATAGTGTAGATTAATCAGTAAAACAGACAAGAACATGTTGGATGCAAATGAGTCAATATTATCCTTTTAATGAAAATAGTGTTAGCTCTAACACCTGCATTTACAGTGATGCCTGGTCGGGGCCGTGCTTGTCTCACATCATAAGAAATGTACACATGCTTATCTTCTCTGCATTGTAAAAATGTCTGCTCTGAGGAGTGGAGCATCTCTTCTTTCTTAATAACTCTGTATACAGACTGTGTCAAAAAGGCCAGTGGATTTAGTCCTGTAGAGTAAGTGACGTTTAGAAAAACAAAAAACCAGTATCTCTGCAAAAAGCAGTTTAAAAAAATCTTAGTTGTATGTATTAAAATAAACTAATATTTTCAAAATGAGAACTATGGCATTATTAAAAATTTAAAATGCTAAATCTCCTATTTTCTCCCTAATAGGAGACCCAAGGCTTGTTAGGCTTGAGTCACACTTCACATATCCGCATTTTGCAGAATCCTGTGTCTTTGAAAGCATACCCAGTCATAGCAACCCAAAATTATTTAGTTTGTGGTGTTTAATGAATGTGTGGCACTGAACTTGATGTCGTCTTATGTTAAATAGCTTCTGCCACTCTGAGGTTGGACTTCAGAAGGGACGTTACCGGATATATCATCGAAAGGTCAAGTGAGTTCATCTGAATGCCATGTTAACGCTGTTTGCAAGGTGAGAAGAACGTACGATATACACACAGCAGGTATCACACTGTGAGGGATGCAGTGCTGAAGTAGAAAACCATACAGAGTCTGTCGAGATTAGCAATCGATGCATTGTGATTAATCACAAATTGCTTTTATAAAAGACAAATATTCTGCCTGTTTCTCTATTTTTGATCTTCACAAAACCATGAAGTAGAAAGTTTATCACTAACCTCACCCCCACTCATTCTTTCCACTGCATTAGCTCTGTCCTGTGTGGAGTTCTGGCTCCTGGCCTTGCCATTCTTTTTCTGCCCACTACTGATACAGCACCATCCCAGGGCCCAGAACAACCTGCATGCTGTTGTACAGCAAGCCTTCGACCGATCAATGCCATCGCTGGCAAATCCAAATCAAACCAGAGCAACAGCAGAACCCCACCAAACCTGAATTTTACTTCCCCCAGCAGTGGGCCTTCTGTGATTGTTTGGTGTTGAATTTCTCTGAATCCAACAACTTGGACCCTAGATTTAAGCATCATTCTTTGATTGTCCAACCAGTGATGGCAAACCTTTTGGAGCTTTCAATGATATGCACAGCCCGCTGTGGCACATGTGCCCTAGGTTCGCCACCAGTGGCCATTGAGAATCATGTTTCTGAGGGCTGGTCCCCCACAAGGACGGCCACATCTGTCCATGTGCACACGTGTCATGAGAAGATCTAGGTGCTGCGAGCTGAGCAAGTGGAAGACCAAGAACTTACAGGAATAATTAAATAGCCAATGATCTGGGGACAGCAAATGTGTCCTTAGGAAATTAGCAGACGTGTTAGTGACTTAAGACTGTCTTAAATCATGACAACTGTGCATGAAGCTCATGCCTTGCAACCATTGGTATTTCTGTCCAAAATAAATGTCGGAGAAAAATATAGATATTATAAATCATAAATACTAAAATCACAAGGAATGATTTTTAGAAGTATGATAAGTAGAGAATGATATCCTAATTCACATTGTAACAGAAATTTTATTGATTTTTTTTTTTTTGTGCCACATTTCTAATTCTATACATTGAACACCATGGAGACAGAACCCAGGCAAACTAAAGGGATTTCCCCTCAATAAGACGACATAATCAAGTCCTCTCTACTATCCAGGTTTACAGTTTCTCACTGAACCATTTTGGTTTTGGACCAAAACTTCCAAAGTAGAGGCAGCAAGACTGGGTTGCTAGGACTAGCTTAGGCTAGGACTGGGTTATCTACTTCAAGGAAAACTTCAGTATGCTTCCCTACCATGTTTTAGGGTTGTGAAACCCAAAATAACTTCTTCCTATGGACCCAAAGATCCACTGGCACTTGTTAATAGTTAAAACTAAGTAATTTAAAAATTACTGCCACAAAGATAAGCAAAGAGTGTTTTTAGGAAATGTGAGATGAAGTTGAACCCAAATCAAGACTTGGGATCCTGTGTTTTCTCTGGAAGGAGGGCAGGCAGGGTGGTGCAGTCCACAGGCAAATAGGAAAAGGCAATGTACTAACTGTCCCACTAAAGAATCCCTATGAGCACGAATCGACATAACAAACAACATCTGCCAAAGAAAAACATCAGCTACTTTCAGAAATTTAATCAGAGACACATACAGATGAGCAATTTTAGTGAATACTCAGTTAATTCTTAAAAATACACTTGGGGAAAAAATTCACTTTCCCCTTCCAGCCTCTGTGTGATTCTCTAAAAGCTCGCATATTGAGAAATATAAATAAATATCCATTCAGCCAAATAGGTTAATTCAGCAAATCTGCTTTTATGTACATGATTTTACGTATGTAAAAGTGCTCAAATGCACAACCTGAAGAGAGAGAAAAGAGAAAAGACAGAAGAGTAACAGGAAAACAAGTTGAGTCTTCCAATTTTTTAAAGCTTCAAATAAATGTATGTAATGCCCAAGAATTACAAGAGAAGTTTTAGACAGCTTTAAGCAAGCCTCAGAAAAGTATGCACTAATTGACCCAAAATGTACATTTTACTGCCTTCCATCTCCCAATTACATTTTTAGCTTCCGTCCAAGTACTTTCTTTAGAGCACAATGTCATCATGTGAGAACCACACATTTCCTTCTAGTTCCCCCCCTTCAGAAAAGTTTTTCTACATTCATTTAATTCTGAATCCGATTTCATAGGTCTAAAATTTTGAACATGTCCAACTACACTGTATTTCCCTCTTATAAAACCCGAGACAATGACGGGAATTGATAGTAAGTTTCCCTATTCAACCAGACATTTCTTGAGGGAATTGCAAAGGCTCTGTGAAGAAACAGTTAATATGTATATATCTCTCTGAAATTGGCAAATGTCTTTTATTTCCTCTAATATTCTAACCAGAGATCTGAGCTCATTTTTTTCCTGTCCATAGGCTCAAAAAAAAAAAAAAAAAACTGTATTCGCTAATTATACATCCTGAAAAGAATTTGGTTCAGTGTAAGATGATCCCAGTGATATGCTAATCCCTTTTTCTGCCTGGTGCTGCCCAAAGCTTGTGTCTAACATTTTTTTCAACTGTATGACAATAAAAGTTCTGGCAACAAAAGAAATAAATGGGCAGCTAAAGAAGGTATAGCTAAACACATGGCAGGCCGCCTCTCCCCTCTCCTTCTGGCTGCGCTTTTGTGGGCTTCAGTTTGGTATCCTCAAGTCAATAGCCGAAATCCGGCCACCTTAGCAACTTAGTATGACACCCAAGCCCTCTCTCTTTACATTCATGAATAGTCAGCACCCAGCAGACAAAATAGAACTAATCTTTTTTGACAGAATTGTTCAATTTTAGAGGAAAAGCTTTTGAGTCTTCCACACACTTGCAGAATATGAAACAACAATGGCTGCAATCAAATTTTAAAAACAACAGTGGCCAACAGGGATGGAAGAAAGTCTCTTTGAATTAAATAGCACATTCAGCCAGTCCCAGTGGTCATAAACTTGGGGCAAACATTAATTTCAATATGAGAGAAAGAGAGAAAGGGAGAGGGAGAGAGAGAGAGAGAGAGAGAGAGAGAGAGAGAAACGGAAAGGATATCCCACAGCCCTGTTCTGACTTCATGCAGTAATTCCTTCTGCTGTGACACATTTTTTTCTATTTTCTTCTTTTTTTTGCATAGACTAATACAAATACAATATTTCTTTTTTCTTGAAAATAATTTTTTGGGGGACCCAACGAATAGAGGTGAAAATTGCTTTTTTACCCAGCAGCCTTTTGTAGTCATTTGAAGGCAATTTTACCATTTAGAAATCCTGTAATGTACCCGTCACTTACAAGTCTAACATGTGCTAAAAAAGAATCTTCTCTCCAATCCCTCCCCCTCCCTCCCACTTAATACACGGCATCTCTATACCTTAGGAGGCGATATGAACAAGAAGAAAAATCTACCCCGTTCATGGCAAAAACAGAAGTTAGCAACATGGTCCACGCAGCTGCAACATTGCATTTAAAATTCAGTTTCCTCGTAGGAAGAGGGCTAATCCTGCCCTCGTAATTCCCTACAGCCAAAATGTGCCCCCTCCCCGCGTGACAGTGCAATGCAAAGACACTAGCACGCTTATCTTGCCTAACCAGATGGCCGACTTGGATCAATGCACACACACCACGATCAATGGGAGAGATAAAGAATTAGGAAAACAGTGGTACATGCTCCCAGTAAGCTTGTACACTGCATAATTATTTTATGATTCTACACATGGCTACATGTGATACTGAAGTAGAGAAGGAAAGGATAATTAGAGTGCCAGGAAGAATTTTGTAGTAGACTACACTTTGTCAGCACTTCCCACTCTAGCGAACTCACTGCCCTTATCTGAAAGCGAATTTAGAAAACATGAGCAAAAATGTCAGGGAAGGTATTTCCATTTTTGCCAGGTCCCATCACATCCCAAAGTCTAGTTCAAAGCCAGCGGAGGCTGGCTGGGATTTGGATACGTGTCTCGTCATTAGCCACCCCTAGCTGCCCCGCCAAGGAAACTCAGTGGATAATATTTGTATGTGATGCAGACTGTAACCAGGAGGAATTCAGTCTCCAGTGAGTCGGTCAAGTTCATTCAGTAAAACAGAGCAGGACAAAGCAGCCCTTAATTTCTATGTCCTCATTGGCTAACCAAAGCAGTGTTTTGAGCAGGTTGGGTACACACTTCAAACTCAGAAAATATGTGGACCTACATCCCTTTTCTCCATCAAGGTTATAAGGCAAGTTTATAGACTGAGAAGCTGGCACAAGGCTGCTCTCTTCTGAATTTAGGCCAAGGTCACAAACCAAGACAATAAATCGCCACAACCCTCACTATGATAATGTGTTCATCAGAAAAACAAAATGTTCCTTCAGCTCCTAGTGCATGGCATAGACTTCATAAATGATTACATTACTATTGCAGATAACAGTCGTATCTTACTTACCTTGTACTGCTCCAAAATTTTATTCTTTTATCACCTGTGTTCGATGGAAATAAAGTAAAATTAAGTTTTGCATGTGAAATAAAATATTCCATGAACTTTGGACCACTTTTTAAATAAAGATGGGAACTGGGGTCTGGAATTAGATGTGGTTTCCTACCACTAACAACCCTCAAAAGCCCTGTGGGAGAGCTGGTTATTTGAAGGAGTCTATCACTTCAAAATCCAAATTATCAATAAATCAAATGAATTCCTAAGGCTCAATAAAGTGTAGTCTGGAAAAAATTCAGAGAGAGGAAAAAGAATATTGACAACTGTAAAAAGGCTTAGTCATCCTCGTCGTGAGTTAATGTAGTTGGGATAAAAATGAAGCTCCGGATTCTCACTTGATTCTGTAGCTCTCTGTAAAGTATTTTGTTAACCTTGTCCCATATCTCTCCTCAACCTCAGTACGAAACAGATAGCTACATTAGCTATGTATAACTAGCTTAGCTTTACTGCCCATAATCAGATTTGGAGACAGATCCTGGTTTGAGGATAGGATGCGTATTTCCATGTCTAGTTTTAGTTCAAAATCTTTAAAAAGCAGGGCTATTGTTTTACCTTTTAGGACTTATTTTCCTTTCCTTGGAGATAAGTGTAAATATGCTCTGTCCAGCAGTATGATACGGACTCACTGAGGCTTCCTCTCACCACAAAAATGGCTTCTGCCTGGACCACACTTGACACCATGTAGCTGAGCTGGCAGGAAGTGAGATGTGATGGTTGATCTTTTTTTTTTTTTTTTGTGGGTACCGGGGGTCGAACGCAGGACCTCACATGCCAGCAGGCGCCCGTGCCACTGAGCGATATCACCGGCCCTTTTTTCGTACGTGGGTACCGGGAGTCGAACTCAGAACCTCACACTTGCCAGGCAGGCGCTTATGCCGCTGAGCTATCTCACCAACCCATGATGGTCGATCTTGATGGTCAACTCAGTTGGCTTGAGAGACACCTAGGAGATTAGTAAATGTGCTTTTGGGCGTGTCTGGGTGAGTCATGGAAGTGACTTTGGAGAACATCTGGCCTCTGGCCCTTTCTCTGCCTCTCTGCTTCCTGGCTGCTAGGACATAAGCAGCTTTCCTCCAACTTCTCATCATGCCCTTCTGCTGTGGTGTTTCTGCTTTAGAGCCAGCTGACTATGTACTGAAACCCTTGAAACTGTGAGCCAAATTAAACTTTTCCTTTAAGTCACCAGTGTCAGGCTTTTTGTCCTAGCAACAGAAAAACTGACCAATACATAAGAGAAACGTTTGCATGTTTCAGAGGGAGGAATCTATGAGTAGGTATCTTTGGAATAAAAAGAGCTTTTGTGATTTCTCTGAGGCAGAACTGAGTTTGGCTCAACTCCAGGCTGAAGGCAAGGGGAGATGGTGGTTGTAGTACAGGGAAGTTGAGGGAGCCTCTCTCTTCCCTTCATTCAACTACAAACACAACACCACCGTAATGATTATCCGTGTTTAAATCTAGGAGGTCACAATGCCCTAGGTGGCAGATTATCCACACTGGTGAGAGATGGAATGGGAGGAACCTGGTGTCAGAGGTGCCGGACCCTTTAAATATTGGAAGGCTGGGTTATAGGGTTGTTGTTCTTCCTCCTCCCCTGCTTCCTTTTCCCTTTTGCCTGTTCCTGCTGCTACCATCCATGATCTTCAATAAATGCAGCTGCTTACCATAAGGTGTACACTTGGCAATTCTTTCCTCATTGTACACAAGAACCTGGACTATTTTTGTCCCATAAAACTGTAACAGTTGGACCTGAGTGCCAGTAAACCAGAAAACCTAGAAGGAACCTGTGTGCTCTCAGCTTAGTAGTACCCATGGCTCCCTACAAAAGCAAACCTAAACTCCGTCAGGAGTAAACCACTACCGGGTTGGACTCGCAGGTTTTCAAGGGTTAAGACGAATGGAATCTGGGTTTGCGATCAGAGATCACCAGCCACACAAAGAAATAATCCTCCATGAGGGAGAGCCAATAAAAAATAAATAAATGACAGATTTTAATCTTCTAGGATGAAATTATCAGAACTTATCAGATAGACTTTAAAAGTAATGTGCACAAACTAAAAATTAAACTCACATTTCACTAATCTTTCAAAAATCAAAAAGATAAAAAATGATAACTTTGAAAGAGAACCAAGTGGCATTTCTATTTTTTCAAATTTATTGAGTAATAATACCACACACTGCAACCATGTTAAATCCATAATTCAATGAATTTTGACAAATGCATATATCTGGAAACCATCACCAAAGCAATACCAAGTGTTTCCATCAGCCTTGAATGTTGCCTTCCACTTCATCCCAGGTGATCATGCTCTGCTTATGGCCCTAGACAACCACTGATTTGGTTTGAATCCCCATAAATTACTTGACATTTTTTAGAATTTTATATAAATATATCATATAAATGCATTATGCACATTTTTGAATCTGAGTTCCTTGACTCAGTGACAATTTTGAAGTTCACCCATTTTATTATATATGTAAGTAGTCCATTTTGCTTTATTACTAAATGATTCTACTGTTTGGATATATCACATTTTTGTCTCTTCATTCCTCAATTAGTGGACCTTTGGATTGTTTTCAGCTTAGGGCTCTTGTGAATAAAGACTCAGTAAATGTCCACGCAGAAGGCTTCGTGTGGCTTATGTTTTCATTACTCTTGAGGTGGTACCTAGTAATGCAAAGATGGGTGATATCGTGGTCTGTGCTTAACATCTGAAAAACTGCCAGAACAGTCCCTGAGGTGATTACAGTATTTTACATTCTCAACATAGCACAAGGGTTCCACTGGCCCACATCTCCTCCAACATTTGACAGTGTCAGTTTTAATTTTAACTATTCTAATGAGTATGTTATTAACATCTCCTTATGATTTTAATTTGCATTTCCCTATGATGAACAATATGCCTTTTCATCATTTATATATCTTATTTTGTTGAAATGTTTACTCAAATCTCTTGCCAATTAAATTTCTAAAATTTTATTAATTGCACAAATTCTTTCTGAATCATAGATATTAGTCTCACTGTATATAATGTTTTTTCTCATTCTGTGACTTGTCTTTTTCTTCTTTAATGATATACAGTATTTTGAAGAACCAAAGCATTACATTTTGAAAAAGTTTAATTTATCAATTTTCTGCTTGATAGCTTGTGCCTTTTTGTGACTTATGAAAAAAATATTAGCCTATTCCAAGTTTGCACAGGTGTTTGTCACCTACATTTTGTTTTTGAGTTTTGTCTTTTATATTTAGAAATTTTACCCTTTTGGGGTTAATTTTAGTGCACAATAAGGTAAAAGCCTAAGTATATTTTTCCCTTTCAGATAATCTATTATCACAGCATTATCTGTTGAAAAGGCTTCTCCTTTCCCTATTGGATTTTCCTGCACTTTTGTTGAAACATCAATTGACCACATACACGTGAGTCTATTTCTGACTCTTTTCTATTCTACTGATGTATTTATCTAGCCTTTCATCAATAGATTTTTGTAATTTTATAGTAAGTGGAAATGAGGCAATGATATCCTCTCATTTTTTCTTTAAAAACATGGCACTGGGGCCAGGGATATCGCTCAGCAGCACAGCGACTGCCTGGGAAGCTTGAGGTCGTTAGTTCGATTCCTGGTACAAAAAAAAATTGTGTGAGCTCTTCCACTTGAATTTTAGTTGAGCTTTAAGATCAGCATGCCAATTTCTATAAGATTGCCTACTGGAATGTTGATTGGTACTGTCATGAGTCTATAAATCATTTGAGGATAAATAACATTCTTATAGTACTGAGTCTTAGTTCCTGACCGTGACCTCTCTCCTTCATTTAGGACTTTAACTTTTCCTCTCAGTTATGTTCTGCAATTTTTAGTGTAGAAGTCTTGTAAATTTCTGATGATTTTATTCATAAGTATTTTGATTCTGGATTCTATTTTAAATGGAATTGACTTTTTTTCCTACCTAACATTTATGATCTTTGTTTTTCTTGCCTTATTGCTATGGCTAGTGCTCTCTAATATAATGCTCTCAATCTTAGGGGAAAACCACTCAATTTCTCACCAGTAAGTATATTAGCTACAGATTTTCCTTGGGTAAACTTTGCCAGATTGAAGAATTTCTCTTTTTTTAATTTGCTGAAAGTTTTTAAAATCATATGTTGATGCTGAATCATATCAAGTTTTTGACTCTGGAAATTATTGTATGTATTTTCCTTTATTGTATTAATATGTTGATTGTGCTTACATAATTGGTTTTATGCATTTAAATTACTTTGCATTCCTGGTATAAACCTTCCTTGGCCATAACATATTAGTTTTCTAAATATATTATTGTATATTATTTACTAATATTTTGAATTTTACTATTTGAGAATTTTTACTAATATTTAAGAATTTTTTGCTCTATGTTTATGAAGGCTACTATCTTTTATTTCCCTTTTTTTGTAATGTCCTTGTCAGCTTTTGATAATAGGGATATGATAACTGTATAGCAGTATGTTTGGTTATTATCTATATATTTATCATGAAACATACAAGTGTTCAAGTTTGTTACAAAATATAAAAGAAATGTATGCTCTCCTAAAGAAATTATTCATTAGGAATAAAATGTTAAGAAGATGGGTCATTAGGAGCTCTGGCTAAATGTTAATAGAGATCTTTCCTAATCCTACTATGTAATAGAACATAATCAACCATCAACCTTAGCTTCTTGCCTTATTCTATTTGCATTCATCATTATCCAATGTACTACATATTATAGAAATCTCTCTCTCTCTCTATATATATATATAGATATATAGATATATCTATATATATACTTATTTCCTCCACTAACATGAAAACTCCACGAGCAAAACATCTTTCCTTATTTTCCTTTTTACTCTTGGTTACTGGCTGTGATGGATTTCCTTAAACATGCAGATACAGAGAAAGACCTCAAGAGAAACAGAGGACTGGTTTTCAGTTGAAATGAGCCACAGGAAGATTGCATGCTCTGGGGCCAGGCTACCTGGATGTGAATGCTGGCTCTACCATTTTCTAACAACATGACTTTAAGCAAATTGTGTTCACTTTTTTGCCTCAGTTTTTAAAATTGTAAAATAGGGTAAGAACAACACCCACCTCAAGGGATTGTAATAAGAATTAAGTGAACTAATATATGTGAAACATTAAGAAAAGGACTTGACATAAAATAGATAATCTCTAAATGCTTACAGAATAATTGATATGCATGCCACTTAGGCCATGCATCCACCAGGCCCTTGGAACTAGGTGAGGGCTGCCTTTCACACCAGCTATTCTTTTTGTTGCATGCAAGGCCAGGCTCATCTGCCTGGTGGCTCTTCCTATCCACATCTCAGCTGTAACCAGGACCGGAGTTTTCATTATAATTTCATGCCCATTAGGATGCTCCTTTGAAGCTGTTCCAAGTCGAGTGGACACAACTCAGGTCTACCTCCTGCCAGACGGTCTACTGAAATGAAAACAGAATGTGGTTCTTTACAAGAAAACTATTGGGAAACATCCAAAAACACTTTGGAGAGGTTATATACAGGATCACAATTCATTTAGAGGTACAGTTAACTTAGCTGCTTCCTTTCAGTCCAAATTCTCCTTCCCTAGAGCGTTGACAGGAGATCAGTAGCCATGTCCATGGGTCCTGCTGCCACGGTTTTGCAGGTGTCACCTGCTTTGTCCTTTCCTGTGCTGACCTGAGCTGTCCTATTCATAGGTCCCACGCTGTCCCAGGTGAGCAGCTGGCATGCTCTGCAGGGGACCTGGCTAGTTGTCTTGAGGTGACGCAGCTTTCCTCACTTCTGCTGCCTGTTGAGTTATTGTGCACTCCTGCCTTGAGAGTGAACACGCATCTTCCGTTATTGCTGCTTTTTCTCTGCCTCCATTGCTTTTTGCCCTCCACATTCCATACAAGTGCTGGGCTCTTTTCTCGTAGCGTGTCAGCTCCCCGACTGCTGAGCAGGAAGACTTTTTCCTCAGGGGAGGAACTGTTTATGAAGTATACTTCAAATAGAGATTCTAGAATAATACACACTCCCCCAAGCTAAAACAAAACCTTACTGTGGTTTGTCCATCTTGAACTTCAGAGCGTCCTCTTGGATGCACCCAAAGAACCCGGATCAAAGCCACTGTCCAGTTGGAAGATGCCACTCTCCTGTCTACTAATTTCTCGTTAATAGTGGTATGTGTTACAGGAGTGAAAAAAGTCCAGCCAAAATTTATAAAAACTCAAAATTGCCTGGAAAACCTACAGCCAATATCCTTAGTGGGGAGAAGTGAATGTTGTCCCTCTAAACTGAAAACATGCACGAATACTTGTTCTCACCACTTTTGTTTGTCACTCAGCTCCTCTTCTCATATCTGTGGGGCAGATGGGTTAGTTACAACTAGGTTTAGGGTCTTACATGGTCCTAATTTAACCCAGTTCTTTTGACTTCTCTGAACACTTACCACTAACTTCTGGAAAAAAAACCCTTAAATATGGTCCATGAAGACCAATTCTTTTAAGTTTGGTGTTTAAATTCCTTTCCATAATTTGATGTTTTGAAGTCTCTAGTGGAAGAATCCAGAGGCTGTTCCATGACCAGCTAGGGTAGCTGGGGACTTGTCTCAGCACAGTGTAGATAGGAAGGAAGGAAGGGAGGGGGAGAGGGAGGGAGGGAAAGAGAAAGGGAAGAAGCGAAGGAAGAAAAGAAGGAAGGAAGGAAGGATGGAAGGAAGGAAGGAGGGAAGGGAGGAAGGGGAGAAGGAGGGAGGAAGAAAGGTGTTAAAAAGCTCTGAATCCGGGGTGTGGGATAGGTTTTTGAGGTCCCAGAGAGACAACAGCTAATTCTATGAAGCCCAGTAAAAAACATAATCAAAGGAAAATGAAAGATTAGACACTGCAGCTGGGCATTCTGAGAAGCTGGGGCAAGAGGATGGCAAGTTGGAGCCCAGTCTGGGCAATGTAACACCTTAGCAAGACCCTATCTCAAAATAAAAATATAAAAGAGGGCTGGGGATGTAGCTCAGTGTGAAGGTCCTGGATTCAGATTCAATTCCCAGGAACACACACACTGTGTTAGACACTGTTCGATAATCTTCAGTCTTACCGCTGTGTTTCCACAGACACTTTTACTGGACATACCCGTCACTGCCTTTCCTGCTGTGTTCCCTGCTCAGAGGACACAAACTCACCTCATGGCCGCAGCTGATGAGCCAGGTTAGACATCTGACCAAATTCCGTGTCAGTCAAATTCCCTACGTTACGAATATGAGTGAAGAAACAGAAAGAGGAGCTGCTGGAACTGAAGGCCATGTGGCCACAGGGGTGGTGACCGTGTGTGACATGAGCAGATGCTGAAGCAGGCAAATGGAGAGAGAGACAGAGAGAGAGACTAGATATTGTGCAGCTGTAAGAGAAAGAACAGGCCTCAGCTCTGGGGACTTTTCTATAGCTCAAATACCATACTCTACTTTTATTATATCCTCAGCACTGGGGAGAACTGGGTCTTTACCATAAACTACCTTTTATTTATGGGAACTTGAGTGGGTTTATCTTACCTGTAAACAATGAGGCTTTGAAAACAGCCCCCCCGTCAGTGCCTGTGATCTCGATATCTCACCCATTCAGATCCCCAAGAAAGACTTGGCACACTGGTTGACATCCACAGCTACTACTGATCATTTTTACTTCCAGTCCTTCTAAGTGTTTTCTACGATGCAATTTCACTCACCCTAGAAGTAACACTGTTATGTACATTTTCTTTAACACTAGAAAAGCAAAGTTCTAGAAGCCCACCAGTTTTACAGGTCAGGGGCATTACTGAACATGGTGTGGTGGCAGGGAGACTAGAAGGGCTGGTAGTCACACATCTCTCTTCCTCATCTTGTTAGCCCCTGAACTATTACTAGAATTTTTCTAAAGTCATTTTGGTCTTTCCAGTTGTTAATTAAAATACAAATATGTAAGCCAATTTTTCCCAGAAAGCATTCTGCATAATTCTAATCTCTTAAGATCTTTCATCGAAAAAAAATAAGGGAGGGAGACAAATGAATAGGAGCCGTGGCTTATGGTGTCTCCTTCTCGATATTCAGAGGGTGCCCTGGCTGAAGTTTGATTAACACTTTAACTCTCAAATGGTCTGCAAGTGTGCACTGCGCAGTAGATTGCCATTGCTTTTGCGGCCAGCGCTTGTCCTTTGGTTTTCAAAAGACAGATAAGCAGAGATTCAGATAGATAGAAGATGTAGATAGATAGATACAGATAGATGATAGATAGATAGATAGATAGATAGATAGATAGATAGATAGATAGCACTTTCATTTCTCCTTTGCTTTCCCTAAGAGGTAGTGGCATAGAAGAAACTGAGATGGCTGTCCAAATACATTAACTTTACAAAACCCTTTTTCTTCCTTCCTTTTTCTTTGTGGTGCTGTGAGCTCAGGGTCTCACTCAGGCTACCCAGGCACCCTTCCACCGGGCGAGGCAGCCAGGCCTTAAAAGTCCTGCGTGTGCGAGACGTCCCCTATCACTGGCAGGTGGAGGAAGGCAGACAGACAGTAAGGACTTGACAGCGAATGGGGAGAAGGAAGATGACACAGATAAAGACAAAACGCATAGTGTTAAGGGCATAGCTTTAGAATCAGGGAGCCCTGAGGTGTCAATTATGGCCCACTGCGTAGTGACACTGACATTTGGGAAAGTACTTAACCTTCCTGGCTTCAGCCAGGAAAATGACATCTACCTTTCCAGGGAGTTGTTAGGATTAAATGAAATAGTACATGCAAAATATGTTACCGGGCCCTGTTTATAGCCATGATAGTGAGCGCTGAGTGAGTACTATGGGCCAGGAATCACACCAAATGCCTTAAGTGCATTATTTCACTTAATCCTCAAAGTTATCTTTCGGGGGAGAAGCATGTATCTCCTCTTTATACCAGAATCTGAGGGTTAGTGCCACCAGGTAACTGGTCCAAGAAAGTGGTAGAGCCAGGCTCTTAATATATGTAACGTTTAGTACACTAAATATATTTTTTACATTGGGCTTTGTGGATTAAAAGTCAGTCCTGCCTCAAACCTTTCTGCTCGGCGGTGCGCTCTGCGGCCTGGGACTGAAGCAGGAGTGCGGCCGCTCCTTTCTCCCCTGGCAGCGGGGGCATTGTCTTGGCTTCAGGATCCTAGGAATCCGCGCGCTAAAGTCTGCAGGGTCTGCGTAACGACAGGAAGTCTTAGACACGAATGGGGCGGCGCAGAGTGGGAGCAGGAGATGAAAACGTGCATTCCCCCTGCGTTCGGGTAAGTCCTCTTTAGAAGAGGAGAAACTCGCTGCCTCTTCTAAGTGCTCCTGGTAACAACGCTGTAGATTTTACTATCAAAGGACAAATGCTCTAAAACGTGTCACAGCTGCACACCTCCTCCCTGCCCAGTAGAACTCCAGAGAAATGACGCCAAGCAGATAAGAAAGTCAGCGCTTCCAGTGGCACAGAGGCTGAGAGGCTGGCTTAATTCAATGTGTCTTGCAGTACGGGCTCATTTAACACTGGCAGAGGAGAGCACTGAATTGCTGTCAAACTTCGGCACCGATGACGGAGAATACCTCCAAGAAAAAGAAACTGCCAGGGTGCTTCCCCTCTGTCGTCTTCATTCCTTGTCTCTTGTCCTCAGCCTTCTCCTCCGTGGGAAGGCTGTCTGGGACTGGCAGGAAAGATGGATGCTACTGGTTCAAGGCTCGCATCCTTGCGGGCTGAAGTCCACGAGGAGGAGCCCCTGTACCCCATCCCGCGCGAAGGCCGGGATTGGCTCTGCGGGGAAGAACACGCGTTCATCAGCCCCGTCCCTGCGACCTGGACAATGGGAATCCCGGGACGTGCCGAGCCTGGGTCACCTGCCCGCCTGCGAGGCCCGCTGATTAACGAGGCCACCAGGTGGAGTTGCCCCATTTATTTATATTTGTTGTTTACCTGAAATTCAGATTTAGCTTGAGCGATCTGTATTTTATCTGGCAATTCTGGCACCAGAATCATACAGGAAGGGCCAGAGCAGTTCCTGACAGAGCCAGCAGTTGTGGCCCAGGGAAACCAAAATTTCTTGAAGACGCAAGTTGCTCAATCCTGTTGGCTTCATATTCAGGCTCAAATCCCAGACCTCGGTCCTAGACTGTGGGACAGAAGCTGTCCTCCCTGGCTGAGTTCTAGCTTCCACGTGTTTAGGGTCAGTCCCTTCCGTTCACCTGGGACCTACATGACAGCTTGAAGCTCTAAATTGACTACGTTTAAAACCTGTGATTTCTGTGTCTAAAAGCTGTTGAAATTTTACCTAAAACTTTAAACTTGTTTTTCTAGTCAAATGAACATTAATGAATCTAACTAGATCACAAAACGTTGCCATTTATGCACTGGGATTTACTATGTTCAAAGTTAAATATAATATTTTAGCTTAAAATGGAATGAAAAGACTAGCTGTCTTTTTTTTCTTTTCCTTTTCTTTTTTCTTAACAAACCAGGATATATTTTTTTAAATGTGGAACAAAAAAAAAAAAAAAAAAGTATCTTGCCAAAGGCCTATATCAATTCCTATTGCAGAAATTAGTCTATTTAATTGAAAAATATTTAAGGCAACTTTAGCCAATGGCTCAGATATTGCAAACAATATCAGATGGTATTAAATTATTGTACAAAAGAAAGATTTGGATGACTGGCTGAAATATATTGAAATGTAATTTATTCTTGAAAATCAGGCTAAAGAATCATGACCTTGAGGTATATTTAAAAATGAAGACACAAAATTTCCATTTTTCCTTCTCTTAGTCCTCTAGCAATCCTCTTGCCCTCTCTTGGAGTCTCATCCTCATATAAAACATATTAAAGATGTAGAAAAATCTAAAATAACAGTGTCTAATAGAAATATATCACCCAAATATATAATTTAAAATTTTTTAGTAGCAGCATTTTAAAAAGTAGAAACAGGTGAAAACAATTTAAGTACCCAAGATACTTTTATTTCAACATGCAATTATAAAATTATTCATGAGATATTTTACATTCTTTTTATACATACACTTTATGCTTTTTATACTCATACTTTCAATTTGGACACTAATTTTTAATTGAAAATATTTAATCTATATTTAAGTATCATAAAATTTACAGGAGGAGAAAGTATGTTCATAGACCCACATTGTTTCAAACTCAAACTTTTCAATAACTAAATTGAGTTTCAGTTTTTTGTTCAAATGCAAATTAATTGAAATTAAATAAACAACAGCTACATTTGGCTACCATGCAATATTTAATAGCACAAAATCAAGTTTACTTCACTTCCTAATGGAATTTCAAAAAATCATTCCAACCTTAGCTGAACCATATGTGAGCAATTTCTTTATATTTCTAAGGAGTCTTAGTGTATTGGTTTTCTAGGATTGCCATAACAAATTATTGCAAATTTAGTGGCTTAAAGCTGCACGGATTTATTATATTATGATCCTGGAGGTCAGAAGTCTCTGCAGTTTCTCTGGGTCACAGGTGAGTCACTGGGCCGGGTATGCAGATGAGTGGTGTTGCTTGCTATGGCCAGGGCTGTGAGTTCTCCGGAGGATGAGAGGAGCGCAGGTCCTTCTAGAACCTGCCTGTGTGTCTGGGTCACGCCCTTTTCTCTGTCTTCCAAACCAGCAACATTGCTTCCTACGGCCTTTCTCCCATTGCCACATCTCTCTGAGCACATTTAATACGTGGTGATGTCTCATTGTAGTTTTCCTTTCATTTCCCTTTCCATATGATAATTTGCTACCTGTATATCTTTTTTAGTGAAGTTTCTGTGAAAATCTTTTGCCCATTCTTGTTTTTTTTGTTTGTTTGTTTGTTTGTTTTGGTACTGGGAATTGAACTCACGACCTCACACTTGCCAGTTCTGCCCAATCTTAAAGGTTGGTTGTTTTCTTATGACTCAACTTGCAAAATTCTTTTGAAAAAGCTTTTTTTTTTTTTTTTATTAGTACGTGTTTGCAGTACATGCAGTTTACGGTCGTCTTGGAGAGCGGGTACAAGTCCATAATACAGCTTGTTTCTTTTTTTAATCCCCTTTACCTTTCCTCCCCCCTCCTTCCTCCTCTAATTCCCCTTCCCCCATTTCCATTCTTGTTGATATTATTAATCTTAGTTCACATTTATGGCATACAATGCTTACATTCACTGAAGTTATTAGGTCCAGCTATTAGTCCTTTATCAGATATGATTTGAAAGTGATTTCTCTAAGGACTTACCTTGTCTTCCCATTTTCTTAAGAATATCTTTTTTCTTTCTCTCGTCTTCTTGGTTTTTGTTTGTTTGCTTGCCTTTTGTTTCTTTTTAGTCCTGCGGATGGAACCCAGGGTCTCATACATGCTAGGCAAGCATTCTACCACTGGGTTACATCCCCATCCCAAGAATATCATTCAAGAGCAGAAGTTTTAAAGTTTGAAGTAAAATTTGCCAATGTTTCCTTTTTTTTGGATTATACTTTCAAGGTCACATTAACAAAACTTTGGCTAGCTAATGTCACAAAATTTTCTCCCTTGTGATCCTTTTGGAGTTATGTTTTATTTATGGTGCAAGGAGTGGATCTTTATGTGTGTATACATGGATGTCTAATTTTTATACTATTTAATTTAAAAATAGACTTTCTTTACTAGATTTCTTTTGTATCTTTGTTGAAAATCAGTTGGCTCTATTTCTGAGCTCTATTCTTTTCCATTTTATGCTGATTAATAAAATCTTGAAATAATGTAAGTTCTCCAATTTTGTTCTTTTTAAAAGTTCTTTGTATTATTTTAGGGGCTGTGAATTTTAGGATTAGCATCAATTTCTAAAACCAAAATATCTGAGGAATTGGAATTGAGTTGATCTTTGGGACAAATTGGCATTCCAATAGTATTGTGTCTCTGAGCCATGAACATGGTATATCACTTGAATTATTTAGGTATTCTTTAATATCCCTAATATTTTAAAGATTTACCATGTAAGTCTTTAATGACTTTTGTTAGATTTATCCAAAAGTATATACCTTTGATGTTTTAAAATATTCTATTTTTTATTGTTGCTAACATAAAAATATAATTGGTTTTTGTATATCGATTTATATCTTCCAATTTTGCTAGGCTCAATTATCAATTTCAGTAACCTTTGTGGATTCCATTGTGTAGTCTACACAGATCATATATGAATAAAGAGAGGTTTGCCATTTCCTCTCCAAACTTAAAGCCTTTATTTCTCTTTTGCTGCTTGATTGCATTGGTTAGAACCTCTCATACGATCATGAATAGAAATTAGAAATGGCAAGAGCAGACATTTCTTCACTCTTACCTTTTACCCCATTTGATTTTGGATCATTTCCATTGCCATGACTTCACATTCAGTAATCTTTTCTTCTGTGGTGTCTAATCTGTTGTTAGTCTCCTTACCCCATTGCATTGAAACAGCAAGCCAGGTGAGTCTCACCAGCAGACTGGAAGCCTTCAGGAAGTAGACAGGAAGGAGAAAGGTCCTTCTTCTGCCCATAACCTGGCAGCATCTCTTTAGTGCTCCTTATTGCCAGACCCTAACATAAAGCTAGCAGATAACGCAGAAACACAGTTCTCAGTCGCAAACACAGTATCATAAAGTGTAGAAGGATGGATATGGTGTTGAGAAAAAATAGTAACATATATGTGGTGATCCAAATTGTGTAAAGTTAGCTAAACTGGAACTAGCTTCTGACAGTTCCTTTCTCCATACAGTCCCAGGTTAGGAAGTACATGTCTAAAAGAAAAAAAAAAAAAAAAAAAGAAAAAGAAAAAAAAGACTTCTGCTCAGGGGAGCATGTTGGAGGGCAGTGAGGCAGTGGCCATACTCTCCTTGTGCTCCGAAGGTTGGAGAGGGAAGCGACACTGTTGTGTCTCATGTGTGGGGCTTAGCACGTCGGTGGAGCAGCATCTGGATCCACAGGAACTCCAGCTCTTGCCTCTTCCTGCGTTAGCTTTTCTGATGCCTGGACCAGGTGCATATTTATCTTCAAGACAAAGTACACCAGCTTATCCTTAAGAACACCTGCATCCTTGAAGTTGGAGGTGGTCAGGGAAAAAGGTGGATTCTAGTCCATCCGCATGGTTCAAACTCAGCCTAATAGATTCCAGATTATCCTTACTTCCCTTATTTCGTATTCATCTTTGCTCCCAACTACTTCCTCTGTACAGTCAAGGTTCCAGCACTAAGGAAACACCAGCCTTGTGTAGACTCCTATCAGGTGCAACAATTCATAAGGTCAATAAACCCCTAATTGTGTGTGTGTGTGTGTGTGTGTGTGTGAGAGAGAGAGAGAGAGAGAGAGAGACAGAGACAGAGAGACAGAGAGGACATACATATCCTAGTGGTTCTACTTTTCTTCTGATCAAACCTTTACAGGTACAGTGCTATAAAAGGGGCATCACAACACGATGGCTTCTTATCACCAAGCAGCATCGTTCTTCTAGGATCAAGTCCTGCTGTATTAGGGCACCCTTTGGCCACACCATAAGGTCCTGACGGGCTGTTAAACACAATGGGCCTTGTCACCTCCAATTCTCCAGCTACTGTGATCGTTCATGGAGTGAATAAGCTAGCTGCACCAATCCTGCATGGAATTGCATAGGTGGATGTTAAGAAAGAATATTTTCTTCCCTTTTTATCATAAACTGTAAGGTTATCTATGTGGGTTAGCCAGAGCCATCTTTCTAGCCATTTGGTGTCAGCCTGTTTCGTTTGTGTGTTTTTTTTTTTTTTTTTTTTTTCAGCAGAACTACATGAGAGCAACAGCAAAAGAGAAGAAGAGACAGCAGAGCAGACTTGTCAAGCACTCAAGAGAGGCCTTGGATCTGCATTTGGAACTCCAGGCCCAGCCGGGCTCCTGCCCTTTCAGTTGTGTGAGCCAATTAACCCCCCTGTTTTCTTAAACTAATTTGAGCTGGACTTCAGACATTTGCAACAAATGATTTCTGACTAATGTAAAATTTGACCCCACCTTGTGGGGTCAGTAATTTTTTTTTTCATTTCATAAATGGGCCCTCAGTGGTCCAAAGATGTTAAATGACTAATCCAGATTATAAAACATATGGTTTCTAATGAGCCACAGTAAAATTTTTATATTCCCAGATACTATAATGCCGGAGCTAAATTTTTACATGGCTGCTGAAAGGAGTCTAAACTATATCCACAGGCATAACGTGGAAAGTGTCACATTGATGAATAGATAGTCTACAAAGGTTATTCGATTTTTCATGATGGAAGGGGATACCAAACAAATACTGATACATACAAATGACCATCAAAGCTAGCAACTACACCCTGTGAACCAAGTCCAGGCTGCCACCTGTTTTTGTAAATAAAGTTTTATTGGAACACAGCCCTGCTCATTTATTTATGGGTTGTTGATGACTGCTTTTCACGACAATGGCAGAGGTGAGACTTGTCAGAACCCCTGTGGCCTGAAAGCCTAAAATATTTACTGTTTTACCTAACGGAAAATTTGCCAAACTAACCCAAGCCATTGCTGAAATTAATGCCTTTGTTCACTCCACATGTTACCAGTTACAAAGTATTTCTTAGTACACCCAGTAACACATATCCCTATGGTCTGCGGTTCACTCCAGGCTGTGACCACGCCAGCACACTGGCGTATTGGACTGTACTCAAATC
Source organism: Erethizon dorsatum (assembly GCA_028451465.1). NCBI lineage: Eukaryota > Metazoa > Chordata > Mammalia > Rodentia > Erethizontidae > Erethizon > Erethizon dorsatum. The sequence continues at coordinate 91,323,146 of CM051828.1, read as the reverse complement.
TCAGGAGCTATATAACATCATCAAGCAAACCAATTACAAATAGCCTGGTTACTGGCATTTCCCCCTCTAGATTCATAAATTCTACTGTGCACATTTTTTCATGCAATATATCTAAATGTAACACTTGTGTCTATCAGAAACAGGAGGAAATGGGGCCTGACCCTTCATTTTTCTCTCTGACAGGCTAAAGAGGAAGTGATTGATAACTGTCATACCCCTCTCCCTCACTCCCTGAAGCCTCCTCAAAGTGGCCTTGGGTAACCAGCCCCAGCATCTTCCTGCTCCCTTGCTGGTGGCTTCAACAGCCACCCATCAGGCCACACTGACAGGAGCCACCACTGGGTTGACAGTGCTCCTATTTGACACCCACCACCACTCCGGGAGCTGCTGCTGCCTCTCTAAAGAGTGACCAGGAAGCCACGCTTGGCAGGCAAGATGGAGAGAGACCAGGGCCTATTGTTGACCTCCCCCAAATCTCTTAACCCCAATAGTTCATGGTCAGCAGATTGGCCCTTCTGGAGCTTCCTCGAAGGCAAGAGCAGCCATGATCTCGACCCTCCACATTTGGGGAGAAACAGGAGCTGGCAATCAAGCAGCCTTTGCTGGGAATTCCACCCAACTGTGCCCATGACAGCAGGGGTGTCCTGACTCCCCAGCCACTCAGGAGACACCTGCCATGGCTGCAGCAGGCTTGAAACTCCCATCAATTCCAGATGGCTCCACCCCGTAGCCACTCCTGGTGATTCCACCCTGTAACCTCTGCTCTGCCCTCTCTGCCATTGCTTCAAAAGTTCCCAAGCAGGTCAGTGAAATGCACAAAACCGCACGTGCACAGGCCTGCTCCTGCCGTACAGAGGCAGTGCTCCTTTACGCTCCTCTGGTGAGTCAAGGGAGGCTCCCTCCCATGCACTACCCCGCCCCCAGCTGCAGCACTGTCTTGCTCAGGTGGTCCTGTGTCTTTCCTCTTGCCTTGGGTCGTGTCTATGGAGCAGGTCACATTAAAACAGATGCAAACCCTAGGGCTGCTAGCCCTGAAGGGTTCCAGAGACCAGTGGCAGAAACCAACAGAGACTGACAATGGCAGCCAGGGATCATCGACATTGACCCACAGCAGTGACTGGTAGCCACTGGGGGTGGCAACCAACAGCATTTGGCAGAGACTTACAGAGACCTGCAGAGAATCCCAGAGGGGCAGCAGAAGCCATTGGAAGTCATCCAAAAGCTGCCCAATAGGGCTGTGATGTCAACTGCTACTGATAGGGGTGGCTGGAGTACAGAGATCTGTGGCACTGAGGGCTGAGGGCCACTGGCACTCGAGGCCCAGAGCCACTAATGGAGATTTGTGATTTGTGGTCACACCTTGCCGGTTTGTGACTTCCATCTCAACTGAGCAAAAGAACCTACAGCTGACTGGTGACATATCCATGTATTCCTTTACCCAATTCCTTCAAAATAAAGACCAGTCAAATACCACAAGAAAGAGATAAAGACTTTCAGACATAAATTGTACGGTGACTGTGTCTTATTCATTATCAAAGTGAGTTGTGGTGGAAAATTGTATTTAGTTTTTTTCTACTTACTATATTAAAATTGCACAGTCTGGCCAAATAATTTTAATAATATAATTTTTCCAGAAATGGGAAAATGAGTATTTTTACAACTGATTTAAAGATCTACTTTTTTTAAATTGAAAAAAGCTATTTAGATTTCCAGGTAGAAAGCTAATGTGTTTAATTTTAGGTACTCAGACAAAAGCTATCACTCATCTTTTGTAGAGAGAAAACAGATAAGCTACACTTTGGCTTTTTAGTGACATCTTTTCCTTGTCCTCCATCATGCAGGCAGTCCATCACTTTATCTATCTAAAGTTGTAGTCAGACGTACAAAACAAGAGGAAGGCACACAATCACTTATGTTATTCAGAGCACAAAGTAGTTCTAAAACTTTGACATACTCTCTTAAACAGAAGTCTAACTACTATGGGAATAATAAACTTGATAATAAAACTTCTTCCTCTTCTTTCCTCCCTTCACTCTCCTTCTAATTCTCCTTTTTCCTGTGAGTAGATGAATAGCTTTTGGTATCCATGTTCTGTCTGGCTGTGAGGGTAAGAAAGAGAAAAGTGTAAGAGACAAAGGGGAAGAATGAGAGAAAAGTGAGAGTCTTCTAAGCTAGTCAGTGACCAGATTCTTTGATTATTAGATGATTTAAAATCTGTTTCTATGAGGACACAAGAGTTTTGTTCCATGCTGGAGAGGCTGTGTTGGCAGCCAAGGAGGTTATATGGACGATTGGTGGCAAGGGTATAACAAAAAGAGAGATCTTCTAATTATCACTCCCCTTAAGCTTAAATTAGACCATGTACTGTATGCTAGTGGTTTTACTCAGGTGCCTAGGTGGGTGTTCAAGTGGCTTTTGAGTGGAGATTTTACCTGAAGCCTGTACAAAGCCAGAGAACAGAAAAAGTTGCATTAATAATTCTAGAAGCTTTCTTCAAAATCAAATTCCTGGAGCTGACCCATAAACAATGGTCAAATCCTAGGATAGCCATCATAATTGTATTTGAGCTATTAAACAGCTACTGCAAATCAGTCGTGTTATTGGAAACTGTCTTAGTTACTTCTCTCGTTGCTGGGACAAAATATCTGACACACACAAATTAAAGGAGGAAAGGTTTATTTAGTTCACATTTTGTAGAGGTTTCAGTCCATAGTTGGCTGGCTCCAAGGCAGGGTGCCATGGCAGAGGGGCATCACAGAGGAGAAACAGTCCATGGCATGGACCAGGAGGCAGCAAAGCCTGCCTTCTTTCTGTCCCTTTATAGTCCATCCAGGCTACAAGCCTATTGATTGGTGCCACCCATACCCAGGGTGGGGCTTCCTATTCGGGAAATCCATTCAGCCACCCCCAGAACTGTGCTAATCCAACTAGGGGACTAACCTAGATATCACACAGCCTTAATCCATAGTCACACCCCAGATCCAGCCAGCTCCAAAAGCCCCACTATGAGCACATGGGGTTTTGCGGAGACATCTAGATATAAGCCGTAACAGAAACCAATAATGCAACTAACGAGTAAGTTCTTGGACCGTTAGAAAGAAGCACAGTCATGGCTGTAACCTGATTCCCACTGGAGCATCTGACTCCGACAGTGAGCAAGACACCTATCATTTCCCCTTTTTTGTGTCCATAAAAGATCAAGGATCCAACCTTATGGTGTAAAGGGGCAAAAAAGGGACACCCTGCCAGCGCAGTGCCATGGTGCCCACCTGTGATCCTAGCTACTCAAGAGGCTGAGGCAGGAGGATTGAAAGTTCCAGCCCATCCTGGGTAACTTAGCAAGATTCTGTCTCTAAATAAATAAATATGGACATAGCTCAGTGACACAGGGCCCCACAACCACACACACAGCTGAAATTGACGTGGGCCTATACATTTGGATTTTACTAAAACAGTAGCTAACCTTTCTGAGAACTCACAATGTCTCCATTAGGCACCACATTAGGCAATTTACTTGGATTATGTCATGTCAGAGAAAACAAAATCGAACAATATTTTATTTATAAGCAAAAATCTAAAGATACAGTAGGGAGTTGGGGAGGAGGAAAATCTGTTTTTAAAGTGTATGTACTACCTCTAAGATGACAGCCTCAACAGACAATAGTTGTATCAATCTTAATCACAGAAGAGCTCTCTGGGTTAAAGATGTAGATTTCTGTGTATTTAGAGGAGCAGGAGACCAGAATACAGAAAAATGTGTACCTTTAAGGAGGGGACAGATATAGGAGGGAAAGTGAGGAATTAAGACATCATAGCAGCTGATGGCAGGGAGCATTTCAAGAAGGATATGATAATTGGGAGTGACAGTAAAAAATACAGCTTAGTAAAGAAGTGAAATAGTCACAAAACTATACATATCAAACTCACAACTGAATATGTAATACAAAAATGTTTTGAAATGCAAAAACCTCACAAAATTAAGCTGCAATTTTAAAACATCTGTTTAAAGAATTAAATGTACTACATACACAGAGATAAAGACAGAGAAATTGAAAAAATATAAACAATAAAGAATAACTATGTATAATTTGTATTCTACTAATACAGAGGGCAATTTTGCATGATTGCAAAAAAATATAAAAATTGGTGTTATATTTGAGTATCAAAATAATCTTAAAATGTTAAAATACAGAACTCTCATAGACCACAATACAGCTAGGAATAAACAATAAAATGTCGACCTGAAATTATCTTAATATTTTGGTTCGGCTACATTATCTTAAATAACCTTGGCATCGAAAAGAAACCTAAAACTGAAATTACGTGATTTTTTTTTTTTTTTTTTTGTGGGTACCGGGGGGACGACCTCAGGACCTCACACGCCAGCAGGCGCCCGTGTCACTGAGCGATATCACCGGCCCCTTTTTTGTATGTGGGATCCGGGAGTCGAACTCGGGCCCTCGCACTTGCCGGGCAGGCGCTTAAGCCACTGAGCCATCTCACCGGCCCAAATTACGTGATGTTTTGAAAGCACAGAAAAGAGAATACTTTACAATAGATACTTTAATATTTAAAAACTGCTTAGTTATATTTGGTGAAAAATGTATAGCCTCAAAGCCCTTCATGTTTAAATTTTAAAAATTTAGACATTGTTTGGGGCTGCATGTGCCCCCCCTTCAAATGTTGAAGCCCTAACCCCCAAAACCTCAGAATGCAAATGCATCAAAGAGAGGGGCTTTCAAGCAATTAAAGTAAGGTGAGCTCCTGTGTGTGGGCCCCAACCCAACACGACTGCCAGGTGTCCTTCTAAGAAGAGCTTGGGACAGGGACAATACAGGGAGCAAAGGAGGAGCTCTGAGGACACGGCAGGAACATGGCCATCTGTGAGTCAAGGAGAGGCCCCTGAAGAAATGGACCGGCCACAACTTGACCTTGGATTCGCATCGTCTTTAACAGAGAAAAACTATGTTATATTGTTGTGTAAGCCAGCCTGTCTAGTAGTCTGTTATTGCAGCCCTAATGAGCTCATACACTCATGCTACAAATCAGTATAGAAAATGAAGTAAACCAAAGAAAGTAAGCAGCAGGAACTGACCAAGAAAAAATAAAATCAAGATGGAAAACACAAAAATAGAAAGAATAACTAAAAATTGGTAAGCAATGAAATAAACTGCCTTCTATTAGCTCGAATAGAAGAAGAAAAAGGAGAGAAAGGAAATATACAAGTTTAAAAACGAGGAGTAAGAAGCCAAAAACAAAAAAAAACAAATAAATAAAAGATTTGAAAATAATTATAAGACTATGCCATGTGAAATCCTATGACAGCAATTTGATAACCTAGAAGAAATGGATGATTTACTAACAAAATAAGCAAAATTGACACAAGAAGAAATTGTAAACAGTAACAGTAATTATCATATGAAAGATTTAAAAAGTTATGGAAGATGTAACATTAAAAAATCTGTTCATTTTGTGTGTAAAGATTTATCATTTAAAAAATATTCGGTAGTCATTTCAAAGATCGTGAAGGCAACTCCCGGGATGACAGGAGTATAGCAGATCATGGAGGGAGAAAAGATCCAAGGATGCTTTCCAAGGAGGAAAATGCATCCTTAGACCACATATGTTACACTGAAAGGAAACCCACAGCTCGACCTGGAAGTTTGAGGAAGATTCGGCACATGATGAAGAAAACTAGGTAAGGCAATAATGAGACAGTTATTAACCCCAAAGAAAGCAAAGGTTCTACAAAAAAAAAAAAAAAGAAAGAAATAAAATCATAATACACAAAGATGACCTGAGTAATGTTAACAAAGTCAAAATAATGCAACCAAAATAATAGAATTTGGTAGAATAGGAATTGTGTATTTAGGGTGTGGGTAGCTTTAGAAGAGCCAAATCTTGATCTTCACTAGGTGGGTCGTGTCCACGGCTGAAATATTTTTAAAAATGTATTTGTGCACACTTTAGAAGTATAGATGTAAATTTCAGAAAAAAGAATGATTGCCACTGAAATCTGCTCTTCTTCCTCTTCCTCCTCTTCCTCCCTCTCCTCCTCCTCCTCCTTCTTTTATTTCCAAGACAGGGTCTTGCCATGTAGTTTAGGCTGGTCTTGAACTCACTTGCTATGTAGCCTAGGCTGGCCTCAAACTTGCAGCAATCCTCCTGCCTCAGCCTCCCGAGTGCTGGGATTACAGGCGTGCACCACCATGCCCAGCTCTTCTTTTTTGGTTGTTATGTTGTTTTGTTTTTTCTTTCTTTCTTTTTTTTTTTTTTTTTTTTTGAGACAGGATGTCGCCATGTAGTTCAGGCTGGCCTTGAACTCTATTATATACGTAGTTGAGACAGGAACTTGTAGCGATCCTCCTGCCTCAGTCTCCCAGCTGCTGGTATTAGAGGTGTGTGCCACCACACCTGGCTTTCATTATAAGACTTTATAGTATAATTTGGTTGCATTTTGATCATGGGAGTGACAGGATAGCATTTTTTTTTTACAAGTTCCTACCGTCAGTTCTGTATAAGGGGAGGAAAGAGAAATAGGGTGAATTTTTAGAAGGTCTTGTGGTCTAAGCAGTAGATGACAGTGTCTGGTCTAGACTGGAGCATGAGAGATGGTAAGAAGTGGTCGGTTTATACATGTGTTAGTATATGTGCACATATATGTTCATGCACACACACGTAACATGTATAACACTATACATACCCTGTGCACCTGTGTATGTATGTGATGCTGGTGATTTCATGCAGGGCCTCACACAGACTAGGAAACACTCTATCCCTGAGCCACCCCTAGCCTAGACACAAATAGATGGTAGATAGATGGATAGACTTTGGCTGTTGGCATACCTGAGGCGCTACATTAATCCCCAGCACTGCCAAAGAATAAAAAAGAAAGCAAAAGAACAGATGGAGAGAAAAGTTGTCTAGAGATATAGTCTTGAGGATGAAGTTGATAGAACTTGTTGATAACTGACAACGGAGAGTAAGGGAAAGGAAAATCATGAAGAACTCCTAGGTTTCCGACGCAGGCGCGTAGTTCAGAGTGGTAGAGTCATTTACTGAAATGGGGGAATCTGGGGATGAGGTGTGGTGGAGAAATGAAAAGTTTGTTTTGGACGTGTTGAGTTTGAGTACGTGCCTAAAGGGAAGCACTGTCGATAAGACTGCCAGAGCTTAAGCCCCAAATTTACCGTATACTACCTTGAGTGAGATAATTTCTTTCCATGTCTAGAACGGTAATAACAACTGCACACACGTTACAGAGTTACATAAAGATCACACTATTAATTAGCAAGGACCATGGTGTGATTCACTGTGATTCCAAGTTCCTAGCAGAGTGCCTCAACTAGAGTGGATCTGAGACGAATACTGTTGAATGAGCGAATGAATCAATGAATGCTAACACATTTCAGGGGAGGTGCTGAATCGACACGTAGATACATATGGAGATTAGGCGTTTAGGATAGTTATAAATTAGGAATCATCGGTGAAAAGGTATTACAGGTAAGAAAGCAGCCATAGTAAAGGAAAGTCCTGCGGACCTTAGAGCATGCTACAGCTACATTTAAGCGTGTGCCAGCGTGGGAACTGTCCAAAAAGGTAGTCTACAATTAGAAATCAGTGCATTCAGAGTGCATGGGGAAAGAGGGAGATTGTACAAACAAATGATGGAATTTGGAAAATGGTTAGGAATTTGGGGAATGGAGGGAGAATCCAGTTAGATGCTAACATCACAATATAACCAAAAAAGTTCAAGATAAGGTAAGGAATTGAAAATAAATAAACAAATACAAAAACCCAAAAGTGCTGAAGGAAACGGGCAAATGTTTAAAATGTTCTTAAGATTCAGAAGGACTAACCAAATGTTAAAGCCATGGAAGACATCAAAAAGGAAAAAAAAAGATACATTTCTAGTAGACAACATAAAAATTTAAAAAAAATTTTAATATTAAAAAGTCACAAAATAAAAGGCAAAATAAAAATGGCAAAGTACATTGAAAATGCTACAGGTAAGTAATGAATGTGACATGATTATAATTTATTAAGAAAAGTATAAGCATGCTTATAGAAGAATTGATGAGAAATGAACAGAAACTCATGGAAGGAAGGAAAATACAGATAACCAATAAAGAGAGGAAGAATTTCAGTCTCTGATAATTAATCAAAGACACTACTAAGCAGAAAATATTTTTCCATATAAAATTAGCAATACTGTAAAAATTATAATAATCATGATTATCAGGGAATAGGCATATTTTATTCATGATATATTGCAGGTAGGAAAACGTGATAGCTGGGATTTTGAAAATATACACCAAAAGCTTATATATATATTTTTAGTGCCTTTAATTCTTTAAATTTCATTTTTAGGAATATATTTAAAGATAGTTTAAATATATCAATGAAAGTCATGTCAATCTGTATCTTTTAACATGAACAAACTAATAACAGCAAAAAGCAAGTTACAAAAAGAATTTACTGTGGGTCCAATTTTGCCCAAATGTGGTATGCAAAAGAAAGATTTATAAATACATTAAAACCATAGAAATGATTATGTTTTGGTGGAAGAATTTTGGGTAATTTTTATCTCAAATTTTTACTTCACAGTTTCTTTAATGAACATATATCATTTCATAATTGTGAAACATTTAAACTTAAAAAACAATATAGTACTATTTAAAAATGTACTAATCTAGTTTGAGATCTAAAATTAAAATTGATAAATTTAATATTATCACTGAAATTTATTCATAATGGATCTATGTAATGATCATTAAAGACTATTAAAGCTATTGGTGAAAAGTTAATGAGTAATTTTATAAAAGAAATATCAGTTTGGCAACACCTGGGTCCTTGGATTAACTTTAGCATCACTAAAAGTGGGACAGTTAGACATTACGTGTCTTGTGGTCACAGTACCATGCACATGGCGCCACTCATGAGTGTTCTTGACAGGAAGGAAAGAGGGAATGAAGAGAGGGAGGGAGGGAGGGAAGGAGGGATGAAAAATCTAATGAAGATTACAGCTCTATCAGTTTACAGGAAATACAGAGATAGAAGAATAAGCTAAACAATGCCACCAGGAAGTCAACCAATCAGAGTATAGGAAAAAAATCAAACCCAGTCTTTTCAAAAACTAAATGGTTACAAACACCAGGGAAGAGGGCCCTATTACAGATTGAGAGAAATTCAAGAAATATAACAACCAAGAATGATATAGGATCCTTTTTGGATCTTGAGTTGAACAAACCTATGAGAAGTCATTTTTTTGGATCAATCAGAGGAACAGCTATGTTACATGATACTAATGCCTGCTTGTTAATTGTGAAGTTGTGGTAATGCCGTGTTAGGTTTCAAGTAACCTCATCTGTTAGATAATCACACTGAGGCATGTGTGGTATCTGATGTCTGGAAATGTGTTTGTACATAGTCTAGAATTTAAAAGAAAATAAAAGCTGCTATACTTGATGGAGGGAGCTTTATCAAAATTGCCAAATTTTTGTGATGATTATTGTAGCTTCATGATTGCTACGTTAGAGCCAATGGACTATCCCCTCTACTTTGGTGTACATTTGCAAATATCTCTAATTAAAATTTACAAATAAACGTTCAAACTATTAGTGCAGTCTTTCAGCTTGAAGAAAATGCATCTTGGGCCGGTGAGATGGCTCAGCGGCGTAAGCGCCTGCCTTGCAAGCGCAAGGGCCCGAGTTAGACTCCCGGATCCCACGTACGAAAAAGGGGCCGGTGATATCGCTCAGCGGCACGGGTGCCTGTTGGCCCGTGAGGTCCTGAGGTCGACTCCCCGGTACCCACAAAAAAAAAAATGCATCTATCTGCACATAGTTTTGATATCATTGGACATTATCCAAGTTTGTTAACACAAACATTATTCTTTTTTTTTTTTTTTGGAGAGGTGCTTTATTTAAAACCTTATGTAACAATTTGAATTTTACTATAAGAAACTGATTTTAATTCCAGCCTACTTTTTTTTATTTTAAAGAGAAGAAAACAAAACAAAACAAAAAAAGAACAAAATTTCAAAACAACATAATAGGAGGGTAACAATGGTTAATACATTATGTTAGTTACTCAGGGTACATGATATCAGCATTCAATTGTCCAAGCATTACTGGCATAAACGTTTCTCTTCAATGAACTAAGCAAAATTAGTAGTGTATCTATCTGAACCATCTTATATATAAATACTTTTTTTTTCTTTTCCCTTCTTTCTTTTCACCATTCCCCCATCCCAGACTCTCTTTCCTTTTGACCAGTTTCTTTCTGATTCATCATATCTATTGTACATTTTGGATCTTATTTACTCTTTCAGTTTCTCACACTAGGGAGACAATACGATGTTTACACATGTGCATCCGGTTAATTTCACTTACGAGTATTTTCTCGAGTTGCATCCATTTACCTATAAAAGTCTCCAGTTTATCCTTCTTTATGGCTCAATAGTACTCCATTGTATAAAAATACCACATCTTTTTTATCCATTCCTCGGTTGATGGGCATTTGGATTGTTTCCAAGATCTGGCTATTACAAATTTTGCTGCTATAAACATGGGTGCACATATATCGCTGTGGTACGATGTTTTTAATTCTTCTGGGAAGACACCCAGCAGGGGAATAGCTGGGTCAAATGGGACCTCCAACCCTAGTTTTTTGAGGAATCTCCACATTGATTTCCACAATGGCTGCACCAGTCGGCACTCCCACCAACAGTGGAGAAGTGTTCCTTTTTCCCCACAGCCCCTCCAGCATTTGTTGTTAGTTGATTTCTTGATAATAGCCATTCTTTCTGGGGTGAGATGGTATCTCAGTGTTGTTTCAATTTGCATCTCTCAAATGACTAGTGATGTTGAACATTTTTTCATATTTTTGTTTGCCATTTGTATTTCTTCATCTGAGAAGTGTGCATTCATCTCAGATGCCCATTTTTGGATTGGGTCTTTAAATTTGGGAGGTCTGACTTTTTTGAGTTCTTTATATGTTCTCGATAGTAATCCTTTGTCTGAGGAACAGCTGGCAAACATTTTTTCCCACGTTGTGGGTTGTCTCTTCACTCTGTTGGTGGTTTCTCTTGCTGTGCAAAAGCTTTTTAATAACATGAGATCCCAGTTGTTGATTCTTTGTGATAGTTCTTGTGCCATTGGGGTTTTAGTCATAAAGTCTTTGCCTACACCAATGTCTTCAAGAGTTTTACCTATTCTATTTTCCAGGAGATTTAATGTTTCTGTTTTAATATTTAGATCTCTGATTCATTTGGAATTTCGTTTAGTGCATGGTGAAAGATATGGGTCTAGTTTTAATCTTTGGCACGTGCAGAGCCAGTTTTTCCAGCACCATTTATTAAAGAGGCTATCTTTCTTCCAGTGAATGTATTTGGCACCTTTGTCAAAGATAAGGTGGCTTAGTATGTCTGGGGTTGTTTCAGCATCTTCTAATCTGTTCCATTGATCTTCGGGTCTGTTTTTTTGCCAATACCACACTCACAAACATTATTCTTTGGAAATTGAGATTTTATATCTCTGACTAGACAGGTATTTGGGGCTGCGTAACTTAATATGTGAAAATGGTAAAGATGATCAGAGAGCAAACACAGATGAGAGTATGTTGGGAGAAGAAATATATCCAAGAAGCCAGAAAAGAAAAAGTAACATTTTAGGACACAATGCATCCTCTGTGTTTGGAAAGAAAGAGAGGCACGGATTCCTTGAGAAGAGCTGTCCACCTTCCTGCACGGCCAAGGGACAGTTTAGTGAGAAAGAAGGAATCATGAGCACTTTTTAAAACTTTTCCCAGTGCTGCAGATTGAACTCGCTAGGCAACTGCTCAACCACTGAGCTACATGCCCAGCTCAGGAACCCTGAGCATATCTGTTAAGATCCCCCCACCCAGCATGCTGTGTGTCTAACCCTACAGGTGTTCATATGGTCTGTGCAAACTGAACTCAGCATTTGGTTGTGCATGCTGCCTTGTCCACTTGCTGCCCACTGTCCACTCGCTGTCCACTGTCCTGAATGTAGAGTGCTGTCATGAGGGCGGGGACAGGCCCTGCAGTGTCAACCCCATGCCCCCACACCCCACGCTGTAATGCCCGGCACACAAGTGCTCAGTGAGTATTATTCGACCAATTGATTAAATACTTTTTTTGTTTTAAAATTAATTCCCAATCCTCTCTACCCTGTTCTACATGATAAAAGTTCGTTTTCATTGAGAAATAGCAAATAAAGGCTTTGGACCCCCTGAAGTTTAAATACTAAAATCCTCATAACAATTTTTTGTTCTTAAGGGACTGAGTGAACTCGAAGGACATTTTTAATGCCTAATAATGCTCTAGAAAGTTCGCCAAGAACTCTGCCGTCACCAGGAGTTTGAAACCTTGAGAACGTCTCTCCCGGTGCGTTTGAATATTCGAGCTCGTTCTGCGCAGGGATGTACTGGCTTAGGCTGGCATCTCTGTCTTTCCCACCTCCCTGCAAGGGACACAGCAGTTTCTTTTCAGGGTCATCCACGATTCCAGTTGCCTTTTTGGCAAGCGGAAGATAGCCCCATTTGTCTCCCCAGCTCCTCCGGCTCTAATAAGAGACAATCTGTACCACGCGGTCCAGCTGCCGAGCAGGAAAAACGCTGGTTTCTGTAAGGTAATATTTCTCTCTTGAGAGAGTACAGTTTGTAACTCCGGCACTATCAAATTTCCAGGTCATCTTTGCTTGCTGGGAAAAAGATTCCTTAGGAGGAGAAGTTGCTCCCTGGAGGGAGAAGAAGGCAACAATCACTCCCCGAAGTGACCCTCGTCCCCGAAGGATGGCAACAATGAGCCTCTGGGGGGCCACCCAGCCTCTGGGCAGAGGTTTGGGTGACCACAGACTGGAAGATCCTTAAATGGGGTGACTCGCACGGTCCTCTGTGAAGCCCTCGCACACGGACCAGCGCGGTCATGAGCCGTGTGCGGATCATTGTCGAGGTGTTGACGTTTCTTGGAGGATTAACAGGATATTGCCCTGGCTTTCTCAGGTGAACACACACAGAATCGCTTAATGCCATTTTCAAGGACAAAAGGAAGAGATCTGAGAGCCCTGCAAAGGAACAGAAAAAAAAAAACAAAAAAAAAAAAACAAGAAAAATACACCCTCTGTCCCATCACCAAAGGGCTTTCTGGCCCCAGAACAAGTGGCTGTCTCCTCCATTGTCTCCCATCGCCTGGCCTCGGGCCGCAACCGCCTCACACTGTACCACACCGGGTCACCTCGGAAACGGAGGAGGAGCCGAGCTGAAGACAGGGCCACCTTTGCTGCAACCCTTTTCTTGCTCCTTAAAGAACACACGCATTTCCTATATTTGTAGCCTCTCCCTAAACCAGAGAACATGTCAGGGCAACTTCTTTGTGACCTTGAAGTTTATCCCAATCGTTGAAAATCTAGACAGACCTAGTAAAGGGAGAGAGTTGTAGAATTGATGTAGAATTGCTGGTTCCATTTGAGGTTCATATCATCATTATTAGGTCGTATTTACCGAATGTCTTACCTGTCCTATTGTCTGTCTTTTCACATCTGTGCTGTTTTTGATTTTAATTGCTTTCATTTACCAAATGTCTTATTCATTGTGTTACCTAGTTTTTCAGATGCGTTCTCTTTTTCATTGCACTGCATAGTCTAGCCTACCAAAATTGGTGCAGGGTGGATTAATAAAGCAACAAGTGCCAAGCACCCTGCACAGGTTGGACTCAGAGTTTCCATAGCAAGAGACAGGCAATAGTTTATATCTTCACCCTCACAATCGATGCTGTGTGTGTGTGTGTGTGTGTGTGGGTACCAGGGGTCAAACTCTGGACCTCGCACGCCAGCAGGCGCCCGTGCTGCTGAGCGATATCACTGGCCCACAATTGATGCTTTTTAATAAGAACTGAATGATTTGCTTTTAAAAGGAAAATTATAACACTGAAAAATTATTTGACAAGCATCAATATTTTGTTGTCAAATAACTTTGATTATTCTAAACATTATTTCAATGTCCTCCATTTTCTAAAAACAAACAAATAAATCTTTGGAGTTTTTTTTTAACTTAAATAAATTATATTAGTGTTTACATTTCCAGAAATGCCTACATGGAAATATGGGTACTCTAGTATGCCCATGGAAGGAGTTTACAAAGCAAAATTGTTACAAAAAGTAGAAAGTCAATAATAGATTGAATAAGCAATAGATTGATGGAGTGTACTTTATAACATTTTTGGTTTTCCTATTTCACATTTTACCATTTCCCTCCATATAAATACTGGACACAAAAATAATTTGCCTTTTTTCTTCTCTTCCAGGAAAGTTGAGGCTGCTTTACTCATGGACAAGCACAGAATTAAGTAGAATCCTGTAATAATACAGTTCGCAAAATAGATTCTGATAAGCTGTGGGACAATCATATCCAACAAAAGGTCATCACCACACAGAGAGGAACCCTTCCACAGCGGAAGACAAGCCTGTTTTTTTCTGTCCAAACCAATGTTTAGAAGAAATGCGGGGGCCGGTGAGATAGCTCAGCGGCATAAGCACCTGCCTAGCAAGCGCGAGGTCCTGAGTTTGACCCCCCGTACCCACAAAAAATAAATAAATAAATAAAAAATAAAAGAAGAAATGCATTCCATTTTCTCTGGAGGCTTTTCTTTTCCTTGTGAGCAATACCTTGTCCTGCTGTCTCCATTACCGCCGGAGTTTCATCAGCATTAATAAATTACATAGACTATCTTGGCTGGTTCAGGCCACTGTGACAGCATAACAGAGACTGGGTGGCTTCAACAACAAACATTTATTCCTCACAGCTCTGGAGGCCGAAAGTCCAAGCTCAGGGTGCAAACGTGGCAGGCGCTGAACTCTCAACCACGAGGTGTGTGCGTGTGTGTGTGTGTGTGTGTGTGTGTGCACGCGTGCAAATAACCAGAGAGTTTTTAAGATTTCTCTGTCTCAAAGCTATTTAGGACCAGATTGTTTTTTTTTTTTTTTTTTTTTTTGTGAGTACCGGGAGTTGACCTCAGGACCTTGAGCTTGCCAGGCAGGCGCTTATGCCGCTGAGCGATATCACCAGCCCAGGACCAGATTGTCTTGCAGTCACGATTATTAAGAAATAGCTTTATACAGCAATTTAACCACATGATGTCCTCCATGCTGTATTACAGATAGGTCAGAAACTATGCTAAGGCCTTTAATCTTTTCCTTTTAACTTTAAGGCTTCAGGTCGCCAGGAGACCCCGTAGAAATCAGAATTCTGCGCATTTCCCCTTGTTCCTGTTTAGCTCATTTTAATAAATATGTACTGAAGGGAGGCCCTGGGACTCAAAGACGAGCAAGACATGGCTCCTTTCCAAGAGCTAACAATCTGAGAAGAAATCAGTGAAAGATGGCCAATTGTACAACGCCATAAGAAGCATGAAATTATCAGCACGAAGAGAAGGGCCTGGAAGTAGATGACAGCGGAGGATCAGGTCCCTTGAGGACCACACGATTGCTCCCTTTGGGTGGGTCACGAGGGACTGACCTCCCACCCCAGTTCCGAGACTGAGTCTCCCTAAGTGTAACCCACTCAACACAACCCAAGCCCCTTTCAGTGATGAGCTTAAAAACGGAAATGTTTATTATTTTCCATTGGCTAAAGGGACGGGTCTGAGGAGTCTAAGTCAGTCCAGTCCAAGGGAAACCCAAGACGTTTGTCTGAAAAAAGCCCTCTCTCTGCAGACCCACCACACCCCTCTTCTCTTTCTGTTCTACGTCTTCGTCTTCTTGGTCTTCTTGCTGGTTTCTCTCTTATCCCAGATCTCTTGGTGCTTGAGGCACCACAGTTCAGTCTTTGGTCTCTTCTCTATCAACCCTTGCTTTCTTGGCAATTCGTCCAACCTCACAGCCTTATTATTTGTACGCTTTCATCCTGGAATACTTATCACTTCCCTAGATGTCTCTCCCAAGCAGAGGTCCCAGAGCCCTCTCTTTACTTGACAGAGGAATAACCTGTGGATAACCTGAACGTGTGACAGACTTCTAAAATGCAACGTGTCCCAAACTCCAACGCCCCATCCTGGTCCCACCCACAGCCTTCCCCTTAGCAGATCATGGCTGAGGCTGGAACTCCTGGAGTTACGGTTGCTCTTTCTGTCAGCTCCCTGCATCTGCACTCTCAGGTAATCGTGTTAGCCCTGAGTTCAAACTCTCTCTTAATCCCACTCGGCTTATCACCTCCACTGCCTGCTGCCCAGACCAGCCTCCATCGCCTCATTCCTGGGTCATGGAGCCTCTAAGTGGGGTCCCAGATGCCATCGGTGCCCTCCTGGTCTCCGTTCTGCACACAGCGGAGAGTTCCTTGTGTACCATGAGCTGGGTCATTCACTCTTTGGCCGGAGTCTTGCAGGCACCAAGCCTTTGCATGAGTCCTCATGATCGGGCTTCCTGATGCTGATTCACCCCGTCCCGTACCTCCGTCCGCTTCCCTGACCTGCGTGGGCCTCTCTGGTGCTGTCTAGCCACGGGGGATCTCTCCCACTCAGCACCTGGTGCTCCCCTCAGTGCCCTTCCCAAGCTACCCGCGTGCCTCAGTCTCTCATCTCCTCAAGTCTTCAGTCAATGCCGCTCTCTCGATGAAGCCTTCCCTGACCACAGTACATAAATCACAGCCCACCCCTCACCAGTCCTCACCACACACAGTGTTTTCTCCTTTTCCACGAAGACCTTATTATTTTAAAATCTACATGAGTCTACATGTGTGATGGGTGCATAGAGATGTACATATCTTCCTCTACTCGAATATATGCTCCATAAGGAGAGGAATTTTTATTCCTACTACACTCCAAAAGCCTAGGACAGACAGTGCCTCACACACAGTAGTGCTCAATAAATATTTGTGAAATGAAATTTAAAAACAGGGAAATCAGTCTGAGGACAAATCCAAAACAAATAGGAAAGAATGGCGAGAACTGGATCCAAAACTCTGATCAAACTGTGCTTAAAATCCACATCACTGCTTGGACTTTTTTCAGTAGCCTATGATGTGTGATGGAAAAAATACAGTGAATGTTAAATTTTAAAAAATTTTTATTATAGTAAAAGACACATTGCCGGGCCAGTGAGATGGCTCAGCGGCGTACGCACCTGCCTGGCAAGCGCGAGGGCCCGAGTTCGACTCCCGGAACCCACATACGAAAAAGGGGCCGGTGATATCGCTCAGTGGCACGGGCGCCTGCTGGCGTGCGAGGTCCTGAGGTCGACCCCCGGTAGCCATAAAAAAAAAAAAAAGACACATTGCCATTAATTCCTCTCAAAATCCTCTTCCTTGCTTTTAACACACTTATTCCAGCATTCTTGACACTTTCTGAAGCAGTTCTAGAAGTTTTCCTTTATGATTGTCTTTAGCTGAGCTGGTGTCGCTGCCTCAGTGTCCTGAATTGAGAGCTGGGTGTGGCGGTGCACACCTATGATCCCAGCACTTGGGAAGCTGAGGAAGGAGGATCTCCTCAAGTTAGAGGCCAGCATGGGCTACATAGGGAGCTCAAGGCCAGTCTGAACTACATAGCAAGACCCTGCCGCCAAAACACCACCAACAACAAAAAAAAAGTCCTGAACTGATTCCAAACACTTACCTCTTATGGTCATTTTGACTTTGGGAAGAGCCAGAAGTCAAATGGTGCCAGATCTGATGAGTAAGGTAGATGTAGACATGGTGTAATGTTTTTAAAAGCCTGCTTTTCCTCTGGATGGGGCAGCAGCGTTCAGCGTACTTCTTATCACAACTCGTAAAGACAGGAAAGAGGACTCCAGAGCTGCTTCAGAAAGTGGCAAGAGTGATGGGATCAGTGTGTCGCAAAGGGAAGGGCAGGATTGTAAAGGGATTAATGGCAATGTGTCCTTAGCTGTGACAAACTTAAAAAATGTAATCAGTCACTACAGTTTGATCGAATCTTGTAGACTCACTGTTGGATTTTATTTTTTATACCACCTCGGGTTTGGTTTTCTGTTACTCACTAGAGGAAGCGTCCTAAGGAATATAGAAGGTAAGGGAGACCTCAGAAACCTCATCTGGGGAACCCCTTAAAAGACGAGTCGGGTCTACACCAGCGGTAGTGACCCTATGGCACAAGTGCCACAGCGGGCTGTTTGTATCATTGAAAGCTCTAAAAGGTTCGCCATCGCGGTTTATACCCTTTCGCAGTGTCACACTGAGGAGTGGCCTCCTTGACTTGTCTACATTGTCCCGCCAGCTCCAATACACTTCAACCCTAGCACTGCACAGGTCCACGGCCACTCATGTCAGCAGAGAGCCACGGCCACTCATGTCAGCAGAGGGCCTGTGCTCAGCTCTGGTTGTGTTCTGCATTCCTAAAGAATCTGTCTTCTCTGCTGAACTGGCCCTCTTGCCTCTCTTCTCCTCCCTCTCTCCTTTCCTTCCTTCTTTCCTTCCTTCCTTCCTTCCTTTTCTGGTACTGGGACTGCAACTGAACTACATCCCCAGCCCTTCTATTCTTTATTTTAAGATAGGGTCTCATTAAGTTGCTAAATTTCCCAGGCTAAGCTCTTGAAATTCTCCTGCCTCAGCCTCCTAGAGTGCTGGGATTTCAGGTGTGTACCGCTGTGTTCATCTCCCTCGTGCCTTCTATTATGCCATTCTCTCTTTCTTTCTGGAAACACCTTCATCCCTCCCTGTGACTGTTGACACAAAGGCCGTTGTTCTCCAGGACTGTGTCCTTGGACCCATCACCTCTTACTCTACGATTGTCGTATGAGTGATCTCCTCCAGTCCCGTGGTGGTTTCTATCACTGGTAGATGATGCGCTGCTAATTCCCAAAGTTCTTCATCCAATTCACACCTCTGACCACACCCCTGTAGGTTCTGCAACCTCCCAGTCCTAGATCTCCTACAGAAATTTGGAATAAGTAGTACTCATTTACTCCAAATAAACTCCTGCTCCTGGATGCCCTGTCCATTGGGATGTTCACCTTTTCTTTTGCTCTCCTTCCGGTTGGTGCCCAGCCCTTCTCTCTAGTTTAAAGTGACCTCAAGGGCCTTGTTCTGCCTTTACCTCATGTAACTGGTCCTTTCATGATCTCGTCTACTGGGAACAGAACCCCCTAGAGGGCATTTTGAAAATGTTCGTGTTCCACACAACTCCTAAATGCCCTGCACACGGTCACTTTTGTACTGCTGCTAAAGTGACTGCATATTGAAATCATTTTCTTTTTATTTCTTTCCTATCATTAGGGCCCTTTGTTGAATTTTTAAAGTAGTACATGTAGATAGGTTGTATTACCTATGTATTTCATTTCAGCGTAATAAAAATGATGGTAGGAATTATTGCTGTGCAAAGGCACCTTTCCTCAGACGCCGCCTAGAACTGCCCATCTTTAACACAGGTCGCCAACAGACAGCTGTGCTCTACACTATGCGAAACCACAGTCCCTGAGACCACCAGGGATCTCGAGGTCAACTCTGGTTATGTTCGACCAGTTGAACCTTGAGTTGCCAGCAAATTAAAATTTCAGATGAACAATGCATCATATTTTAATATGTCTCATGCAATAGCTGGGATATACATTCACTAAAATATTTTCATTTTTTATCTGCTATTCACGTGTAATAAGGTGTCCTATATTTTTATCTGCTAAATCTAGCAATCCTAGGTTTTCCTTCTCTTCTCCTCCTCTTCCTCTTCCTTTTCCTTTTTCTTCTTCTTTTCCCAGTATGTAAAATCAATAGCTTTTTACATTAAAACGTGTGCCTCTGAACTGCTCTGAGAAGCAGGGATCTAGATCGGCTCCCACCCAGCTGGAGCGGGTTGGATGCTGCTCTACCAGATGGGGTCACCACCTGGGCCACACAGCCCCACCCTCCAAGAATGGCTGTGCAGGAAATCCCCGGATGCTGGCAACTCCCACAGCGAAGAGGAAAGGGAGCTACTTCTGTCACTCATGGATGGTAGCTATTAAAAATGGAAAAATAAGAGATGAATCAATAGGGTCACATATTTCACAACAAACAAACAATCAGGGAGGAGATCCTTTTCTTTGGTTAAGTGAAGATTTTCCCTTGTGTTCATACCAGCTGAAACCCGAAGATGGGTTTAAGTAGGGAAAAACACAAGCAGACAGACATGACAAAGTACTGATTTTTAAAAATCCATATTTTTCTTTTCTCTCTTTTATGTTTTTCCCTTAGCAGTGATTAAACTGGGAAGACAGAGGGGAGGAGAAAGGGTCAGTGGAGAATGTAGTGATTAAAAACATAGGAGTTAGACATATGTAAGGCATGGATTCTGGCTTTGGGTGAATTTTCTTCATCTTCATGTCTAAAGCTGTTTCCTGCTCTAGGATGTCAGGCTGAGGGCAGAACAGCCCTGTGCCACCTCAGAGGTTTGGGAACAGTTAAAAATCCCACATGCAAGTTGCCAACTACAGCACGTGTACAAAGTGTGCAAAGCATGTGACCTGTCCCCATCTGCTTGTGACTTCCAGGGGGCAGGGAAGAGGGAGGGACATCATAAGAGAGAGTGGGTGACAATTCCCACTCCTCAGAGGGCAACTTGGTGAATTTCTGAGGCTCCGGTGCCAGGTGCTAGCGCACTAATGTTCCTTCCGCTTCGCTCATCCCTTGGGTTGGCTCCTTAGACGGACTTAGGAGCGGGAAGGTTGTCTCCGGGCAAAACCATGGTGTGTGGACACCGCTCAGAGCTCCGCTGCCTTCGCAAGTGAGACACCTGTCCCCATCATGGCTGTACCCTGGGTCTCTGAGGGAGGCTGGGCCTCCTATTCCCTCTGCCTGGACCTGGCTCCCAGGAACTGTGGAGAGGTGAGAAGGCCACCGGCCAGGTCATTCCAGGGAGGGGACAGGCTTGACACACAGCCCCCCTCACTGAAGGACACAGTCCCATGAGGTCTCTTGAGCAGCAAGTGTCCTGGGCCAGGTGTGGAGGGGACACTGAGGCAGTGAAGAGCTTGTCAGAGGGTGCCTAGGGCCCAGCCCTGGGAGCTGCTCTGCCTGCTGCACGTCCAGTGTCAGGAGGCCCCGGGCCTGCTCCAGGGAAAGGCTGTGTGGGGAGCCGCACCCAGGCTCTGACCATGGCAGCACTGGAGAGCTGGGAGCCAGGGCCTCCCTTCCCTGTCCCCACCCAGCAGCCAGGGCAGGAAGGCGACTGTGACCCATGCCCAAGAACCCAGACTGGTGGAAGGCTTGGCCCTGCCCGGCCTGCTGCAGAGACAGTGCCCAAGGCCCGAGGCATCTTTCCCGCGTGGGCTGGGCGGAGTAGGCTGGGGAAGTCCCATTTCCCGAAGTGATTTATTCAACGGGACTGCGAGCGGGGAGCGGGAGGAAGGTGAGAGCACTACGGGACACCAGTCTGCGCCAAGGCCATGCAGTGCTAACCGAAATGGTGTCTGTTCTGTGTGACCCGACCCTCTCCCCAAGCTGGGCTTCCTCTCACTCCACTGAGGGGTGGCACATCGGTGTGGACCTCACCCCAGCCCTGACTGCAGCTGAGCACCCGGTCAGCCACCAGCTGCCCCGTGTGGCATTTGGCTGATAGATGAGGTCACCTACACAGATTCTTTCTTGCCAATTATTCCATGTGTACTGGTAAGGCTGAAGGGGGTGCGTCAAGCAATGCTGCTCCTCCACGTGTGGGTCCTCCGCACCCACAGCCAGAGAGCCTCTTCGCTGGCAAAGGATGGGATGCGTCCTTTCCTTCCACTCTTACGCTTTCTGAACTTGCCGCGCACTTGGTGACATGGCTCCTCCATGTCTGGTGGCCCTGGAAAGCTTATGGGGCCTTTCTTGGATACTGATCTAGAGCAACTCTTCCTGCCACACTTGCAGACAGAGAAAGAAGCAGTGTCCCTGCCCCCTCACCCCATATGCAGCGCACTCATCGGTGTATGCGTACACACATGCAGACTCTTAAAACACTGGTGCGGCAGACATCCATGTTGTCACCAAACATTTGCAGCTCTCCCTCCTGAGCCTACACCTTCCCAGCCCCTTGTGGGTCGGTGGGGCCTATGACTGGCTCTGCCCAGTGGAGAAATCCCGTGTCACTTCTGGGCTTCGCATTGCTGGCAGGGAACCCTAGAGCTCCTTTCCCCTCTGCCTGGGCCCCACAGGCTGCTCCGTCCCTGTCCCTGGAGGAGCCCACGGGAGACTCCACCCTCAAGACCAGGCTGTCTGTTAAGGCACTCCAGGCAGCCAGCCTGGCTGTACACTCCCAGGGCCAGACGCCCTTTGTCTGGCGGCCCCCATTTCTTCCTGCAAATAAACCCAGGAGGTAAGTGTATTGTCATGCCCATTTTGCAGATGAAAAAGCCCCAGCTGAGAGAAATTAATTAACTTTCCTAAAAGCACCGCAGATGGCGGGACAGTGCTCCCTTCCACCTCCCCCCTGGCAGGACCCGTGCTCAGCTCTGAGGTGCTTTCTGAGCCAGGAGGAAAACTGCATTCGCTGCCCATGTTCCCAAGATACATTCTCATCATTGTGTACTTAATTCCAAAGTGAAACTTCCCTGTTGTTTTCAAAATCCACATGTTAAAAAAAGGGGAAAATCTGTTTTTTGACAAACTATTGGAGCATCATAAAGTACAGTTTAATTGGCATTCTATCACTTGCTAGAAAAGATGGCCTGGCAAATACATCTCCTCCTCCCAGCAAGCAGCCCTCAGATAAGAAAATTAGTTTTATTAACCCTAAAATCATTCTCAGAATTGATGGCTGTGTAGATGACCTCTGGCCTGCTGTAATATAGCAATGTGTCTACCGCAGTAAAAACGCCAGAGTGAGACAGGTCCCACAAAAGGCAATAAAGAAACAGCATTCCAGAGACAAACACGCTTGAGACACGCGTGACAGCCATGGGAAGGGGACTAATCAGTTATAAGAAATGACAGTGTTTTGGCAGCCTCGGTTATTCTAACTGACAGGACAAATAAAACTAATGTAAATTATTTTTTTTAAAGAGCAAATCTTAAGAGTTCCAAATATAAATCAAAGTTAGTTTGGCACTTGGATTTCAATCTGCCGGGCATCTCTCTTCTTGCAATGCACTGAGGTAGGCATTGTCCTGTTACAGATATTAAAACCTTTCTGCTTCTACTAATTTTTCTTTGGTCATTTGATTTAATCTGGGTTTTATTCTGCTGTTAATCCTCTCAGACTGACTTTGCCCCTCAGACTGTCTTTGAGGCATATCCTCATCTGGCCATGCTTATGGCTAAATGCAAATCCTCCATGAATTTAGCAGGAATATAGAGTCCATCCATTGAAATAGCCTTTTTGTTTCAAATGTGTCCTGCTCTAAAGAGATTGTGAAATGCCTTTTGGACTTTGTACATTTGGACCCCAAAATATGAGCATGACTGACTCTAAAATGTCTGTGTGTACTTTTATTTTGTCACTTCTGGAGGCAGAAATGAACCTTTTTTCCTAAGCTATGCTCATGTTTACTCTGAATAGAAATAAGAACCCCAAATAAAAAGGCTTGAAAAGTCGAGGGAAATCCTCCCTTGTATTTGTTTTGTGGGCAGCTTATCTGTTAAAATGAGCCACGTGATATCCACACCTCCTCCGGACGATAACTCTTCGCCTCGCCCACCCCTGCTAGTACTGGGACAAGCAGGTACTACTTTATTTTTTGGTCAAAGACAAAGGTATTGGGATTCTTGCTTAAGAACAAGGGCTTTTGAAGCCTTTACTAGCTTAATGTTCAAAACTTGTCTTCCTCAAGATGAAAGTTTGAACACAATTTAGGTCAAAAGTTAAAGAAGTCTGTCCACTTTGGTGGATGGATGAGGGCTTGGAAGGTTTGGGTTGAGGCCTGATACCCAGGCAGGCAGGCAGGCAAGATGGGGGCTAAAGGAGACCCAGCTCCTCCTGCATTTATCTGCCTTCAGCTTCCTTAAGAAATAATGTTCATTAAATTCCTCTTCTGAAATAGGAAGAAAACTTTATGACCACCCAAAAAAACAAATCCTACCTTTGTTCTGGCAAACCAGGTCGGCGTCCTCTGCTCCTGCTGTGGGTTTTCTACAGTGTGGGGTGCAGAGTGAGCCACAAGTACTTAGGAAACTGCGCTCTGTTAAACTTCTCCTCTTGCCACACCTGAAGGTTTTGGCGTCTCTTAGTTAGGGAGGGACTGAATTGGTGGGTGTTTCTCTTGGAAGACCCCTAAGAGAAGATAGCAGATCGAAGTCTACCCTCACACAAACTCGACTTGGAATGGTCGCCTCCCAAACACATGTGCTGCATGCCAAGGTACCACTGCCATATAAGAGTAACTTAGCAGCATGGAAACATTACCTCTTCAAACCTATTTTAATGGGATTGGATTCAGTGGTATAAATTTCACTAAGCCTGCAGAGAGAGAGAGAAAGAGAGAGAGAGAGAGAGAATGAGATTCACATTTTCTCCAGACTTCTGGTTCTTTCCCCAGATTCATCAATACTGCCACTCAGGGCTTCTATGTTAATTGCAAAACCAAGGTAAGGATTTTCTTATACAAGCTATAAGACAACGGCGGTCTTTGGATATAGTTCTGAGGCTTCAAAGAAGAGTCACACAGACTGTAGATGTCGGTGCAAATACAGAAAGTTAATCTTCCCCGTATACAAACAGATGAGGTGGCATTAACCGCTTCCTCCATGTGCATGGCCTCAGAGACAGAGACAAGGGTTCCCAGGGCAAGACTTTTGTAAAGAAGCACTCAATAATCAGGACAAAAGATGATTTCATGTGTGTGGTCCCATTGCTAGACTGGGGGCACGAGAGCTAGGAACTCTGGGGTCTTGTGAACACGTCTATCGCCGACTCACTGTGCATTTGAGCCTTCGTTATTCTCCACCTCTGTTTTCTATGACTGTGAATGAATCCAACTTGGCCATCAGGCAGTGTCACAGCCTGACAGGAGGGGCCATGTTTCCCTTCCACATTAGCCAGCCTTTTAGAAGTGCCTTTGTCTATACCTTTCCCTGCTGGCATGGACAGCACACAGGGCAGGGCCCAGCCAGGCATGGAGCTGGCACCCCAGAGTGAGCAGATATCATTCAGGTCACACAGCTGTGACCCCGTTCCCCACTTCTCCCCAGAGCTTTCTCGAGCTGTGTCGGAAAGCAGCGTTGCTATTGGTTAGATGTGCTCGTGCCTGACAAGAAAAAATGATCACCTCAGACTACAGATAAATCCTTTGGAGAGGAAGTGAAAGAACGGGGACCGGAAGAGTGGGGTGCGTGCCGTGCACCTACATGATCTCCCCTGCAGCTGGACTAGAGCTGGGCTTCACGGGCTCATGACCACCTGGACACACTGGTAAGTGCAGAGACTCGGCAGGCCTGGGTGGCCCTGAGAGCCGGTATTTCTAACAAGGTCCCGGGTGTGTGATGTTTCAGATCTCTGACCACACTTTGGATAGCAGAGAAATGAAATACACCGCCCAACTGCCCTCTTCCTTCTTCCAAGGCAGCGAAGCAGTACCATTTGGGCTTAAGAGTTGGGGATCCTGGTTCATCAGTGGTCACCCATCACAAGCAACGCTTACTTAATGTAACTAAACTTTCATTTTTCCTTCTGGAAAATGGGGATATTATGGATATTGACGGAGATGGTGTCTTGCAATTCCAGAGGAGGAATGATGAGCACCAAAATAGGCAATGGTAATAAAGATGAGATAAGGCCATATGTGGTACAATCAAAAAGTATGGTGAGTGTTTAAATGAAAAAAAAAATTACAGTAAAAGACACATTGACATTAATTCTCCTAAAATGTTCCCCCTTACTTAGACCCTTATCCCACCATTCTTGCCACTTTCTGAAGCAGTCTGGAAGTCCTTCGCTGTGTGTGTGTGTATTTGGACTGTCATGGCTGCCTTGCTGTCTGAACTGATTTAAAACATTTGCCTTTCATTTCAACTTTGGGGAACAGCCAGAAGGCACACAGTGCTAGACCCAGTGAATAAGGTGGATGAGGATATACAATAATGTTTTTATTTGACAGAAATTGCCACAAACATTTTGAATCAATTCAGAATGTCAAGGCAGCACAACTAAAGACACTCACGAAAGAGGACTTCCAGAACTCCTTCAGAAAGTAGCAAGCATGATGGGATGAGTGTGTTTGAAGTAAGGAGAATAATTGAGGGGGATTAATGGCAATGTGTCTTTTACTGTAACAAAATTTTTACTCATACTTTCACTGTATTCTTTGATCACACCTTGTATGTTACAGAGACAGGAAGGAGGTTGAGTCGCCAGGACTGACCGAGTATGGAAGTGAGGGAGAGGAGGAGGGAGTGTTCTGCCCACTGAGCATAGGAGGACCATGTGGTGAGTGGGAAGAGGAGACACTGGGAAGAAGCGATGGGTACAGTGTTGGACACATCCAGCTGGGGATCTAGGCTGGAGACAGAGTTTTGAGAGGGCTCACTATGGGAGACATGTGGGATGATGAGAGAAGCCAGGACAGAATTCTGGCACGCACTCATGGTCAGGGAGTAAGCAGAAGAAGAAAACCCATGGATAAGACTGAGAAAAAATGTTGGAAAGTATAAAGAAGCCCAGGAAAGTGTGGTACCTTTCCTATGGTGGGTTGGGAAATGGTAA
Source organism: Erethizon dorsatum (assembly GCA_028451465.1). NCBI lineage: Eukaryota > Metazoa > Chordata > Mammalia > Rodentia > Erethizontidae > Erethizon > Erethizon dorsatum. The sequence continues at coordinate 91,296,532 of CM051828.1, read as the reverse complement.
TGCTGCTAAAGACCGGAGGAGAAGGAAGAAAGCACATTTAGGAGAGAAGATAGTAAATGCCACGTGGCGTAAGCTGATTCTGAAGTATGGGACAATTATGTAGAGTTTGGAAATACACAGCAGATCTATGAGCAGACCTAGGCAAAGACTGCATTCAGATGCAATCATAAAAGTCCAGGAGGACAGCTGGACAGAGTGGCTTACGCTTCTGGCTCCAGCTACTTGAAAAGCTGAAGCAGGAGATTGCAAATTTGAGACCAGCCAGGGTAACTTAGCAAGACTCTCTCTCTCAATCAATCAATCAATCAATCAGTCAGGCTAGGTATGTCACTTATTGGTAGAATGGCCCTGGGATCAATCCCCAGTGCTGCAAAAAACAAAACAAAATAAAAACAAAAACAGAACATAGAAATGGGAAGGGAAGCAACTAGAAAGAAGAGCCGGAAACACATGCAGAGGGCGGTCTGCATGGTGTCTGAACAGGAACCCACACATGCCGGGGGCACAGGTCCAGTCCTCTCGCAGTTGGTTTTTATTTTAAACTGTGCCAATCAGAACAACAAAAGCAAACCAACAGAAACTTTCTCCATGGAAAAATTTTAAAATCTGGAAGTATTTTAATGCAGTATCAGAGCTATTAAGAGACTGAAGCATCCATGATTCTATGGAGAGGATAATTAAAATGTACCTCTAGAACAAACACCGCACTCACTGAAAATTTCAAGAAGGCAAAATAGGAAACCCCTGGTCTGGGTGCTTTTCGACAGAATAGGACAAACCTACACCAGCTGGTTTGGGAAGTCCACAGTGCCCGAGACCCGAGTTCTGCTCCTTTTAGTTCAGAATTTCCGAGTGTCCTTTCTGCATTAGCTGTGACTCTGAGCCTTAGTCGGCACCTTTGCTGTTCTGATAACTGTCCCTGTCTTGCAGTGACCAGAAAGTCAACCTTAGGTCCTAGATCTCAAAATACTCAACACATAACACAGTCCGGTGTCCAAATGAACAGTGAGGTTAGGGACGACACCCCTGTGCCTCCCTCTGGGCTCCAGGCTGGCTCCCACCGGGACCAGCCCACAGAGGCCCTCCGCTGACATGGCTCAAGTGAAAGGCAACATAAAATACTGCGTTTAACAAGTTCTGCTCAAATCCCACTACTTCAGAGGGCTTTTCCTGACGAATCCCAGCCTCAGAAAGCACTTTGTACTCGTGGATTTCTATATAAGCTTTTAATCTTGCCATCTTACAATTATTATTATTCATGTGTTGTTTTTAATCATTCTGTTTTAACTGTGCACGTGTGTGTGTGTGTGTGTGTGTGTTTATACGTGTGCATGCGCACGTGTGTTTGCTTGCAAACGCACATGGGCTTTCTTCCCTTGGTCACTATGGGTCCTCCAAGTCAGACCCTTTATTTTCCTCAGGTTTGAATTCCCATGCAGCTCTGTGCACAGCGGCATTTAAACACATTCACTGATGAAAGCTCTCGCCTCCCCCTCCTCGACTACAGCAATAAATACTTTGATCATCATTCCGATAATTCTTTGGCCTCTAATTTATAAGCTTTTCTACTTCACAAAAAGATGAAAGATTAGACATATTTGAGTGTAAAGATTTTGTAACTGAATGAACTTCTAGAAGAATAAATATTTTATTCTTTTCTAGAAGTTTGTAGAGACTTGACTTCCTCAGCAAACCCTCACATCCAGAAAGAGGTGTGCAGTGGATGGCACCCCGATCACCAGGGAAGGTGGAACCCTAGCACACAGTTAACACACACACACACACACACACACACACACACACTTGAGTTCTGTAGATTATGAGGGAATCACGCTTTCTGGTTTCACCAACACCAACACGCTCTGAGAAAGGTCTAAAGTGGCAGTCACATGAACAAAATGGTTCCTTAAGGTTTACATAAAAATAGGCATTTCCCCCATGAGAACTGATTTCAGTAAGCTCTTCTTTGGAAGCAGAAAGTTTTCCCAATTAGAGAGAAATAAATCAGGCCTGCTCTATACAATAATATTTTTTAAAAGTCCAGGTGCTTTCAGCATTTAGGGAAACACAAACATCAGCAGTCAGTCTTGTTTCCATTGTGATAACCATAATTACAGTTTTCACACAATTAATAGAATAAAATATATCCCTCTTCTCCACATAATACTGCAGTTACTTATTTAATGCATTCAACAAATATTTACTGAGCACCTACTATGCACCAGGTACTGACCTAGGTGCCAGAGGATGCAAGAGAAGAGGAAAAAAAAATCCCTGACCCCAGCTACTTCCTTCTGGGTTAATAGCTAATCCTAGCTTCCTGTTGTTATATTTTTACACTAAAAGAAATTATTAAGGGATTCATTTTCTTAGAGAATTGCTGAATGTTTAAAATTAAGGACAGCAGTACAATAAGTTAAAGGCATAATTTTCATTTCATATAAAAATTTTAAAGTATTGCCTTGATGAAGTATTTTAAGCCAACCAAGTAATAATCACATAAAAGAACTGCTGCTACCTAATTCTTACACAAGGGGCCTATTGGGCCTCTAAAGAAATGTACATTTTACCAATTTGTAGACATTTATGACAGACTTCTTGGGCTCTTCTATATCATACACCCTGGTTATATAACAGAGTAATTAAAATAGATCTTTCCTAAGTTTACTAATGAAGAATTTAGCTACAAAACTTCTCTAGCCCATCAAAAATGAGTTTTAATCCACCTCACTAGTTTTATTCCTGTCTTGGAAGCTATTAGAATGGCTTCGAAACTTCCGGTGCAAAGTACTTCACTGCCGCTCACCCCAAATAGCTTGCTTTGAAAAGAGCATTTGACTGATGGCTTCTTTGGCCTACATGTTGACCTTGTTGTTCTGTTTCCCAAAGCTGTACATGTTGTGGTTATTGTAATAAAGCTTGGCTATTGAAAACCCAAAGCTGCCCATCATAGCATATGCTTATTGCATGACATGTTTATCATTTTCCTTTCTGTTGGTTTTATGGTACGTTCCCATGCTGGCACACAAGTAACTATATCTATTTGCTTTCGAGTTGTGTAATTGGCTCAAAAATACACAATGGCGCCAGCTTCACCTGTGGTTGTGAACTTATTAGAATTACAAGAACTGTAAAGAGCTGAAGCCCTGGACCTCTGAGTTGTGTAGCGTGCTTTTCCCAGATGTTAATTGCTTGGCTTCTTTCTTTTTTACAAACAAGAAATGTTCTGAAAATGCCAACGTTCTAAACTTAGTCCCTTCAGCATTCTACTGCCATTTACCCTTCTTGAGAGACTAGATCCTTCAAAGTATCATTCATTCGGTGTTTCTTTAGGAGAAAGACTGTCCTTGTTGATTGCTATTAGTAGAGAAAAGCCAACTCTGTTATTTGTTATTATTACATAGCTCATATAAGAGCAGTTATCCAAGAAGAAAAATAATTTATTTTTGAAGTTTTTTTTTTTTTTTTTTTTTTGGTGGGTACCGGGGGGTCGACCTCAGGACCTCGCGCGCCAGCAGGCGCCCGTGCCGCTGAGCGATATCACCGGCCCCTTTTTCGTATGTGGGTTCCGGGAGTCGAACTCGGGCCCTCGCGCTTGCCGGGCAGGCGCTTAAGCTGCTGAGCCATCTCACCAGCCCCAAATAATTTATTTTTAATATTTATTTAAACAAATTTGTTTTGGAAAACAGTTTTTGTGATTATTATTTGGTGAGCTTGAGATGTTGCAAAAGGCAATATTGGAAAATCTACTTGGTTAACAATTTTGAGGGCTGCTACATTGTCACATTTTTTCCCCCACTTGAGATGTTGGCTTTCCCATTGGTTCTTGATTAAAATTCCTTGGATTGCCTGAAAGTGCAATCCCTTAGACAAATTTAATTGCCTTTAAAAAACAGCAGCAATAGAAAGCCCAGTAGGAAAACAAGCGTTATTCTAGAGAGCAGCAACCCTGGAAAGACAGTTTTGTTAGTGGAAACACATTAGTCTTTCACAAACTAAGCTATGATGATATTTACCGAGCAGTTTATGAAAGGTCAAACGCTCTTCCTCTGCCAACAAACGCTGTGCTTCCTCTCAGAAAGAAAAGGAGGGACTCCAACAGGTTTGTCCAAGGTGGGGGGCGAGTGGACACTTTCAGGGTTCTGACCCTTTTAGAATTCGTCAAATATGCTGTGTTTTGTTTCAATAACAGAATAAAGATTTCAACACTCAACCTTTTTTTTTTTTTTTTTAACAGTTGTAAGAAAGAACTTTCTGCAGATAATTCTCAGTTGCAAGACATGTATCACACAGGATCCTAGTTTTAGGCCAGCGTTTCCCGGAGCGGGCCCCACGCCTGGGTGCGGGAAGGGGGCGCAGCCCGCTGAGTTCGGGAACCGGCGCCTGCCCGCCGCCCCTGCTGCAGACCGGGCGGGCGCAGGCGGAGGGCGCCCCCGTGAGGCCCCGTTTCAACGCCTGTCACTCCGATTGCGCCGCGCGGGAGATCACAGCGAGCCCGGCTATCTGTCGAAGAGACATCAGACAGTGCGGTAAAAAGGGTAATCCACTTATTTTTATAGAAGTTTGCACTCAGAGATCATACACGCTGCAGATCACAGAAACACACACAAGCATGAAATTTAATTTTTAGTAACTCTGTCCTGGGGCTTCCATAGAAAGCAACAGTGAAAAGAAAGCGATAATCATGACAAGGCAGTTAGGGGAAGATGGAAAACTGAGGACAGGTACTTTAAAAATATTGGGATTAACGAAGCAAGCTGCAGTGTATTAGTGGAAAAGAGAGAAATTAACATCACAGAGGCGACACTTTTTAAACTTGAAAATAGTCAAGAAAGAAGGATGGACATGTTTTTCCCCAGTTGTGATTTTTTTCCCCCTAGTGATTCGAAATCTATAAATGTGATAAATATTGACTTACTAGGCTTCCAACAGTTGGAATGAAACATGTAGTAAAACAAAAGCAATATATTTCTGCCTTCGGCATGAAATGAGTGGGGGATTAAACTGGGGCTTCCCTGGATTATTAAGGGGAAGTAAAATGGATAATATTGTTTATGCACAACCACATGCCATTTTCAAAAATTAAATGTGGAAAATTGGAAAAGAGAAATAAGGGAAAAAGGAAAGGGGGGAAAATGAAGGAAGGGCGCAAGGAAGGAAGGGGACAAGGGAAGGGAAAGATCCCCCCAGAACAATCATTCTTTTTCTTTTAATTTTTCATTTATAAAGAATATTACCGAAAAACAATAATTTTTTTTCTTCAAACTTTCTTACTCCCTCTTTCAGTTGCATGTCTTCAACTAAACACATTTGTTTGGAAAGAGAATTACAATTTGGTGTGTCTAACATGCTAAGAAAGAGTCCTGGCACAAGGAAATGCTGAGTTGCTTACACCCCAGTTCTCTCAGGCACCCCCAGCAGAGGCTGCACTTCCAAAACTTACACTCAGCTCTTCCCCAGAGACGAAAGGCACGGTGCAATGTGAATTGAAAGTGTGGAAACACGGCTCACCAGCTATGGCTTGGTATTGTCACACTGATGCATGGGTGAATTATCCTCCATTAAAAACCCTGTAGAAAGAATTTTTAGGGCAAGTATGGCCCAAAATGGCAGTTTTTCCTTTAAAAGCACTAGGTGAAATGATATATGAAGAAAACGTGGAAACCTGTTTGTCAGTGTTTTGGGTGTGGCCGCTCCCTTTTGTGGCCATGATGTCATGGTTTCTAGGTTCCAGGGAAAGAAGGGCAGCTCAAGGAACTGTGAACCATCATGGATACAACAAAATAATTTGTCAGACTGTCACAATGTACAGCTATCCCAGACACAGGAGATTTCAACTGGGCTTGTGCCCTCACTCAGCGTTAATCTCACTCCTGGAGCTGTAAACTTGGTGGCCGAAGGGACAGCCTGACTACAGATCCGCCTGCTGGCTCTCTTAGACATCTCTCGCCCCACGGGTTAAACTGCATTTAAAACCCACTTTTATTTTTTCAAGGCTTTCGTTTAAATGAAAAGGTCATGTTTGCAACCAAATGACCCACTCCTTCCCGGACTCCAGCACACAGTTACATTATCACCAGCGTCCGAGAATTGTGAATCCAGGGCCCAGGCACTTGGGCTCCTGCCTCGGGGACAGCCAGGACGCTGGGCGCCGGGAGGCTGCTTATTTATTTGCAATAGGACTTCGTAGGAGGCCAGGCTGGGGAAGATTCAAATTGTTGTTTAATAGTAAAATACTTACGGCCTCTCAATAGGAAAATTTGGCTGCATACATAGAACACACTCACAATTTCAACAACCACCCTTTTAGATTATGGCAGTAGCTTTTTTTCTCTAAGTGGACACAGTTTAACAAACCTCCCTATTTTACCACTGTGTTTAAAAAAAGAAACAACCAAGTCAACTTTCTCAGATCCTCATTTATTGCCTTAAGTAAACGCAATGCAAATACACACCAGCCTGTAAGCAGTATTTGCTAACTTTTTGCTACAGTGCAGCGAGGGGTTCATATTATGTGTGAAACAGATCATGAGCCCTACCCCAAGCATTCAGGATGGACAAGGAAATGCAGGAAACTTCCCCGCTCCTTCCTGGGGTTTATTCTGTCGGTGGCACACACAGAAGAATCGTCTGCAAGATAAACCATCCCTAAGCCGTTTTAACTTCATGGACAACCATGGAAGGTTGCTTCCCATACATTTCACAGCAGGTCCAATAGGAAGAATCTAAAAACTAGTGACTGTGGTTGCAGAGAAATCTCTGCCTAAATACAAGAAAGGGAGAGCCCGCTCACGGCCCTGTTTTTGCCTTTGTTTCCCATGGTTTGTGTTGCTTACGATAACTGCCTTTATTTCATAATGTATTTACCATGCCCCAGTGTGAGACCGATTCCTTTGTCATGAATTTGATGAAAGGAGCCAGGTCAGGAAGCATCTACACAGGTAGTGGGATTGATGCTGGGGACGAAAGTCTTATTTCCTAGTGGTGATATCTGTCATTTGTTAGTTATAGAATTTTGAGCTTTTGTCTGTTATTAATTTCTATGCAAAATTGGTTTTGGGATTAGATTTAGCCCCCTTTTTTTACATTTTCAATTATAATTAAATCCTCCATAATCATCAAGGGTTGAGCAGAACTGGTGTTGGCAAACCCCTACTGAGCATCGGTAACTCGGTGTGAATAAGGTTAGTGAACCATATTAAAGGACTAGTATTGGCTTTTCATTTCAATGAGAGCCAATGTATATAAATACATTTGCATATTGGTACTGCAAGTAAAATCCAAAAATCACACACACACAAACATCTCCAATTGGACACTTTCACATAGTTGGGAATGTAAACAATTTCCACTTCTTCGACAATATCGCTCCAGACCAAGGTCTTGAGACGCATTTGCATAATCCTGCACATGGGACACCTTGCTCCTGTTGGGGTGTGCGGAGTTTACGTGTGGGCACTGATGAGAAAAGAGAATCAGGACGTTACAGTATAGTTAGTAACTTTCCAACCTTCATTTCTCCAATTTTCCGACACTCAAAAGGAAAACAAAACATGCTGCTAGAAAATGAATTCTGGTAAAGCCATCAAGTCAAAACTTCATCTGAATAGTAAAAATAAATTTAAGTAAGCTATTTTTAAAATGATTTTAGAACCTAAAATTTACACTGATAATGAAGATATACTTTTGTAATGTATAGAATTTCAAAATGTGTTTGTCTGATAGTGAACTTTATTAATTTAAAAAATTAGTTTATTATGGAGCACTTTAAAAAAAAATCTCCATAAAAAGTATTTTAACTCATACTCTAACTTAAGATCACTTGAAATGTTTCAGGAATATGTCCCTATTAGTTTAATGTGGCATCAATTTCAAAGTAATTCTAAACTTTAAAATTGATTTAAATTGCTAAAATAAAGAAATGCTAGTAAAAGTTCTTTTGAACCTCGTAAGTTACCACGTTGGTTGTTGTTAGTTATTAGAGTACTTTTTAGGTAACTATCTGACTGCTAATGATAAAAGTAATTGATATTCTACAACTTCTATTCTTGATCCACTAATGTAACCAAACAAGCTAATCATTACTTAAGGAAAGTAAACAATTAATAAATGAAAGCGAATACTTTCAAAGTGTTTCCTGTTTCAAAATCTTCTTAAAATTAAGTTAATATCAACCATAGGTGTAAAAAATTTCTGTAAAATTATGGGGACAATTGGGGCCGGTGAGATGGCTCAGCGGCTTAAGCGCCTGCCCAGCAAGCGCAAGGGCCCGAGTTCGACTCCCGGAACCCACATATGAAAAAAGGGGCCGGTGATATCGCTCAGCGGCACGGGCGCCTGCTGGCGCGCAAGGTCCTGAGGTCGACCCCCCGGTACCCACACAAAAAAAAAAATTATAGGGACAATTGGTGCAGAGAACGTGAAATATTTTTATAGCCTTTCCAAAGATAGTTTTATGCTGAAAAAAACAAAAAAACAAAAAAACTATTTTCCATTTGAAAATCTCTACCAAGTGGGTTGGGTCCAAATAACTTATGATTTGGACCCATTCATTAATCATGTGAGCTCTAAATATGTGTTTTTGAAAAAAGTGTGTTAATATTGATGGACATATTTGGCAAAGCAACATCAGCAATCTACAAAAGGCATTTTAAACAGCCTCTTTAATAAAGTAGGAGATGAAAAATGCCAGCGCACAACAGTGTGTGTTTAATTAGGAGGTATACTGTACTTAGGAGCATTCTAATGAATAATAAATGATGTTTTATTTCCTGTGTGTGAGACACAAAGCCAAATAATCAAGAATCAAAGCAACTCAAAGTATTAGGTAACAATCAGGAAACTTGGGCAAGATTCTTTCTCCCTCTCAAGTTTAATTGGCTCATTGTTCCCGGGAACTATAAACCGTGGGGTTGGTGGTGCTGCTGAAGTCTACTTCTATAAAAGAAGATTAACATATTCTGGAACTTTACACTAATCCTTGTTTTGAGTTAACTCAAGCAGATTGGATTAGTAATTCTTACCTACCACCCACTAGAAAAGACCCCAGCCTCCTTTCTTTGACCGCCGGTGGCATTGTACACCTTCTGTGCATTATCTCCCACTGAAAATATTCTCTGGGGAGAGGCTGTGTTCAGGGAGAAAGAAATAGTTTTACACGAGGGGCAAACCCAGGCCTCTCAACACTGAACCTGGTAGTTTGTCCATTGTCGGCTCTGTGCACTCTGGGTTAGTGCGGGCGCTGATGGGGTGTTCCGAGTTCATTAACCATTTCCTCATCTGTGCCCTGGCTCTTCTCGTCCCTGTCGTCTGCGGAGCGATACTGCAGAAGGGAAAGAGAAAAGTCTTCTCCCTCCCGGAACAGTGTCTCTATCTTTCCTTTCTCTCCTGGTGCTTCTGGGACTCTCAGCTAGGAAGCAAAAGAAGAAAACTGAGCGATTCTGCAGGAAAATGGTGATAGCCCCGTCCTTACTAATACAATAATTTCTTATACCTGTTGATGTGGAGACTTTATAGAAGAGTGGATGCCCCCAAAAGCAAGTCCTGCCAACCTCACAGGAAAGAAGCCCTCAGTCAATCTGTGGGCCATGTGCCCGAAGAATTTTGATTTTCCATTTATGAATAAATGCTTTAAATCCCTTTTTATTCCTACCTTTAATTTTCTAAAAATCTTAAACTGTGGCCACAACTATTCGTGATATTGGTTTTTTCTATGAAGAATAATGTAGAAATCCACCGGTGTCCTCCTTTCCTTTGCTAGAGAACAGCCAGATGGCCCTTCTGTAATGATGGGACATAGTTAATAACAGCATTTTTTGCTATTAAAAATTATTGCAAACAGACAAAAGATTCCATTCTCTGTTGTATAAGTGATATCTAAAAATTAACTCTTACTTTCCTCCAAATAACCAAAATAATGTAATTTGACACAGAACTGCCAATAAGTTTAATGGATTAATAAAAAGTAAATCTGATGATTAGAATTACTTTACCTTGCTCCTTTAAGGGAATTCTTGCCAAATGAAAACAACTGTCAACTCGTTGTTAAATGAGGAATGGTGATCTGTAACTTTTGAGGAATTTGAAAAGGGCAGAGGGAGAAGTAGTTCCTTAGCACCTCTGAGGTGCTAAGCTAGCAGTCCATCTACAGACAGCACTTTCCCAGCTGTGTGGGTGCAGCACTGGACAAGGTAGATGGGGTCCATTCAGCACTCCTGGGCCTTGCCCCCCGGTTGCCTGGACTCCGATCCTCCTATTGCTTGGGTACCAAGTGTCTTCTATTTCATGTGCTGTGTGAGCACTGAGCGGCACTAAGGTAAAGACCTGGCACAGGAAGTGGATTGAATGCCCTCTCGCCACCCAGCAGATGACACTGACTGCAGAAGTGAAAGGAATGGGGTCAGGGCCGGAGGTGGCCTTCACACAAGTCCCTGTCCAGAAGGCAGGGATGGAGGACTCAAATGTCCTTAGTACCTGTGGTCGCCTGTGGTAACGATACCTAGAGATATTAAAAGAGATTTCCAAAGATGGGAAATGCCAGGGCTTTGAGGAGTGTCACTTGCTTCTACACTTGCTTCCTCTTCTTTCCCTTCTCCCAAATTTCCTCTACTCAGAGCTGGCCAGGAAGCAGCTGAACCATCCTCCCAGCCTGTTTTAGTCAGGGTTTGCAAGGGAAACAATTTAATACCGGACACAAACTTTATAGGATTAGTTTATAACAGTCACCCAAACAGTGCATTTGCAAAAGAGTACGGGAGATCTGTCCACGCACTAGAGACCCAAAGAATCCAGCTGAGGGCCTGGGTCCCATAGCAGTGTCCTGCATGAGTGCATCTGAAGACCTAGAGCCCATGCCAATGTCCCACATGAGTCCCACTGGAGGCCTAGAGCCCACGACAATGTCTCATGCAAGTCTGTACCAAGGATCTGTGCTGGGAAGGCCCAAAGGTCAGTGATGGAAGCTAGAAAGTCTGTACTAGCAGGATGAAGGACCTGTGCCAGCAGGCTGAGGGATCCACATTGGAGCCAGGAAGCAACACTCAAGGTAAGGACCAGAGCTCCCCCAAAGTGAACCGCAGGCATCCTCAGCGGCAGTGAGGATCCGAGCTCCTCCGATGATGAGAGCAGCCGAGTTTATATCAGGAAAACCAGCGCAACAGGCTTCTCCAGGAGAATCACCAGCACACCCTCTTCCCCTCCAGTTCTCCTTTTATGCTGTCAGCAACAATCCCCAGGTGGGTCCTCCACACCCAGCACCACGCTGAGTCAGTTCAGCCGGGTGTTACAAGTTGTCAGTCCACCACGCAGCCCTTACAGGAAACCACAAAGCAGCCTCAGTGCTAGGTTCAGACCCTCTTGCTGGTGTCCCGTCCCTTTGTACTGTCTCCGAAACCTTGGCCGCAGGACAGCATGCCCACAGGTCCCTCTCTCCAACTCCTCTGCGACCCTTTCCTGACGGGTTGGATAGGCCTTCCCTGCTGCGGTCTCCCATTGGCCTGGGACAGCAGCTGTCCTGTGTGGTCTCGCCCCGTGTTCCACCCAGGACCTTCCTCCTGCTCTCTCTTCCCAGGATGGGGTGTCCTCCTCCATCGCACCGCAGCTTGGGGCATGGGAGCCCTGCAAGAATAACAAATGCACCCAGAGCTTCGGAGTAAGCATCAGCCACTCTCCCCTGTAGCCCACCAAGCTGTCCCCAAGATGGGGCTGGGACAGGGTGTGACTGTCCCCAAACTTCCACTGCATGTGCTGCTCCTTCTTACTCCACCCTTTTTGCCCACATCAGGAAGGACAGAACAGAGGAGAAAGGAGAGAACGTGACCTTGAGTTAACCTTGCCAGAGCAGAAAGCACCTCAGAGGCTTGTGGACTGAGGTGAGGAACTAACAGAAGGGAGAGGACAGGGTGGGGGACTGCCAGGCTTGAGTCTCCCTCTTCTGAGGACATCAGCTTTCCTACTCCTCACCTGCCCCGCGTGTGGCACTGGAGCCCAGGAGACCTGTCCCTGAAGTTCTGGTTTCTCTCTGTCTAGAAAGACACCTCCCGGGGAAAAGGCAGGGACAGAAGCTCCGCTTTCCACCAGCAGTGCCTGAGAACCTGGCTTTTCCCTGTCCCTAGTCGTCACACCAAGGGAAAAGCGCCACTGCCACAGGGAAGGCACACACACACACGGAGCAGGATCTGGTTCAGACAGCTGCAGAAGTCTCAGAGCAGCTTCCTCCTTCGTCCTCCACCCTTCTTGCTGGATGCAGCCAGCACGAGCGGTGTAACCTGCTCCCCGCGTGCACAGCGGCCGGGTAGAACAGGTGTAATGATGCATGGTGAGGGGTTGGACAGACTTATCATACACTTCCGCTCCGGACGACTGCTGCCAGCTGCTGAGCCACAGCCAGCCTTTAGTGCTTTGCTTTGAAGCACGGGCGGCCACTCGTGACTTGAAAAGCTGGCAAGCAACCTGTCTGCACGTGTGGTAGGGACAGCTCCCTCTCAGGAGCGTGCGTGCTGAGCGTCCGTACTGCTCTACCATGTTGCGGGCAGCCAGTCTAACATGGGCAAGACCAGAGTTTTGTCTTCTCCAAGGGCACATGGTGGTAGATGATAGGAAGTTGATTGATTAAAGAAATGAAGTTGACCAACAAAGCATTATCTGAGCAGATGCTATTAATATCTGTCGATATATTTGTCATGACTATTACTAATGTCCCCCTTTTGTACAGTGCTACTGATTAAACCTGGGGCTACCGCTGAGCTACATCCCTACCGCTCATATTATTATTATTATTATTATTATTATTATTATTATTATTATTATTTATTTTGAGACAAAGTCTCACTAAGTTGCCCAGGCTGGCCTTGAATTTGCGATCCTCCTGCCTCAGCGTCCTGAATATGGGCCACCACACCCAGCTACTAGCGTTTGCTTTTAGTCTCAAAAACATCAGAGCTCTGAGAGTGCTTTCCAGACTGAATTCAAAACTTCAGATTTGTTTAGCAAACTTTGTCGTTCATCACGGTCCTTTCTTTTTCTGTTTTCTCAGTATTCTTTGAATCTTGTTCATAAAGATAATATCTAACATTGTAGCCAGACAGTGTTTTCCTTTTGCGATCTTGTACATGTTTAAATCTATAGGCTGTTCCTTGAATATATGTTCAGAGGCCCGTGTATTAGTCAAGATTCACTGGGGAGAGAGAAGCAGGTCAAGGTAGTGTATTTAAAGGTATTTGTCCAACTTGAATGAGAAGTCTAAGGATACCTTCACGCATGGCCGAATCCAGGGACAAATGTCATCAAAACTGTCTCTCAGATTTACCTTCCACTATATGTGAACCTTCCTGATTATCTTGTTTTCAAATGTTCTTCCTCAAAGGGCCTGGGCCAGATGGCTGCCAGCAGGTCCCAAACACATGCACACGCATATTCCCACATTAAATGGGGGAGGAATGCTAGAAACGACAAATAACAGTCATATTTCTTTCATTCCTAAAATTCCTTCTTTCCTTCCTTCCTTCCTTCCTTTCTTTCTTCTTCTTCCTTTTTTAATTTTAAAATGTTAAACCTCCCATACCAGAATAAATCTTAAACTTATTGCCATCGGGTGGCAAGCGAGACCGTGTTGCGTTAACACGTGCTTGAACACGTGCTTCAAAACTTGCTACTGGCTTGGGGAAAGTCCCAGGGACTGTAATACTCTGCGGCGACACTGTATCACTGATATTCTTGATAGCACAAAGAGCATTGGATAGAAAAGTATGTACAGCCACAGCCGTAAGTCCAAAATGGATCAGAGGAATTCAACCCTACATACAAAGAAGTTTCAGAGGCGCCATTAGTTTTGCTTACGTCTTTAAAAATGTATACACAACAGTCAGCTATTATAGAAACCAGTATCTAAATAAATCTAAAAGAGCACTTCCAGTAAATGCAAAATAAAATTTCATAACAATGCATCTTAGCACAAATGAAATTAAGTGATCCATATCCATTTTTTAACTACTGGAACAGGATTATAGACAAGTCCCAACTCCGTGCTGATAAAAGTGTTGCTTTATGGCATTTTAATAGCATTTATGGTCTTCGTTGTATACCTACACATGAGGTCGGGTCGCACAAAGCTTCCTTGGGCTGGCAGAGTGGGAGGAGAGCTGGGCTGACCGAAAGAAGCTCAGGGTTCTAATCGCAAGTCACTGTAGCGTGCAACATGGGAGACTCGCTTCAGTTCTCCAAGTTTCACTTAACCCCTTTATCTGCAGTAGAAATTGGATAATCACTAAGACATCTTCCAGTTATAGTAGTTTTAAAGCTGACAATGCAATGTACTCCATAAACCCAGTATTCTTTTTATAAGCTACGTTGATCATAGAAATTTTCAAGCATAACTGTTTTTTTGCAGAAAATTTAATAATTCATATTATCTAATGACATTAAAAGAGAATAGCATATTCGAGCCAGGAACAGCTATGTTTTTTCCTAAATCCACCAAAATAGCTCAAAATATTAGGTTGGGTGCTGGCAAATTTTTCCTTTTAATCTGCCCCTGGTAAACACAATGAAATACCCAGTGTAAGTGCCGGTAAGTTTAGCACTCTAGGGCTCTGTCAGAAAACACTGATTCCTGATGCTAGGTAGATTGTGTATGTGAGGAAAAGGTGTCAATTTCTTAATTTCTTTCCAAAGAAGCAAGAGAAGGAAGTGGCAGCCAGGTAAGCAAGTGAGATCAAAGACACCCACAACTAAGAATCAGAGTATAACGGAAAAACAACTCGGTGTTCAAAATTGGACCTGAAGAACAGGACCTGAGAACAGGACCTGAAGTTTCTGGTAGAGCACAAGGCAAACTAAATAGTCCAGTTTTTAAAAGTCTACCAGCCCAGAAGAGAAGACACGCGCCAGCCCTACAGTAACCTACCAACCGTGGTGGCAGTTCTAAGGAAGCTGGGCATCTTGCATGGCATGTCAGGGCCACCATTCTTTATTCGATCCTAAGTGTCTTCTTGTGCATTTATTTTCATCACATCTGCACTGAAACCTCATAGTGTGGGGGCTTCTGATTTCTGTAAACCATGTAAATAGTAAGAAGCCCGACAAGTGGACAAATAAAACCCTTCGTGCAGCTCTAGAAGCCCACTGCTTGCTGAATGTACATCACAGCTTCCTTAAAGTTTCTTGCTCTGGGAAGGCAAGGCTGAGTGGCCCAGGGTTACAAGAGAAATCTGTGCCTAGAATCAGAGTAAGTTTCTGGTTCCTGAATCACTAAATACAAAATTGACCTCTCTTTTCAGCAATGCCTATATCAAAACTTCACTAGAACAAGATAATTTTGGCCTAAACATAAGGAAAACATTCTTAATATGAATATGGAAGGAAGTAGGGTATGCCAAGCAGGGAGAGTTTTATAGCCTCTATTCAAAAGACAGATGTTAGATAATGCACTCATTTTATGTCACGCTGCTGATGTGGGACACTTCTAACACTTTTAGTTGTGGAAATGCTTTTAATTTTTGTATAAACTTTTGCCAGTTTATACAAATGTCAGTCCAAATACCTCTTCATGAGCTATTGTGTCACAATTCCCCCATCCCATACTTGTTATATTTTGGACCCAGATATAGGATTTTACATTTTACTTATCAAATGCCTTCTTGCTAGATTTGGTGTATTAAGATATTTTTAGATTCTGATTCTGCCATCCAGCAAATAGCTTTTCCACTGAGCTCTGGGGCATTTGCAAGTGTGATTAGCATCTCTACTGCACCGTCATGCAGGTGACTGATAAAATGGTGACAGGAGACAAGAGAGCTTGGTGGCACTGGGATCCAAAGCCCCCTCCAGGTGACACTCATCAGGGAGCTCTTGCACCAGTCAAGGCCTGTATTAGTCAGTTTCCCATCACCGGGCCAAAATGTCCAACACCTGCAACTTAAAGGAAGAGAGGTTTATTTGGTTCACAGTTTCAGTCCAGGGTTGACTGGCTCCGAGGCAGAAATGCCATGGCAGAACAGTGTGGTGGAGAAGAGCTGCTTACCTCATGGTGGCCAGGAAACAGAGAGAGAAGGGACAAGAATACACCCTTCCAGGCCATGCCCCAGTGACCCATGCCCAACCAGGCCCAATCTGCTATTGAACTCATCAGTAGATGACTCCACTGATGAGCACAATGTAGCATCCTATGACATTCCAAACGCATGAGACTTTTGGGCAACATTTTAGATCTAAGTCATAATAAGGCCCAACCAGGAAAACAGAAACCACCTTGAGCATTTAAAACAGAGAATTTAATACAGGGGAATGGTTTCACAGACAATGGAAGATCTAAGAAGCAGAAAAGGGAATAATAAAGTAAAAGGAGAGCAGCAAATACATAAGCTGCCATCATATACATGCTGGAGTAACACGGGAGGCCTTGCCAGTAGAACTGCAGTGACAGGTAGAACCAAGAAGGAGACACAGTCACTGTGCAGGCTGCCACCCAAGGCGAATTACCTCCCCCCTGCTAGCCTAGCCCAGCCAGAAGCCAGCTGATTCAGGAACTTGGGAAACAGCTGCTTTAGATCAGCTCCTGTGATTTAGAGCAGCACATCCAAAGAACAAGAAGTGAATTTGAATCCACACACACCCAGGGCAGTGTCACCCGCTTTCGGTAGGGTTGTTCAATCAGTTCCTAATGAACTATTCTCTACCTTGCTCACAAGAAAGAAAAGAATTTGATAAGGTCCAATCAATGATATTGACCCCATTTGACTGATCCTAGTAGACTGGTATTCCTATGGAATGAAGAAATAAGATTACTCTGCCACAACTAATTCTCAGTGATCCTTTACTTTCTCAACCAAGTCTTCACAAATCATTAGTCTATGACAGTGATGGTGAACTTTTTAGAGACGAGTACCCAACTGCAACCCAAAACCCATTGTTTTATTGCAAAGTGCCAACACTGCAATTAAACCTGAATACTGAGGTTTTAGTTTAGAAAAAACAATTCCACATTAACATCTTTTGTCTTGAAAGAAAAACAAATAACATGCATTCCGTGGGTTCGCCACCACTGGTCTATGAAGTATGCTTGAAAAACACAACAAACGTTTAAATTTTAAAAAAATAATTGCAGTAAAAGACACATTGCCATGAAACCCCCTGAGAATACACCTCTTCACCTCAAACACACTTATCCCATTGTTCTTGCCACTTTCTGAAGCAGTTCTGGAGTCCTCCTGTGTGAGTGTCTTTTATGAAGTGTGATAAAAAATACAGTGAATGCTGCTGCTGCATGGCATCCAATGAAAAGAGGGGTTCGTAAGAACATCATGGTGTGCCCTCAGCCACATAACTCACCAGATCTGGCACCATGTGACTTCTGGCTCTTCCCAAAGTCAAAATGACCGTGAAAGATAAACTGTGGGAATTGATTCACGGTATCAAGGCAGCCACGGCAGCACAACAAAAGATACAAAAGAGGACTTTCTTAATCAAAATTGCAATTACCACCCTTCTTTCTGTAGAATTTTCTTACCTTCTCTGCTTTACTCTTCTCCAGAGCGATGTTATCTTGTAACATAATTGTTTTCTACTTGTCTATTCTTTTCCCAAACTCTTCTAGAATGTAAACTTCGACAGGGGAGGATGTTTGCCTGATTTGTTCACTAACGTATGCCCAGCACTTAGAACAATGCCAGGCAAATAAATAAGCATGCAGTAAGTATTTCGCGACTGAAGGACAGGACAGTAACTCATTCCGAGCAAGTGGCTACTCCCTTGTTGTCTCTTCACCCATCTCAGCCTCTCCCTGGTGTCATCCTCAGAGGCAGCAGGCAAAGAGAACTCCAATACGGAAAGAAAAAGAGTTCACCACTGCAGTTCTGTCAGAGTTTTTATGTACAAGTTAATCACCAGGGAGCCTGTAGCCAACACTTTAAAAAATCAGTATTAAAGAACCTTGAAAGGAAACAACTGGGGATCCCAGAGAGCAACTCTATCTTTTAATCGCTGTCCTGAGGACCTGCCCCTTGCCCATCTCTGATGACTTCCTTCTGTAAAGCTGCAATAATTCAAGCTACCTGAGTGAAAAAACACATCTGAAGACTCTGAGAATCTTATGATTCATTGAACCACAAGAAGCCCTTCCAGCCCCTAAGTCAGAAATAGTATTTACTCCCACCTATTTCTTTTCCTTTTCTCATGCAAATGCTCCTCACACTGAAGTCTTAAAAGGTAGCCAGTCCAAATGAATTTGATTTCATGGTCAACCAGTATCATTGACCTTAATACTGTTTTACTGACCAACTTGACTTTTTAATATTTTGAACTGTGCTAAGAGCACAATACTGCTTTCTTTCAGGGTGAAGTTTTCTACAAAACATTTTAAATGTAAGCCTTTGACACGACTGAATTTTTGCATATTCTTAGTTTTGTTTGTTTTTTTTAAATAAATCTTTAGTTTCCAAATGTCACTTCCTTATTCTAACACTCCCCTGTCTTTATTGCTGTTAAGTTTGTGAATCTCATTTTTCAGTTTTAAAATTGTGTCTTCTTTTATTCTACCTGATAGAAACTCTTCCAAGTGTTGACATAGTTACAACACTGTTTAAGATGTAGGAGATAATGTCGTTATTATTCTAAAATTAAACATAAAGACTTCAGCTTGAATCTTTGTTCTGAGTTCCTGGAAGGATGAGATGCTGACGAGAGTGAAATGTTAACTGATCTAAGCTATTTCCAACCATTGTTTAGTTTCTAACTACAGTGCTGATGCTTTATTTTAAACAATTTTTATAGTTAATAAAAATATAATTAAAAGAAAGGTTTAATGGTCCCTCCAGTACTAACCTAAAACTGTTTCAAATGACCTCTGCTGTATTCCACAACAGCCCTTTGTTCTGGTTTTCCATCTGTTTGCTAAGCATTTTTCAATGGAAATCTCAATTAGAAGAAAATAGGGAGGGGGACAATCATTTAATTCAAAAATTAATTTGGAGATCAGGCCACTGACTGAGGCTCATGCCAGCAGCGTAAGGCTTTCAGCCTTGGCCACATGATCCAGAGGAACTGAGCAACAACTGTCTCGCTGCCTTAATCCTCCTTAATTTGAGGGCAAAGAAACTCACATGTGTTTCTAAGAACATTTTTGGAGTACAAGAAGTCCATTTCTGGGGGGCACTGTAATACCCTTGTTTTGCTGATCTTGCTGTATTCTAAATTAATTTTCAAACCACACATAAGCAGAGAGTGGGGTGGGGTGAAGAGGGAATAGCTGAAAGCAGGTCGCGTCCTGTGTTGTTAAAACAACCCCTGAAGGAGACCTCATGCCATTGCGTGAGTTTTCTTTCTGTTGGGATAAAACTGGGCCCAGTCACAAGACAGATGGCACCGAGAAAGGATCACTGTCCCTCACCTGGTGAAGTTGGTGGTGGTGTCAGGGAGCCGGCCAGGCAGGCTGCCGGTTTGATCTTCCTTAGTTTAGAGCTCCCTAGGTCCCCGGGTCTGTAGAGGAAGTTAGCTGAAATCTGGGGACACTTTTCCAGGAAGTAGATGAAGCCCTTATGGAAATTGTGTTCTCTTAGGAAACTTTGACGTGCTTTACTTGGGAAGCGAAAAGCTCGAAGGCAAGAAAACGAGTGGGTTCCTGTTTCAGTCTTCTTAGTTCACAAGCATCTTAAGTTGCGAGTTCTCAAAACTTGTTATCTGGGGTTTACTCATCAAAACGGAAAATCAGGAAACTGGTGGGGCTGGAGTTCCTTGGGAAAAACTGCAGAGAAGTCACCTGTCTCCTGTGCTCTCGGATTCTGCCTTCTTCCTTTTTCCCTCATGGGTCCCATCTCCAGCCCTTCAAAGAATTTCCTTCTCAGATGCAGAAATCGTTCCCGCCCTTCACCTGTACGCCACCAATCCTACTCTGAAGAAAGAGTTGGTTCAAACCATTTGAATCGAAGAGTGAATAATAGCTAATATTTACTCATCCCTTGCATTGGGCCAGCTACCGGCTCTAAGCACTTTCCTTGCATTTCATTTAATTCTCACAGCAACCTTGTAAAATAGGTCTCATTCTTATCCACAGTCAATAGACTAGGCCGGGGATTTGCTGAAATTCACACAGGGATTCCAACCCAGGATGTCTCATGACAAAGCTTGCTCTCTTAGTCACACAACTCGATAATTATGCCTTGGTGTGTGGGTAAGAGGGGGCTGCTAAAACTTAGGGGGTTGCTTCTCCTGAAGCAGTTACCTTTGCCTAAGGATCAGCTCCTTAGGCAAAAGACAAGGCTTTAAATGTATGTTTCTCATCTGTTGAGCCTTCCCAAAGCTCTGAAACCCCTTTCTGGAGGCCGTTGCCCATTCTGGCCTTGCCGTTGGTGCCTAGGTATGTTAATGAGCCCATTTAGAGATGGAATTAAATAATAGTCATAAACCTATAATGCTGAGGCAGAAAGAAGATTGTAAAGATATTCAGAGAATCACAGCCCTTTCGGTTATATGAATCACTGAAGTCTTCCAATCCAACTTCCCAACCAAAGCAGGAACTCTGCAAACCCTGGAAAGAGAGTCTTTAAGCCTCTTACTTCCATGCCAGAGAGTGCGCTGCATGCCTTAGCTGACTGCTTTTCGCTAATTGTTGAAGCGTCCTCATCCTTGTGGAGAGCAAACCTGCCTTTCCTGTGAGTCCAATTTGCGTGGAAGGTAAGACAAGCACATGTGAGCTTCCTCCTCTCTCCTCAGGCTGAACCAAAGAAGATGATAATATTGGAGCACTGTCAAGGGCCAGAGGGGCCACAGATGACACAGGATTTGAAAGCCCAAGAGACCAACACCACCTACAGCAGCTGGGAGGATTTTCAATCCCAGCGTTTTCCGCAGTGATTGCACGACTCATAGCCCAACTCTGGGGTGTCGTCCTCCAGTCTCCCCAAACCACCTGAGATCCCACCTACCCTCCATGTCCCAACCTGTGCTCTAAATTCTCTGACCTTGACCCATCTTTCCCCCATCTGTCACCCCAGTCTTGGCTTCTGTGACTCACAAATCAAAGCAAAGTGGAGTGCTGGCAGTGTACATTTTTATGGTAGTGACCTAATTTCACAGACCCAAGCTACCTGAAGTTTTGACACATGATTATTTTCAGAACCTATATCTATTTTTTAAAATTAGCCACTTTGATAAAAACAAACATTAAATCAATAAGAAACTCCCTTGAAGATGTGAATAAAGGAAAGGAGCATTCTACGAGTGAAATATTTACCCCCCGAGAAAAGAAACATTTAACCCCAAAAAAGGCAATCGAGTCTGCTTCAGGTAGAAGTTACTGGTTTTCTGGAAACTTGGAACTCTATAAAGGAGAAAGGTGCATGTCCTTCCTGGACTTGTCACGAAAGGCTGACAGGACAAGAGGGGCTTACCTCCTTGCCTCTGAACTCAAATCCAGAGTCCGGCCTGGTTCAAGAAACAGCCCTGGCCCCAGGCCAGGCCTACAGCTTTTGTGTGCAAACTCAGCTGATGAGGAAGCACCTCCCAAGGAAGGAAAACAGAGTAACATAGGGAGGGCTGGGCCCTCTCCAGTGCTGATGGCAGCCTTGCTCTAGGTTATTGTGTAGACTGGCTTCCCAAGCAAAAGTCAGTTACAGTCTCAGCAGGGTGGGAATGTATTCTAAGTATGCTGGAGAAAAAATAAAGCAAAAGGCTAATGCATGTTTTACTGCTATTATTAAACATTTTGAGGGGCTGGGGATATAGCTCAGCAACATGGTGCCTGCCTGGCAAGCGTGAGGTCCTGAGTTCGATTCCTGGTTCCCAAAATAAAACAAAAAAAAAAGTTTTCTTGATATTTCACCCACTGCTTACTGACTGGATAGCCAAGGTAATTAGTGCACGGACCCTGAGTCAGTCAGATTAAGGGTAAGCATGTTGGAAAAAGCGATGACTGAGAGTTGACGTCAGTTTTCTAGTCTCAACTCCAGTACACTTGTGTGTGAGCTTGAGCGAGTCACAAGCCCATGGTCTTACATGGGAGAATGACGACAGGACTTCTTGTGTTTCTTCCAATTACTCTTTTCTGTGGCACACAAAAGTTCACAGCAAAAGATCTCTCTATCTCTCTCTCTCTCCATCCATCCATCTATCTGTCTATCATCCATCCATCTATGTGCCTGTCTGTTCATCCATCCACATATCCATACCCATATCATATCCATCTCTGTCTCTCTCTGTGGAGCAGTCCAGGGTATTCTCAGTCTCACTGTGTTTCCATTTCAGCCAAGAGAGGACTCTAAGACTAAAACAAATTTTTTTTAAATATATATATGCAATAAAGTATTTATCCACAGAGAAGATTGAAGTTATGTCATTTGCAGGAAAATGGAGAGAATAAGAGATCATCATGTTAAGCACAATAAGCAGGACTCAGAAAGACAAGTAATGCATTTTCCTTAATACACAGAAACTAAAAAAAAAACAATATGGCATAAAAGCAGAAGGGAGACTATTATTAGACAAGAGGAAGAGCACATAAATGTAGGTGGACCAGGGAGGGTAACAGGGAAGATGAATAGGATCAAAACATGTTACATGCATGTATGAAAATACCACGCTGAAACCCAATATTTTGTAAACCTTATAGGCATTAATGAAAATCTATTTTTAAAAAATAAGTCTCAGGTTTGCTTTGTGAATGATATGGTTAGAAAGAGAAGCAGCTCAGCAGCAGAGGGGAGCTCTGGAAGGCAGCTGTCCCTCCTGCTCTTTCCTTAGCAGGCAGGGTCAGGGCTCAGAGGATGTGTTCAGCAGGACCCACCCAGGCACAGTGGGAAAGCAAAGTTGTGTTCCATAGCCCAGGGGTTCTTTTGCCATTTCTCCTCAAATTAGACCTGGCAACCCCTCGATTCAGAAGCCTAGAAAATAATCCTTTGGAGTTTTATATTTCATGAAATATATACACATAAAAATATTTTTAAAAAAGCCAGAAACAAAATACAGTGGTACCTCGATTCACAAACTTGATTCATGCCACAATTCTGGAAAAGGTGGCCACAGTCGTGCTCAGCACCCAATGCAGAATTCACAAACAAAAGCAAAATTTTGCCAAACAAAAGCATTCATGAACCACTATATAAAATATACCACTGTATAAAATATAAAAACATTAACATTACACAAAAGTACAAAAATGTAAAATTCCATAAAAATATAAAACATAAACATATATGTAAGATATAAAAATCAGACATGATAGTGGAGTACCATGTGATATTTTGATATATGTATACTATGTTTTTATTTTAAAGAGAAAAAAGAAATAATGAAACAGAGTTTCAAAACAGGTGTAGGACAGTTACAATAATTAATAAATTGTGTTTTGTTTTCTTCCTAGTAGTCATTCCGAGTACAAGACAGAGGCGTGATATCTAGTCCAAACTAAATTAGCATAAACCTTTCTTTTCAATCAACTAAGAGAAACTAGCTGTGTAACTATCTTAACTATCTTGTGTATACACGATATATGTATACATTGAACCATGATTAAATCCATTTAAACATATTTACTGCCTCAAACATTTATCATTTCTTTATGGTGCAAACATTCAAAACCCTTTCTTCCAGTTTTCTGAGATACACCATACACTCTACAGTTATCTGCAGTCGCACTGCTGTGCCGTAGCACACCGAGCTCCTTAGCCCTACCTAAATGTCCCTCAGCCCCCGCCGACAGCCTCTCCCCACCCCCTCTCCCCCAAGCCCCCAGCCTCTGGTCACTGGCACTCTACTCTCAGCTTCCACAAGATCTGCTTTCTTAGATTCCACACATTCGTGAGATCGGGTGATACTTGCCTTTCTGGGTCTTGCTTACTTCTCTTAACAAAATGATCCCCAGTTCCATCCATGTTGCAGAAAATGACAAGAACTCATTCTCTTTATAGCTGAATAGTATTCCATCATGTATATATACTGCATTTTGTTCTTTAGTCATCAGCTGGTGTATACTTAGGTTTTTTCCATTTCTTGGGTATTATGAATAGCTTTGGAATGAACATGGGAGTGTAGCTATCTCTTTGACATGCCAATTTTTATATTGTTTGCATGAATATACCCACTAGTGGGATTGCTGGAACATACAAAGTTCTATTTTTAATTTTTGAGGATGCTCCATACTGTTTTCCATAATGTTTGTACTACTTTAAATTCCCAACATAGAGTTATTTTAAAAGATGATCATTAGAACAACAAATATTCAAGTATTCAATTCAAATACTCAATTCACATATCATGCTATTGGATGCATAATTATCTTGCCATACACCCACGAAGATAAAAAAGAATCCAGTGGTTTCATCTCCAATTCTCTGTTTCTGATCCTCTAAAATGGGAGGGCTTCCACAGCCCTTTTGGCATGGAATGTGGTTAATGCCATTTGTGAGCAGAAACACCAAATCTGCTCCAAATTTCCATTCAATTATCATCTGGGTTACAAGTTGCTCACCACCATGCTTTTCATGTGAGCCGTATCTTTCTGCCCTGTCACCAAGCTCTGTAAGTGCATCACTGGCCATTGTGCAAGGTAATCTCAGGACAGCAAAGAGTTAAGACGCTGTCATCCAAATGCTTTCCAGCAATGTAAGAACATCCTGTCCTCCTGACTACTAAACAGGCAAAAGCAAAATTCCCCCAAATATTTGAATCTCCCAAATAAAAGTGCAAGAGAGAGAAGGAGGACAAAACGGAAACAAAAGAGAAGGAACCTCCAGGGGGAGGTGGCAGATGGTCCACCAGGTGGAATTTGACAGTCCGCAGAACTGGCCAAACTGACTGGTGGACCAGGCAATTTTTAGCCATGATTGCAGTGTGAGCCACAGGGCACCAGCCATGTGGCACGATGCCAGGCATCACTGCTAGTGACATTCCAACCAGATAAGCAATACATTCACTGCTGGGAGGGGGCTGAGGGCAGCGGGAGGAAGTTAAGGAGATGGGCAGGGAAGTGGGACACAGTAGAGCACCCACCACCTGAATCTAACAGGTTCCAACATGTCTGAACAGGTAACTAGTAAGGTGGCTTAACCTTTGGTCTCTGCACACCCGGGAACATTGCCCTCCAAGCAAGATGTGATTTACTCAAAGAAATAATTAAATCTGGTGGCATAGTGCTAATCGGGGTGGCATTCGGCACTCGGAGCTGGAAAATTCCTCCCCTTTGTAAGTGCCCAAACCTGGGGCACCTTATTATTCAAGTTTCTAATTAAAAAGGAACAGGAGCAGCTCAATAACCTGCAGCAATCCATCATGCTCATGACCTAATGACAGAGCGCAGGGTCGGAAGACGCTCTCCCCTCCACTGCACCCAGCGAGGCTCCGTGGGAAGGCGGGAAAGCAGGGCTGGCCTGGGACCTTCCCTCTCTGCTGACTTAACTGTCATCCTGCATCGTTGCTGCTGAACTGCACGGAAGGTATTTCTAATCTCCTAACGGTGACTGGAAGGGGCCGAAGGACACAAATTAAGTCTCAGAGCAGTACAGCTGAGTAAGAATGGAAGGTCAGTCAGTTGACTCTTCCCACAATTCCCCGAACAAGGCAATTATTCATGAAGGAAATTTCAAATTATTTTCATTAGACTTGTGTTTTACCAATCTAACCAAAGTGATTAATTAGGGATTAAAATATTTACTCTACACATGCTGCCTTGGCTCAGCACTAGCATATTTAAGCACTGTGCTAAACGGGTCAGCTGTTTCCAGTATTGTTTGGAATTCATTTCCCGTTTTCTGTGTAAAAGGGCACTGACATCATGTCTATACCATACTCGGGGTCTCTCCAGGCATCAAAATAGAGAAACAGAAAGAGGCTCCAGATTTCCCGCCCTTTGACCTCAAATTTCTTCCTTGTTAGAACCACTTTGTTAGCGGTCATAATTTTTCTGGATCCATGTCTTTGTAACAAGGTGTCCAGGACGCCCGGGGGCTAACAACACCCCTAATCGAGGACATACCCTACACTAGTGAAATGTACCATGGCATCAGTGCGAGAAGGTGACTACCAGAATGGGGGGATTTCTGAGATTTTGGAGGTGTTCTCGGAACTATGGGATTCCATAGCCGAATTATAAAACTATGTTCAGTGCTGAGATAGCAGCGAAGGACTTGTTATTCAAACAGGATGCATGGGCCTCATTTGTCCCAAGGGTTCCCAGCAGGGCTGGCACACCTATGACTTTGGGTTCATTGGTGACCAAACGGGACACCAGCCCAGGATCCCTGCCTTGTTTATGCATCGTTTCCAACTGCTAAGACAATGCATGGAAAAGAGGTGGAGCAGCTATTTCCTTCTGTAGTTATCAGATTACCTCCCCGAGGATGACACCCTGGAGGGTAAAGAGATCCAGGTGGTGCTGAGGTGCTTTTCATTTTGCTCCCTTGCAGCAATGCTGATCCGTGTCTTCCACTGTGCTCGCCCAGACTTCAGAGACATATCAGATGACTCAGGAATAGACCCATCAACTGTTCTAGAAGCAGAGAAGGTGGTAAACGGAACCACGACCCTTGTCGGGGTCAATAAGTCAAGACTCGGTCTGCAGGGACTGGCCCAGCTCTGAAAGGCGGAAGAAATGGAGGAAAAGCCAGCATCAGAAGAGGAGGGGCATGTGTGGAACACTTCCGGGTCAGGCGGCACTGGTGCCAAGACAGAGAAGCCACCAGCGGAGGGGTGCCGCCGCAGTCTCCAGGGCTGGGGGAGGCCCTGGATCGGTCGAAGGCAGGGTGTACTGACAGGAGAGTGGCGTCTCAGTGGAGTGTCGGGGCGGTGAGCCAGGCTGGCAGGCAGCCAGAGAGGCAGCTGGTGTGGAGACGTGGATACGGCAGCAGGTACAGCAGCGCACTCTGGAATTTATCTAGGAATAATAATAATAGCAGCGATGAAAGTAATTTATGATGCTTTTCATGAGCTGGGTACCGCATGGGCAGTATCTTGCTTTCTTGAATCCTCACAAAAAATCTTCTCCATTTTATCCACAGTTCTTAAGCACCAGAACCAGGAGTCAGAGCCAGGTATGTCAAGGAGCACAGCTGATGCTCGCAGTGTGCACAGAGTGTGGCCTTCACAGCCAAGGGCGGGGTTGGCGGAGCTCAGCTGGGGCGTCGGCAATCAGTGTTCTGCCTTACGGGATGAGAACAGAGAAGGCGAGGGCCTCCCCACTCCTGGGCCGCAGCCCAGAATGGAGCACGCTTTGGTTGGAAGTCCACAGGCTTGGATCCTCACCTTCGCTCAGGTACTCCAAAGTCTGTGATTTTAGGAAACGCATTCGGGCTTTATCCATTTCATCCTTTACCCATTAAACGTAGCGATGCTGCTTACCTGGTCCACTTTGTAAAAAATTTACTACAGTAAATCCGTCACTTAAAATGGCTCCTATTTACTTGGCAAATGGTGTGAGCCAGCGCTCTGCTAACTACTTCACCAGCATTTCTTCATCTGTGCTCACGAGGCCCCTGTGGCGAGGATATCACTGCTGAGAGATAACAGAAAAGACCACGAGGTTCATACACTCATGGAAGGGTTTATGATCGTGGTTTTTTAGGAAGCAGCAACATCCAGCTCAAAGAGGAGAAGGTAGAAACAAAATCTCTAAAATGTCTAGAAAAAGAGAGAGGCGGAGGTCCAGCATGCATAGGTGTGTAATTAGGAATCATGTAAAATCCGTGAAGACTGAGCTATGGGGAAAATTGTATAGAGAAGCAACGTTGGTTACCTTAAACTAGGAATAACTGAATTTGGGGTACCTTGGCTCTGCTTCCAAGGGAGAATGTATCACATCTAAAACACATTGATCTTAGCTAACAGCTTTGAAACATTATCTGCCCCTAGAAGTTGGACATGTTTCAGAGTAATTTAAGTCTAAAGGAAGTTATATTTTTCCTTTACCTTATATCTCACTTTTATAGCCACTGTAACCTCCCCAAGATGAAAAAGATGCATAACCGGATTTGCATTCCTTACTGGAATAGGACTGCTGCAAGCAACCTGTCCAGAACTGACTTGTTAGCAATATTATTAGATGTCGCAATCGTTTTCCTCATGGGGCAAAATGCCCGGAGGGTAAAGAAGTCACCTGCCACTTTCTAATGTCATTTAATCTTTTTAGTCTGTCTGAGCTGTAAACTGTCAATCATGGTGAATGTTTAGTCACCTTGAATGCTGTTTAATCAGGAGAATGCTTTGTACATGTCTAATACCTGGTGACACAGGAATTAAGTCTTCGTGATAATTACCCCATGACACCATTTGACATCATTACTCACAGGCCAGGCCAAACCCATTTGTAATCTCTCAGGGTTTTTTGGTAAGAAATGTTTCATTACTGTTCCATAACTGGAATGGTTACTTCACATGGAGAAAACAGGGAACTGAAATCTGCACATGGGGCTTTTTACAACGTCTGTCTTTCAGTGCTGCTGCTGACAGGGTGATGACGATGGTGTGAACCGACGGTCAAGTGAATATGGCGGGAAACAGGAGCAGTGTTGGTTCAGTATTTGAGGTTCATGTTCATTATCCAACTTACGCAGCCACCAGAAAGGGACATTTCTTTAAGGACAGGAAAAAAGATTATGAGCCATGTGCTGTGTGCTAATTGTTTAGGTCTTTGTGAGTTGGGGTATTCTTTCCATGGAACCCGCCAAATGTTTTCCCTTCCTCTTTCACTGTTTTTATTGATCCATTTTCCAAATTATGTGTATGACTTCATACTAGTTTTACAAAGAAAAACATAAGTATATGCATTTATAAGAATCACATTAAAGTCATAGATGTTTGGTAATAGTCCATAAAAGAAAGACACACCGGGGTTAGCATATTGTTCTGTAGAATCTAGCAATACTGGCGCCCAGCGGCCCTGTCGACATTCATTCTTGGGATAGGTGCGACGCTGAGGACCGGGGAAACACCAGTTGGTAATGGTGCAGAGTATGTTCTGTTTGTGTGTGAAGTTGTCGCTGTTGATCTCTCTCTCCCTCTCTCTCTGTCTCTCTCTCTCTCTCCCTTTCACAGGGGCAGGTCTATCAGTGTGTGAGGCCCCTACTTGCCAGTGATGAGCAGATTCCACAAGACCGCAGTGACTGAGTCCCTGCACCGGGATATTCTGGGAGGCCCAGGTCCTCATGGACTGGCTAGCCCTCACCTTCTTGGGGCCTCAGGTCCGTGTCTCTTTCCATTCTTCAGCGCCATGCTGCAGTCCTTTCAGAGGCCCAGGGGCTCCTTGCTGTGGCAGTTCATGAATACCTGAGGCAGCCAATCAGTTTTTTGATGATCTTGTGAGCTCGGAGCAGGGACCCACTCCTGCCCCACCCTGTCCTGCAGCTCCTCCCTGGTTGGCTTCTTTTTGGTTTGTCCAGGAGGCTCAGGCGGGGGCTGTGCTCTAAGGTCACTGTCTCCTCCACTGTGCTTCTCCCGTGGTCTGCTATATGCAAAGCACTTTAAGACACGGGGTTCCTTGCTGGCGTGGTGGCACATGCCTGTAACCCCAGCACTCAGGAAGCTGAGGCAGGAGGATTGCCGTGATTTGGAGACTCCCTACATAGGGACTTCAAGGCCAGCCTGGGCTACACAATGAGACCCTGTCTCAAAAAAACAAAATGAAACAAAACAAAAACAAGACAACAATGACAACAACAATGACAACAACAAAAAAAAACATGGAGTTCCTGTCTGGTTTAAAAAGAGTACAGAAAATTCATTCGCTTGTTCATTCATCTCTTCATTCAATAAATATTTCTTGAGCACTACCATGTGTGCCAAGCAATTCTCTAGATGCTAAAATACAGCAAGGAAAAAACAAGCATCTATGCCTACGGTGAGCTAAACCCTAAAGAAGGAAGATAAAAGGCACATGGCAATTTAATGAAATAAATGGATCGCATGGTGGCGATAACTGCTATGGAGGAAGAGTGGAAAGGAGAGAAGCAAGGATGTGAAGAGGGGTCGCGGTTCACAAGGACGGTCAGGAAACCTCGCTGGTGAGGTGATATTTGAGTTAAGGAGATGACGGACGTGGCTGTGGGACATGGTGGGGATGGGGAGGAAGAAGAGAGGCCTGAGGTGAAATGTGCCAGGAGGCACGGCAAGGAGGCCGGTGCGTCTGGAGTGCTGAGATGCAGAGTTGTAGAAAGGGAGGTCAAGGAGGTAGCAAGGGCTGCTCCCGTCGGGACACCCACGTGCCACACTCATGCAGGACACCCACGTCTCTTCAGAGTGGGGGCAAAGCTGGAAATGTGGTAAGGAGAAGAGTGACAAGACCTGGTTTGGGCGACTACATTAGGGACAACTGGAGAGGGCAAGGGCAGAAGCAGGAAGGCCAGGAGGAGCCCGTTGGTCTTCCAGAGGTGGATCTAAGGGCAGATGACCACTGCGTGGATGGAGAGCAGGGAAAGGGGCTGCGCTGCAAAGGTGAGCCAGTGGGATTTCCCAGTGGGTCAGCCCGGGGACCCAAGAACAGTTTTCAGCCTGAGCAACCAGAAAAATGGGGCTTACAAATACATGTATGGTATTTTAAACTCTCTGGATTTAAACCATCTGGGTTTGTGGCTAGGCAAGGTCACAAAGGAAAGAGTGTAGAAGGAGAGACCCAAGGAGTGAGCCCTTCTCGTTCAATGTTAAAGGGACAGGGAACTAGGGAGTGAATATGTTCAGGTAACACTATCTGCTCTACTAAACAAGGCCAAAAATGAATAAAAGTTCAAACTTAGTAGTTAATTTCTCACTGGAATAAAGTCCAGAGTGGTGTTTCTGATTGGTGAGTGGCTCTCCTTCCATTTTTTTAGCTCCTGCGTCTTCCAAGCTCACGTGAGCATCTGCAACACAGGAGGAGAAAGAGGAAGAACAGGGAGGGTGGTGCATGGGTGGGTTTAGGAAATATGCCCTGAAGCAGCACCAGAGGCTCTTCTAAGCTGAAGAGAGATTCACAAATGTACTCTAAATGCTGACGAAAAGCAGAAAGCAGGTTTTGTAACAGCCATCTGGGCTTCATCACAGGAGAATCCAGACAAGGAGACTAAGAAGATTGGCTGGTAAGGTGTTAGACAATTCAGGAGAGTGTGACGTCCAGGAGGACAAGTGAAGAGAAGATGTCAAGAAAAGGAGAACAGTCAGTTCTGTGCAATGCAGCCAAACAATCAGGGATGAGAGAGCTGACCTCTAGGTTCCCCTTAACCATCGTCCATGGGGATTTTGACAGGGCAGCGTTGGTGCAGTGACAAGGGAAATGACTCGGGATGAATCCAAGTGAGAAACAAAGAAAATAAATTAGAGTGGGCATGGATAACTCTTTCTGGAATCTGTTGACAGTGGATCAACACAGACTTGTCTACTGCCTTCCCGGTTATTACTGGGCAGGAAACAGAACCTGCCTCAGGTGGTTCAAATGAAGGAGCTTTAAGGAAAGTTTTACTTAGAGGTGTGCGCTGCATTGAGGTATTAAACAGCAGATGTTGAGGTACCCAGACATTAGCTGCCATAGAAAGCTGCTACTCCTTTAAGCTGAAGGGACAAGGAGAACAAAATCAAGTTATTGAACATGGTGAGAGGTGAAAGAGTAGAAAAGAGTCACCCAGTGGGAGGTGTGGTCATAGAAACAAGCAGCTATTGCCCAAGATAGAAGATGGAAAGAAGATGTGAAGCCAGGAAGACCTGGCCCAAACCTTTGCTCCTCATCCTCGTATCATAGTGGTCAAATCCAGTCAGGAGCCCATGAGCAGTTGGAAAGAGTCATCTTCCCATGCTACAGAGTAATGGGGAATGGATCAGCATGTGGGGAGAGGAAATAACCAGCTCGCAGGGCTTGCTTGACATGAATTTTGGAAGTGGAAGGATTTTTGTTGCAACTTGTAAAGCACGTCCTTTGCTTGATTGCTCAGGGGACAGTTACCGTATCTTCCCCTGTTGACTATTACTTGACGTAAAGAAACATAATTATCCCAAACAGCACTGGCTGTGTTCTGTATGGAACAGCAGGTTTGTGGAGATCAGCACAATGTATTAGTCAGGGTTCTTCAGAATCAACAAAATATCTATGATATCCTGCATTGTGAAGGTAGAGTCAATGGGACTTGTCAATAGATGAGATAGCAGATAGGTGATAGATAGATAGATAGATAGATAGATAGATAGATAGATAGATAGATGATAGATAGAATTTATTAGGGTAATTGGTTCACACAATTATAGAAGTCTGAAAAGTCCTTCCACAGGTCATCTGCAAGCTGGAGAACCAGAGAGGCCAGTCTAAGTCAGATGGCCTCAGAACCAAGATGCTTATAGCATAACTGTCAGTTGGGGGCCAGAGGTACAAGAACTGAGGGGTCTGACTGCTGGTGCAAGTCCTGGAGTTTCCAAAAGCTGGACACCCAGGAGTTCTCAGGTCCAAGGGCGTGAGAAGAAGGGTGTGCCAGCTCCAGGCGCAGGAGAGAAGTCACCTTCCCTCAGGCTTTCGGTTCTGTCTGGGCCCCCTGCCATTTGGATGGTGTCCGCCCACATTGAGGCTGCAACTCCCCATTGTCTGTCATCCACACATCCATTTCCTTGGGAAAGAGGAGAAATCATGCTTTGCTGGCTGCCTAGGTATCCCTTCATCCAGTCAAGTTGACACCTAAAATAAACCATCTCAATATTATGTTTACCTAAAATGGGAAACAAATATTTATTAATCCTCTGAAAACTGATTAATGGTAGCAACTCTTCCACAGGAAGGAACGTTAAGCCCTAAAATGCTTTAGGGTAGCAATCTGTGTGTATAGTTAAATCAAGAGGGTTTACTCAATACCCAAGGCTATTCGTATTTCACTAAGAAGGAAGTAGTAAATTTGTACTGGTAATCCACATGCAAAGCATAGTATGTGACTATAGAGTCAGATGATACAATTAGGTCACACGTGTGTGCAAGCACACACGTACCCTTCACAGAAGATTAACGAGAGATTCTAGAGTGTACCAAATTCAGCCCTCCATCCCTTCCCTACCTCCTCCTCTTCTGATGTTGCGTAAGGCATGCACCTCCAGGAATCATCTCCCTTTTGTGAAAGGGATAACAGCTTTACACAATATTCATGTTTTCAGTAGTATCCCATGCCCAGCACACTTGAGGTTTCTTTTATAATTTTCGTAA
This sequence comes from Erethizon dorsatum, assembly GCA_028451465.1. Classification (NCBI taxonomy): domain Eukaryota; kingdom Metazoa; phylum Chordata; class Mammalia; order Rodentia; family Erethizontidae; genus Erethizon; species Erethizon dorsatum. The sequence goes on along the minus strand of CM051828.1, from coordinate 91,263,414 downwards.
TCATCCTCACCCAACACAATTAGCATTATCTAAATTAGTTATCAGTTTACCAAATTGTCTACTCCTTTAAAAAAAAGTCATATTGCAAAATTATAGGTATAACCATAGACAGACCCAGTACCGTGTGCTCACAGACATTTGGAGAGAGATAATGTTCTTAATCCTAATTAGAATTCTTTCCCTTTCCTATATGAACTTCTCAGCATCAAGTGTGACCTTATTTTCATTTGGGTGGAGGCAGGGTAAATCCACTGACTTTCCTTCGTCTTTCAATGCATCATCTCCTATTCAAATGTGTTTATTTAAGCTCGGGGCCTCTGTTTCTGCATTACTGTATCCATTTGGAATAGATTGCCTTCTATTTCCCTTTTTCTGCAGTATGATCTTTAGTACATGCTAACCATTGTTTGAGTCATGAGTCCAAGCTCGGCAATATAGCGTTTTTATTAGAGTATCCTGGAAAGATCAGAAAACTCCTGGTTGCCCATGGAAATGTGTTCTCCCTTTCTTCCATGGTATGAGGTTCACATGGGACATGTGGACCCCAGCTACAGACGACAGTGTCAGCTTCCTTTGAATGCAGATGTGTCAAGGGAGTAAGTTCACATCAGTGGGATAGCACCTTCGGGGACCACCAAAGATAAAGACAATCTACTTGCTCCAGCGTACCCCTGTGTCCCATGCTCACAAGCCAAGCACGGATGAGCCCATGAGCTCGGACTGTGCAGACTGGATGGTGTTCTGAGGGGGCAGAACAAGATGGGTTCCACGCGACCACGTGGGACAGAGCCATCCCAACACCCTGGAATGCTCTACCCAGATCTGCCGTCTACAGGCCACCCCGTGGAAGGTGCTTTCTTTGTTAAATTAATTTTTACCCTTACGCAGTTGTTAAATGGGCTGAAGTTTTCAAATATATAGAAAAAATGAAGTTAGGTCAAAGTACAACTATTTCTAAACTATAATCTCGCTTTCCCTTAAATTGTTCTGTTTCTATAAGCAAAATATGGATTTATCCAGAATATCCTCCCTCCTAACCTTGATGATGATGTCTGATTTACTCTTCCTCTCAGCTTTCCAACATCTGGTCTTTTCTCAAAGATTGTTTATTCAAATTGCAAACTGAATAAAATACAGTAAAGTAATTATTTCTAAGTAACCTTGTAACTATTGACTAAACTGAAATAGGATCAAATACCAGGGACAATATTTTGTGGGGTTTTTTTTTTTTTGTGGGTACCGGGGGGGTCGACCTCAGGACCTCGCGCGCCAGCAGGCGCCCGTGCCGCTGAGCGATATCACCGGCCCCTTTTTCGTATGTGGGTTCCGGGAGTCGAACTCGGGCCCTCGCGCTTGCCGGGCAGGCGCTTAAGCTGCTGAGCCATCTCACCGGCCCCAATATTTTGTGTTTTAAAATGCACTTTTTTATTGGTGACTTTAAATTCAGATTTAAGTGGCACTAGAGTCATCAAAAACAGAAAAAAAAAAAAAAAAAACGAACTCAAACACACACACACACACACACACACACACGAGGATCATGGTCCTGTTTGATTTTCCAGTGGCTGCGTCTGGGTTTCCATTTGTTTGGTTGCTACAGTGAACCAGAGTGTTTGTTGGTGCAATTATGACTTGTCATTCAAAACGAGACAACCTATTCTCCAAGGAAAGCCGACTCCTAAAAACACTGTGACATGTAGTAATGCCTAAGTTTCTTTGTATGTTTTTAAAAAAGCCTGCATTCTTGTTGATTCCAGAAAGGGACTGTGATGTGGCATTTGTGTGATAATGAGGCATTTTTAAAAATGCAATAGATGCACTTTCATCTTCCTAAATATTCCAGTGACTTGCTATAAATACAATTTAAATTGTCTCGCTTCCTTTCAGACTTGGGGCCGCGCCTGCGCAGAGGCGCACAGACGCACACTGACGGACGCACCAGCGAGGGTGCACGAGACACTGCAGAGGCCTGCGACGTGCCGCTGCCCTGCGTGTCCCCAGCGCCAGACCCAGCTTCAGGGTCTTGCTTCTGGGACATCACATAAAGCAGGAATTCCGTCCTTGTGACACCCAAGCCAAGAAGCCGAATCCCAGACATGTGGCCCTTGAAGCTTAATGTTTACATTTTCTGGAGCTCTTAGGTCCGAGGACGCAGCAGCCGAAGGCACTGGAGCGAGATCAAGAGCGCCTGGGCAGCGCAGAGCAGCACCTGCCCCCAAGGTCCTCCGCGCCACACCCTTCCTCCGAGGCCCCTGTTGCTGGTTTCTTTGCCTCTTGGCGCCTTCCACACCCCTTCTAAGAGCTCAGACGTCCTATTGCTGCTGACTGTCCTGCTCCGGGGATTCATCCACCCCACTGCCTGCATGGAGACGTCACCAGCCCTCTGGCGGGATGGCTCACAGACACCCCAAAACCCCAGTGATGCAAGCATACTTCCAAACGCGTCCCCGGAATATGCTCCCTGCCTGTATGTCCCACTTTAGTTAATAGCAGTTCCCTTATTTACCAGAGCCGGGTGACCAAGGAGGCCTCGCTCCCTCTGCATCAGCCCCTTGAGGGAACCCAGAGCTTCCAAAAGCGCGAAGTCCTCCCCGTCTGCAGGGCGCACCCGCCGTCCCTGCGCTCAGCCCCAGCACTGCTTCCCGTCCAGCGTCGCTCCAGACAGAGCTGTGGGTCTCCGTGTCTCAGTAACGGGGACATCGCGCACGACACCAGCACCCGCGGAAACGTCCACCTGTGAACTGGCTCAGGCTCTCCTCCTCTCAGCTGTCCTGCGTGGATCGCTGCAGACAGAGCTGGCCACAGACTCCCTGGAGCCACGGCTGTCTTCTGCAATTTTTCAAAGCTTATTTCACTGTGGAGAAATTATTGGTGCACGTTTTACTGTTTCTCTTAAGTGTGAATTCTTTGAAGATTGGGATTACTGTTTAATTATGTTTGTAGCTCAGGTCTATTCCAGAACTTAGTGCACAGCAGGTTGTTATTGAATGAATGAATGAACACGCTTGTTAAGAAGAGGAGGTTACTCACAGTGGCTGCTGGTCCAAGAAGTTCTGCTAAAGATAGTTTCATAACTGAATTTTTCTTTCTCAGTTCTATTTAGAAAACAAAAATTTAAAGTAGCCTTCTTAGAAGAATCAGAATGAGTGTGCTGGATCAAGCAAAGGTCACATTTTACAAATGTTTTGTGGCTCAGGTGAGAACTAAAGTTAGACTGAGGAAGAGAGAATGTTAACATTTTTGCACACACTTTCTCTGCATGTGTTTTCATTCCTTCGAAAGATGTAATTGTGGCATTAGTTAATATCTAGGCTAGAGCTGGCATCTGAATGTTTTGAACACAGAAACATAAGTGAAATTTGGCTTGGGATTCAAGTTCTTCTTCAGGCTTCTAAGTTGTAAGTGACTCTACAAAAGTCTGCTCAAGGAATTGCGCCGAGTAGTTCTGATGGCTTTGCAGATAAAAGATTGATAGAAATCAGTAAGAGCCCTGACTAGAATAATGAACAGGGAATTTTGCTAATCTTGATATAAAAACTCTTTGATAGTAATTTAAAAAGTAAATTGAATATCATTTTAGAAGTACAGGATAGTATTATGTTTCTCTCACTAACAGTCTTATCTACTATGTCATCAGATGAAAGAAAAACTAAGACATTTGCGAATGAGAAAACTTGTATATGGAATTGCCTTCTCTCTGTGTCCCCTTGCTTTGAAAACCACACTATGCAAAGTTTTTTTTAAGCTACTATATGCACGATTTGATCTTAAAAGAGCTACTTTTGGCTCTGAGAGATAAGCTAAGAACAGGAACATGTATAATTTTACACTGACTAAAACACACATTTATACCAACCAACAATCTTTGTTGGTACTTAGCAAATGACAAATAAGAAAGAGCAGTCCTTGGCAATACAGTAAATAAATAAAAATGTCTTCTTTAAAATCCTCAAGATTAAACTTTTCTTCCTCCTACAAATGTTTTCAGACTTCTTTACTCACTGCCAGGTCTCCCACCCATGGGAAAAAAGATTTCCATTGCTAGGCCAACTGCCCTAACTCCTGGAGAACAAGACACCTGCCTGCAAGTGTGTAAAATGTAGTCTGTCACAATAAAAAATATCAATCAGTGCATACAACATAGAGTGAAAGAAGGATTCATTGAGTATAACATGTTACAAGAGAAACTCACATAAGACGTATTTATTTCTGAATGAATCATTTATAGGAAACTAATCATTGGTGAAACATGTTTAAACTTTAAAAAAAAACAAAGGAATGGAGGTTTTGAAATAAGTGTTCTTATTTCAAATGAATAGGTTCTCATTTGAATAATCTATATTATTTCACATTTGGATCATATACAACCATGGTATATTGACCATTTCTTTCCAAGTTAAACCTTTTGGATGTGATGGACTAATTTGAACACTGTTATTTACACTTCATGCATTTAAAAATGTTTTTTAAATATATGTTTGAAATTTACATTTATATTTAGATTTAAAAACATAAAAACTTAGTGTCTAAGGACACAAAGAGTGGGATGAAGAAAGCTTTCACTGGCGATTCTCATTATTGAGAACTTAGAGAGAAAGCACAGCTCCCACTGCCTGGAAGAAAAGGGCTTGGGGTAGAGCAGCTCAGGACCAGCCGCAGGACCCCTCTGATGCATGGTCACTGTCAGCTGCAGGGCAGTCCCTACAGTGTTACCTCTTCAGGTGCCTTGTGGTGTTGCCCCCAGTTTGATTTTCACAGTGTGCTACACATTAGCAGTATCTGGGGTGCCAGGCAAAGAGTGGGCAGGCCCGGTGGAAGACTCGGACGCCTGGGGAATGGTCGCTCTTGAATATGGTGTGAAAACCTGTGTACATCGTAGTCTGAGTCACTGTCTACATCCCAGGCTCCCAAACCCCCGAGCCAAGTGGAATCTTTTTTTTTTTTTTTTTTGTGGGTACCGGGGGTCGACCTCAGGACCTCGCACACCAGCAGGCACCTGTGCCGCTAAGCGATATCACTGGCCCCTTTCTCGTATGTGGGTTCCGGGAGTCGAACTCAGGACCTCGCACTTGCCAGGCAGGCGCTTACGCCGCTGAGCCATCTCACCGGCCCCCAGAGTGGAATCTTTGAGGACATTAAAATGACAAACTTCTGCCTTCAACCTGAGATGCTTAATAAATTGAATGTAACCAGAGAAACTACATTTTTGGTAAATTTCTTCACGTGATCTAGATAATCAGTCACGTTTAAAACCATCGGTCAAGAGGACTAACCCCTTCCTATGTGTTTAAAATTACTTTATTAGGGACAGCTTACCTACCATTGCGCTTCGAGTGTTCTTTTATTAGCTAAGTGAGTTAAAGGAGAGAATGACTCAATTCGCACAATTTTCTTAAGTGAGTAGAAAATATAGTCAACTGTAGTGAAAGCTGCTCATACTTTTCCCAACATTTTATTATGAAACAGTTCAAATGTGCAGAAAAGTTTAAAGGATAACATGTTTATACGTAAACATAAAATTAGATATAGTATATATATTTATATAGTTATTTTATTATATAATTGTACATATACAGTTATAGTCCCTCCACCTAAGTTCCATGATTAACATGCTACTTCTACACTTATCACATATCTATCCATCCATCAACCCATCTTATTTTGATGTATTTCAAGTAAGTTGCAGACATTATTATACTTTATTCCTAAATAATTCTGCATGCATAGTACTAAATAGGGTTGAATATTTCTGAAGTCTTAAATTTGAGATCAAATTTTCACACCATTAAATGATCTAAAGTTATCTTAAGTGTGTCATTCAATTAGCTCTAACAAATGCTTGTACCTGTGTAGCATAAACCTCATTTAAATATAAATTCTCAGTGACACCCTGGAAGCACCATAGATTACTTTTGCTTATTCTAGAACTTCCTGGATATAAAAATCACATAATATGCGATAGTATGTCTTTTGTGTCTGGCTTCTTTCACTCAGAATAGGCTTTTGAAATGCACACTTGTTGCGTGATTCAGTAGTTTATTGTGTTGCTGAAAAGCATAATATCGGATAAATTTACCACAGTTGACGCATTCCTGTTGGTGGACAGTAGTTTCCAGTTTGGGTCTTTATAAATAAAGCTGTTACAAAAGTCCTAGCAAAAAATTTTAAAATGCTTTTATTTCCCTTGGGTAACTACCAGGGAGTGGAATTGTTGGGTCATAAGAAACTCATGGGCTGCTCCCCAAAGCGGCTGTACAATTTGACATCCCCACCAACCCCATGTGAGTGCCCCCATAGCTCCACATTCTGACCAATAGTTGTCAGTCTGAATCTGAGCCATTCTGGTCCTTCACTGTAGTTTAAATTTGCATTTCCTTTGTGAATAATGATCTGAACAGTTTGGTGTGCATATACAAAAATATTTCTATATTTTTCTTTGTGAAGTTACTGTTCAAATTTTAAATTGGATTGTTTATATTTTGAGCAGCATACATTCCGTATCTACTCTGAGTGCACGTTCTTTGTCAGGTAAACATTTTATAATTAGTTTCTCTTATCTATGTCTTACCTATTCCTTTCTTAATATCTTTTCATGGAGAAGAGTTTTGAATTTTTGTGTCACATTTTCTTCTATTGTTCATGGTTTCTGTGTCCTATCTAAGAAACGTTTGCCTAGCTTCAGGTTTCAAACATATTGCCTTGTACTTCTTAAAATATTTTCAAGTTCTAGCTCTTACATTTAGTATATGATCCACCTGGAGTTGATTTTTGTGTATGGTGTAATGTAGAATCCAGGTCCATTGCCCACAGTGTGAAAATCCAGTTCCTTCCTCCCTTGTGCCACTTGGGTGTTTCCATCAAAGCTCAAATGGTCATATACGTGGGCTATCTGTCCCATTGTCTGCTTATCTGTCTGTGTCTATATGTCAGTACTACACTGTCATCGTTGTTGTAGCTTTATAATAAATCATAAAATCAAACGGAAAAGTACTCCAAATTTGCACTTCCTCTTCAAGATCTTGTTAGATATTCCAGGTTCTTCGCATTTCATGCAAATTATAGAGTCAAAATCTATTTATATACTTGAAAACGTGCAATATAGCCACATATCCAGGCAGAGTACCTAGCAGCCAAGCAATGTTTTCTGCACTTGTGTCTCTCAGAAGATTGAGATCTCAGCGTCACCGATCCTGTCATAGGGATCAGTTTTTCTTCCCATTTGTACAAAATCCTGTGATGCAGTCCCTCTAGAAGTGAGGGATTGTCCTTGTGGCTCTGCACTTTTACGACTAGATTAACTAACCAGGTCCTATCATGTCATAAACAACCAGCCACAACCAAGTAGCCCATTATTTACTTTAACTACAACAAAACAAATTCAAACGCCGAAATTTTGACTGTTAAATAACAAAGTTGGTAGCTTGTTTGCGAGTTCAAACAAATTGTCAATTTCTAAAACATTCAGGAAGGTCCATTAAACTATTCTCAAACTAAACTTGAAGAAGACATTCCATTCAGAATCGCTAAACTAAGTTTAAAAAAAAGATTTCTATGAAGAACAGCTTACCGTATTTTAAATATTCTTTCCGCAGGGTATTATGGAGTGATACTTCCCAAAGCCAAGCTATTTTATCCATCATATGGTAATTAACAACAACGGGTGGCAAGGCTTCTCTTTTTAAATTCTAGTCAATTCTACCCTTTCCCAAAGATTTTTTTCTATCTTGAGAAAATGGTTTACAGAAAGAAAGAATAACTTCCGGAAGGGAAAGGGGCAAAAGAAATCTTTCTTATGGAATTAAATCTTCTTTAACAGAGGCAGGCATGTTCCTAACATATTCACAGAAGTATCCCCTCCAGTTATGTTGCAAAAGCCATGAAAATAATAATTGTGGCTAAGTGCACTACACTGACAGTCAATATTGTATTTTCCAAGCTTGTACTCATTATTCTTTATAGTATTCATGCATTTTGTGAAAGATCAAAAGATTTACATATCATATGGAGTGCTTTAGGGAATAACTTGCTGAGTACTTTAAATGCACAATGTTCCGCAGCCTCTTAAATGCAGATTTCACTTCTCTCTTCTTTGTGATAAAGAAATAACAAGATAGAGCTAGATGTTTTTTCTTAATATAATAAAATGTCTACTTTTAAATATAAGATGAAAGTTTGATATTTTTTTTTTTTGTGGGTACCAGGGGGTCGACCTCAGGACCTCACGCGCCAGCAGGCGCCCATGCCGCTGAGCGATATCACCGGCCCCTTTCTCGTATGTGGGATCCGGGAGTCGAACTCGGGCCCTCGCGCTTGCAAGGCAGGCGCTTATGCAGCTGAGCCATCTCACCGGCCCCAAGTTTGATATTTTTATCTGCAATTCCAAACACAATCTTTTGGTCCAAAATAATAAATTATACCTTTCCTTTAATGTGTGTGTTGAAAAAATCCATATAACTCAACTCCAACAAACTCTCAAGCAATCCAATACATAAGCATGCCACAACTTTTGTTGGAGTTATTAAATAATAGAACTGATGCACCTGCCTGAAGATATTGATAGTGTAGGCTTTCTGGAAACCGAGAATGGGACTCTATGAGATTTAGTCTACAAAGCTTTAGATAAAATGTGTAGGAAAAGCTAGCAATGGTCATTTTCTCAGTTCATACAAACAATAATGCATAGTGGAGAATGTTTTTTAAGGGAAAGGAATCTGGTTTACTGTCTCCGAACTTCCCTTACTTAAGATGACTGAATAGGTTGCAAGATTTGCCATTCCAGATTGTCCACAAATTCATTGACTTTTCTTCCACTCATAAGAATACATTAACAGGTGGTTATTGATGTGGACAAAACCAGCTGAAAAACATTGTTCCTCAAACAACTGTTTTAAGAAAAGCATGGGAATGTTCTAAAATCAGTGATGCCAATGTAACACACACAGAAAGACAGGTCCTCCAATACTCTCAAGAGCATTAGTGATTAAGTAATTTATGAGTACAACTTTCCTGCATTGTGTGTGTTAATTTATGCAAGTTTGCTGCACCAACATAATTTATCCATATCGTTGACTTCAATATCCTGCTTTCTTTTGTTGTCAGCAGACTCTTTACACCTCGTGCTGTTATAACACGTACATTCAACCAAGAAACGAATAGGTGGCAACTGAAGCAGAAGAGGGAAGGGAAGTTTCTACTAGGTGTTAGGAGAGGAGTTCTGGCCGTTTCCATAGAATACCATGGAATGGCCTGGACTTCCACGCTGTCTAATCTAGTCAAATGCCCAGTACATCTTCAGTACTGGAAATCCTCCACACAGAATGTCGAGTGGCTGCTCCGGAGTACCTGCTTTGGCGTACAGGTAAAATAACATCACTCCTTTTTAGCCCTGGACACAAGTGTGTACACGCACTGTGCTGCTCTCAGTCATTCTGTTACAGTGCTTTCCTGCCACCACGGAAATTCTGGTGCAGAAGCATGGATATGAGGCAGGATTTGTTAGCAGCAGCCTGTTTTTCCTACTGTGGAAAAAAAAAAAAAACAAAAAAAAAAAACAAAAAAAAACACTGGGGAAACTGGAGAGCGTATTTATTTGGAGCATTTCATTTTACCGCAGAATAAGCTGAATGAAAACTGTTATTTAATGAAGCAGAACAGCGTAGAGCATTCTGATTAAATATTTGCTTGGATAATATTTTCTTACTCTGAAGCTATGACTGGCAACAGAGATAGACCGCTAATAGCAGTGAACCCTGAGGTTGTTTGACAACAGACTCCGTGCACCCAAAGGTGGCACTAAAATGAGGTCTGATAGCTTAAGCCACAGAGCCATATTCAGGTTGCCAGGGATGACCACCTTGAGCCTGGAAGTTCAGGGCTGTGACCCCACCTTCTGCCCCTCGGAGTGTCACGCGCATGGAGCAAGTGATATGGAAACGACAAAGCCAAAGCACATGTGAAATGTGGCATCTGACTCAGCTTCTGAAGCTGAAACGATGCTTCAAAATGCTTGAGCAATAATTGCACTTTCTTTTTTTTTTTGTGGGTACTGGGGGTTGACCTCAGGACCTCGCGCGCCAGCAGGCGCCCATGCCGCTGAGCGATATCACCAGCCCTTTTTTCGTATGTGGGTTCCGGGAGTCGAACTAGGGCCCTCGCGCTTGCCAGGCAGGCGCTTACGTCACTAAGCCATCTCACCGGCCCCAACAATTGCACTTTTAAACTCACTTCTACATTTATTTTTTTTATTTTAAAGAGAAAAATAACAACAAAAACAATGATACAGAATTTCAAAACAAGGTAATAGGAAATTAATGGTTAATATACTGCATATTGTTATCTTCAAAGTAGTCGCTCAGATTACAAGATATAGGCATGCAGAATTGATCAAACAATATAAGCACAAACCATTCTTTTCAATGAACTAAAAGAAATTAGTAGCATAATTATCTTAGCTATCCTGTGTGTATATATATATATTTTTTTTTTCTTTTCCCTTCCTTCTTTTCTCCTTTTCCCCATCCCAGTTGTTCTTTCCTTTTGAGTAGTTTCTTTCCCTTCCACAATATCTATCGTAGATTTTGGATCTTATTTACTCTTTCAGTTTCTTACACTAGGGAGATAATACAATGTTTACACATGCAAGTTTGATTTATTTCACTTATGAGTATGGTCTCTAGTTGCATCCATCTACCTATAAAAGCCTTGAGATTATCCTTCTCATTTCTACATTTAACATAAAGAAAGGGAACTTGTGTGGTTAATAATCCTAAAGTAAAGAAGCTAAAAGATGATAAAAACAATCTTTTTTTTTTTTATGTGGGTACCAGGAGTCGAACTCAGGACCTCGTGCTTGCCAGGCAGGCACTTATGCTGCTGAGCTATCTCACCAGCCCGATAAAAATAGTCTTTAGGGCAAGCACCCGGCAAGCGCAAGGGCCCAAGTCTGACTCTCAGTACCCACATATGAAAAAAGGGCTGGTGATATCGCTCAGCGGCACGGGCGTCTACTGGCGCGCGAGGTCCTGAGGTCAACCCCCAGTACCCACACAAAAAAAAATATCTTTAGGGAGAAGTTTATATATATATATATACATACACACATACATATATACACAACTAAAGAAGTAAGTATTTTGTGGGGGAAAGGTTGCTTGTTTTTTGTGAAAGGGAGGAGAAGACTAAGAACATAGCAAAGCAAAGTGAGATACTGATTTTCCCAATCAGATTATTAGAATAATTTATACCCAGTGTTGGTGACATGCAAGAAGTTGCCACTGACATAGCTGTTGGTGATCTTAGACATGGATAAAATCTTTGTAGAGAGCAATCTGGCAATACATATCAAAAATTGATAAAGTAGACTTAGAAATTCCTCCTCTATTACACCAAAAAATATCAATTGGAAAAAACACAAATATGCATTAAAATGTTTTTGCTTTGTTCATAACAGGTGAAAATTAGAAATAAGTTGAATATTAAAAAGATGGAATGGGCTACAAATATGATATGCTCACAATTATCAGGTGAAAAGCAGATTACACAGCAATATTTTTTATATTATTGATTTTATAAAATTTGTGTTAAATATGTTCAGACACAAAAAGAAGGGTGATTATTTCAGGTAAAATGTTTGTAGATATTTATTATGAGCCCAAGTCCATTTTATGAGAACAAAAGCTATCAATCTAATGTTACTTTGGACAAAGAAAAAAGCAATACATTTTATTTTAAAATAAAAACATTTTTTGACTTCCAGGAAGATGGTGGAGCAGTAAGTAGCAACAGATCAATCTCTCCAAGATTCAGAATCCAGACAATGGAAAATAACAACTTGAGGAAGAAAAGGAGGAAGGAGGTGGATCCCCAGGACCCAGAAAGGATCTGAAGGGAAAACTGGAGCCCACAGAGAAAATAAAGAGACAGACCACAATGAAGGAAAAGGAGGAGGCGATCTGCCCTTCCCCCAGCTCCCAGCTCACGGGATGAGAGAGAAGTGTTCAGTCTACAGAGACAGCGAGGGCAATGACTCCAGAGGCTTCCAGAGAGCAACACACCTGTGAAACAGAGCAGTGGATGCTGTGTGCTACAAGAGCTGGTGAGTGTCTCCAGTCCAAGCAACTGCAGTGTCTCCTGAAGAGAGTGCCTGGCCACATGCCATTTCAGGGCAGGGTGAACTGAACCTGGGACTCAGAGCAGCCATGGTATGGGTTTACCTCAGGGCTCCCAGGGTTGAAACACCATAGTGACTGGATGAGGGAAACTGCAGGAGACGTCTAGGGTCAGGGAGCCGAGGTCAGGCAGGCAAGAGACAACCAGAGTGCTGTAGGCTGAACAACACAGCCCCCAACCCCACAATCAGAAGCCAGGATCAGCGTGAACTTCCGTGGAGTGGAAAGCACCAGAATCGGCTCCCCCAGCCTAATCCTACTGCAGGCTTGTTGGGATTGTCCAGCATGGGTCTGGGCTCTGTCTGCCTCCTTTGTCTACCAGTGGCAGCAGAGACACATCCTGAACTGGACACTGCCAGAAAACTGTAGACCCCAGAATATAATCAAAGGCTTGAAATCATAGCGAAATCTCTCTTTTTTTTTCTTTACTTCTGTTTATTTTTCTTTTTTAATTGTTTTTTGTTTTTTATGAGTGTGAATACTGTTTTTAAGTTTCTTTTATTTTTTTTTCTTCTTTCTTTCCCTCCTGTCTTCTTCACCAGTTTCCTGAAGCCTGGGTAATTTTCCCTTGTCCTTCAGCCTTGCTTTAATCTCTTTCTCTTCTTTTAGTCTCTATTTTTTCCTCTTATTGCTTTCAAATTTTCTCCCTGGATGGTAAAATCACTCTATTGAGTGGATATTCACTGGATATACTTTTCTGATTTGTTTTAGATTTTGTTATATAACTATAAATCTTGTACCAATGGTTACAGGTGGCAAATTAACACTTATAACAGTTTGTCATTTTCTAGACTGTGCTTGATGCTATTGTTATGACAGATTTTATTACTTTAGCCAAGGTGATGCAGTAGTTGTGATCAGTTGTTCTTCCTTGTATGCCAATACCAAGATTGTCTGGGGGTCATAAACAATACCATAGTTGAGCACCAAAAAACTGGGTTCTAGGCCAACAGACAGCAACCTCTCATCCCTAATAATTGAAGAGTCAGGATCTTGGGACAGACTCAAAAGCTAAAAGCCAGCTACACCTAGAAGACATCTCTGAAAAGTAGTCATTTCCTAAAGAGGTCTCAAAACTAATGGAAAAGCTACCTGCTATAAATAATTTACAAGTATAAATGCAGGAAAAATTAAAAAATAGAAAATGAAAAAACACAGAAGCAAGATGCAATCCCAGACCTCCAGCTTACCCAAGGCAAATCCAGGGGGCATTGAGGTAGAAGAAATCAAAAGCCACCCAGCTGAACTTTCTGAAATTATAGCAGTGGAAATAACAAAGCAGATGAATGGTCTCCAGAGAAAAACAAATAAAAAATAATTACACGGATAACTAAAGATGTGATGAACATAGTGAAGGACATGGTGAATGAACCTAAAGAAGATACACATAGAAAAATAGAGGAACTTAGGAAAGTGATGGAAATCATGAATACCTAACATAGGAAAAAACTGGATTCCATAAAACAGATTCAAACAGACATCCAGGAGATTAAAAATTCTATTGAAAGTATATGCAGTGGAATCAACCAATATGAAGGTAGAGTATCTGATCTGGAAGACAGGTTTGCAGTTAGTGATCATCAAATGAAAGAAATCTTAAAAATAGCAAGGGAACACAAAAAATCGACTCAACAGCTGATAGATGATGCAAAAAAGAATAACATAAGATTAATCAGAATCAATGCAAAATCAGAAGATAGCACATAGGATATTAAAAATCTGTTCCCAGAAGTAATAGCAGAAAACTTCCTAAACATGGAAAAAGAATTTCACACACAGATAAATGAGGCATATAGAACTTCAATTAGCCATGATCAGAAAAAAACCACACCAAGGCATAGAATAGTCAAGATCCCAGAAATTCAACACAAGAACAGAATATTAAAAGCTGTTAGAGAAAAAGAAACAAATCACATATACAGGAAAACCCATCAGAATCAGAGCAGACTTCTCAACACAAATGCTTAAGTCAAGGAGAGCTTGGAGTGAAGTACTTCAAGCCCTAAAAGAAAATAACCTCCAACCCAGATTGATGTACCCTGAAAAATCATCTTTCAAAATTGATGGAGAAATAAGATACTTCTATAATACAGAACACCTAAAGAAATTCATGACAACCAAATCAGAATTCCAAAAAGTTCTGGGGCATATTCTATAAAAAGACAATGAAGACAACAATCCTATGAATCCCAATAGAATGAATCTACCAGGCCAGGCAATCAATTAAACAGAAGAGACAGAAGGAATCAACAATAGGAAGATAATATGATAAGGATAAGTCAAAACATATCAGTTATAACCATCAAAGTGAATGGTCTTAATTCACCAGTCAAAAGAAACAGATTGGCAGAATGGATCAAGAAACAAGATGCAACAATATGCTGCATATAAGAAACACATTTAACTCAAGAAGAAATCCATACACTGACAGTTAAAATATGAAAAACAATACTTCATGTGACAGGAACTCAAAAAAGCAGGGCTAGATATTGTATTAGCAAAGTGGATTTCAAGCTAAGACTGATCAGAAGAAACATAGAAGGTCACTACATACTTAAGAGAACAATCCAAGTGGAAGAGATAACAATCATAAATATATGTGCACCAAATACCAGTGTACCCAACTATATAAAACAAACATTAATGGATATGAAAAAAAGCAGATAAGCACTAATTCAATTGTAATGGGAAACCTCAATACCCCACTGTCACAAATAGATCAATTAGACAAAAAAAAGTCAACAAAAAAATGTCAGAGTTGAAACAAACCTTTGAACAAATGGACTTAGTAGATATCTACAGAGTGTTCTACCCAGCAACAACAGAATACACATTCTCCTCAGCTACACATGGGACTTTCTCCAAAATGGACCACATATTAGCTCATAGAACATGCTTAAATAAATGTAAGGGAATTGAAATTATCCCATGCATATTATCAGATCATGGTGCAATAAAATCAGAAATCAATGGCAAAAGAAACCACAAAAATTATATATAAACATATGGAAATTAAATAAAACCCTCCTGAATGACCAATGGGTCACAGATGAAATTAAAGAAGAAGTTAGACAGTTTCTACAATTAAAGATAATACCAATACCACATATGAGAACTTATGGAATGCAATAAAGCAGTCCTATTAGGGAAATGTATAGCAGTGAATTCCCACATCAGAAAAAGAGAGTAAGCTCAAATAAATAACCTAATGTTGAACATCAAGCTTCTAGAAAAAGAAGAGCAAGTTGACCTGAAATAATGTATGAGAGGAAATTATAAAGATCAGAGCAGAAATTAATGTAATTGAGACTAAGAAAAAAATACAAAGAATCAATGAATCAAAGAGTTGATTATTTGAAAGATTAAATAAAATAGACAAACCCTGGGCTGGTGAGATAGCTCAGTGGCATAAGCGCCTGCCCAGCAAGCGTGAGGTCCTGAGTTCGACTCCCAAAACCCACATAAAGAAAAAAAAGGGGCTGGTGATATCGTTCAGCGGCACAAGCGCTTGCTGGCAAGCGCAAGGTCCTGAGGTCGACTCCCAGTACCCACATAAAAAAATAAATAAATAAAAATAGACAAACCCTTAGCCAACCTTATCAAAAAAAAAAAAAAGAAAAGAAAAAAGAAAGAAAGAAAGAAAGAAAAGACTCAAATCCATGCAGTTAGGAATAAAAAGGGCAAAAACACAACAGATTCTGCATGTTTGACCATCGTCTCAAAGATCCGGATTTTTAACCAGTGGTGTGGTACTGGATGATTTCTTGACTCTGTTGACTTGAAGGGATATATGTGAGTGCAGCATTTATATGGTGTGTTGGCTTTCCATCACTGTGACTAATGCCTGAGATCATTAACTTATAAGAAAGAAAGGTTTATTTTGGCTCACAGTTTCAGAAGTTTCAGTCCACGGTTAAATGATCCCATTGCCTTTGGACCTGTGGCAAAGCAGAACATCATGGCAGAAGCAGGTGGCAGATAAGGACTGTTCACCTCATGATCAGTGCTAAGAGACACAGGAAGTGGGTGGCATCCTCTGGTCCACTTCTAGGGCACACCTCAGTGAACCTTTTAGGCCCACCTCCTAAAATTTCAACCACCTCCCAACAGCACCATGCTGAGGACAAGCTTTTAACATATAGGGCCTTTGCAGGATATTCCAGATCCAAACTACAGCACATAGCACCTGATGTCCTTGAAAAACACTGGTCTCCCCCTCAAGGAGAAGTTTCCCTAGGATCGGGAAGTTAAGCAAGAAGGTGTGGAACAAGCTAGAAGTACCATGGATATCTCAGCAGGGAAATCTAATCAGAGAGTAAAATTCAGAGCGAAAAATCTACTTCACACACTGCCTAAAAGGAGTAAGCATCACAGCTCCTGAGTGTAAAAATGCTGATTTTTAATAAAGTCCTGTGGCTTGAAACTCAAGCATCATGTTACAGCAAGCTTCCTGTTCAACGCTATCGCTAACTCAGAATGCCCCGCCGTAAGCTGTAAGATTTGCTCTTGCAGTCCTTCCAAAGACCCTACCTTTCCATCGGCTCACATTCATTTGCAGATTTGTGTGGGCTCTCCACCCAGATAAAGGTAGAGAGAATCAGGGCCTTGGCATCTATAGCCAATATCACTGTGAGGCAAATGGGCCATGATCGGGGTCCAGGGGCAAAGGGGGCTGGAGCTGGCGCTCAGAGCTGTCCTTTCCGAGATTCAAATTATGACTTAGAGAGCATCTGCTAATCAGAACAGCTAACATTTATTGAGTACTTAATGTGGACCTGGAACTGCATTAAATATTTGACATTCATTATCTCACTTAATCCTCATGATCTCTATTATCTTCATTTTATAGATGAGGAAATTCAGGATTAGAGACGTAAAGAAACTTGCCCAAGGTCACGTGGTCACATAGCTGTGTAGCATGGGTCCAAATCCAGGTGCGACTGTCCCATGTCATGTATATCCTTATCAGTACCTGCTGGCAGGGAGGCTACATAAAACAAGATCTGACAACTTCAGCAAAGAAAAGCAGACCATCTTTATACATAAAGAACAACTTCCTTTATATATTATAACCAAATGTAGTAGTATAAAAAATGAAACATAAATCAAAAATAACAATAAAAATAATGCCTGCTGTAAATCCACATCCAGCTACTTTAAAAACTTTTGGATTTACCAGAATACATTGAAAAGAATAATGAATGCAATGTATTAAAATGCATAAAATATACCAAACCAGTCAATTTCCCTGTGAGACAAGTAGCATTCACACTACCTTTGTACTAAGAAGTTCAGAAATTAACTACATTAACCATAGCCTACTGAACATTTCTAACGTCACGGGTGTGTGGAATCTCCTTGTATATACTGCTTCTCCGTAATGAATGTAGTTTTAATGGGATGGTAATGGTTTTTGTTTAAGGAAAGCAGAAAACGCATAATGTAATACCACTTCCGTTTTGCTTTAATACACATTTTGCTAATTATCAGCAGCAAATTTACCTTCCTATTGAATGTCGCTTTTCAGACTAGCAAAGCAGTTTGTTTTCTCTGAGTCTAAACCAGCTGAGTAAGTTGTAGAGTGTTTGAACATGAACAAGAAGTGCTGATGGGCAATCGACACCGAATCAATCGGCCATGCTGAAGACTGGACTTGGTGCTCTTCGAAGAGGCTGAGAAGTCCCTGACCCCATGAAACTTAGGGTTTACTTATAAAAAGACATGCACGTGTAAGATGTATTAGATTTTTGAGGCAGCAGATTAACAAAAGCAAAAATGATAAGATGCAAAATAAAATTAACTGCAACTCTTTAAGGACATGCAAAAAATCATAATGATTAGAATAAAGATATAACTAGTAAGTGAAGATTTTTGAGCAAGCTTTATACAAAGCCCTCCTAGGGTGAAAAAGCTTGTGAAAGATAATCCCTAATATCTAGTCTAAGTTAAGGACAGGTTGGTACTTGATAATTTTTGTCATGTTAAATATACCAAGAGACATACATGGTTCTTTATCAGCAGAGATGCAGAGTGAACTCTGCTTTTCTTTTAACAAGCTGGAAAGATTTATAGTTCTTGTTTTCTTTTTGTGAAATAAATATCATTGCTTTTTTACATATTAGAGGACAAGAATACCATATATAAGTTGCCTTTCATTCCATACACTTTGGAATTCTTTTGAGCAGTCCTCTCAAAACTCTCAAAACATGGACATAAAAATCTTAATACACATGCTACAGTAAAAAGCTATATATTATATTATGCCAAAGCAAGACACTGGATTTCTCATGACCATAAAGGAAACGTCACTATGTATTGACATACACATAAAACTAAAATGTTACAGTGTGGATCTTAAATGTCCCCGAAGGTCCACGTGTTGAAAGCCTTTTCCCCCAACTGCTAGTGCCCGGGAGGGGGCAGAACCTTCAGGAGGGGTACCCAGTGGAAGGAAGGAAGGTCATGAAGGGGATCTTGGGACTTGAGCCCCTTCCCTTCCCTGCTTACGGCCATGATGAAACAAACAGACCTGTCCCACCACACATTCTCCTGTGGCATCCTGTCTTGTCACGGGCCCAGAGGAAATAAGGCCTAGAGGTCACGGCCTGAAACCTCCAGAATGTGAGCCAATGTAAACCTTCCTTCCTTATAAGGTGATTTTCTCAGGTGTTTTGTCACGGTGGTGGAAAGCTGAGTAACACGTAAAACATACATATAAAGTAGATTATTTAACTTACAGAAGAGTCTGAACATAGCAGGCTCTCTTTCAACACAGAGTGGCTTTCATTTCACTTTGTCCCCAGAAGTTCAGAAATGAACTACTTTAACAACAACCTGCTATTTTTTTTTTTTTCTGTAAGTCTGTCTCTCAAGCTAGCCCTTGCTATGCCATCCTCTTATTATATTTTCTAATACAAATGTCTTCAAATCCCAGACTCTGTAATCCTGGCATGACTCATAGTGACTATTGCTGTAAAAGAAATTCCACAGGAGACATTTCTATCTCCTGAAATTACACTCAGCTCTTTGTCCGTATCTGCGTAGGATACATGAGCAGGTATGATTCATTATTCCAGTACAACCTCAGCAGCAAGTTTGCATTTTGTGAGGATATGCCTTTGATTTCATTAACCAGTAATGGAAAATATCACAAGGGGTAGCAGGGAAGGGCCCGTCCAGTGAGATGAACTCCACATCCTTTAAAACATAAACGCACACACACATGCGCACATGCCAACTCACTCCAGCTCCACTGTTATCCTTTCTTACACACTGGCTGTTTCTTATCTCTTTGAAGAAAGTATTCTGTCACTTTAAAAAATCTATGTTTTTAAGACTACTCTCCCAAAAGATATGGTCTAATATCTTAGAAGCATTCTAACTTAAAACCATTGCATTTAAAGTTAAAATCTTAGTAGAAAATTGCTATCTATATATATAAAAAAAGAAATAGTAAGAATTGCTTCCTCAAAGAGAATGCAAAGCAAATGAATAAAGGGTGGTGTTTTATGGGCCATAATTGGTTTTTGTTTTCTTAGAAACAAGAAACACAACCCAGGATTTCCAGTTACATCTTGCTAAATTTGTTTAAATCAAAATTCTTCAGTGGGAAAAAAGAAAATTCTTCAGTGGGAAACAGGAAGAGATCTTTTGCAAATGAGATGGGGACTAAATGAGAGGGAGGGAGGGAGGAGGAGAGGGGAAGGGGAAGTAAAAAGAATTAAGATGTGTTACATACATGTGCCAACTCCCCACGATGAATGTAATCACTATGTACTGCAAACATGTACTAGTAAAAATAATTTTTTAATTCTTTGCATGAATTTAAGATGATGTAAGTATAAAATTGTCATCTCATAAAATCCATTTGTGCTCTCCAGGATCTTGCTCTTGTGCACACATAGACCCCCTTCGAGGAGCTCCATCAGGGTACCTAAGAGTCACTGCTAAACATGGGCATTGCATCCCTTCTTCAAGCTCACTGCCCGGGTACCAGTGCTGCCAGGGTGCCAGTCCTCTTAGCTGGTGAATGTGGTCAACTGCAAACACAACTTAACTTGAAAATGCTGAAGTCTTTCATTCTACACATTGTACACAAGTCAGATTCAACAGAAAAACTCCAAAGTAAAATCTACTTTATTTTTTACTCAAAATGCATGTGATATTCAACAAAAATAATCCCAAGAGCACTATGGTTTCAAAGCACTGTGGCTTCAAAATTCCATTTTCCTGACTCCAAATCTCCACAGGGACAAGCTTACCTCTGGTTTAAAGTTCCATCTTCTTTGGTTCAAGGACAGTGTCAGAATTTTGATTTCTTACTCTGTACGCAAAAATTCCCCCTCTCTCAGTGTGTGTGTTTGACATCCTGTCTGTGGAAGACAGTGGTTTGATGGGCAGCAGTAGATGAACACTTTAAATGCTTAAAAGTTTTTCATGAGCCTATGAAAAACTTCCTTAGTTTTTCCCATTATTCATAATAAATAGAATCACAAGAAAAGGCACATATAAGAATCAAAAGAGGGGATGGGAATGGGAAAAAAAAGGAATCAAGATATATCATGTACAGATAGCAATTCCCTATAATGAATGTGGCCGTTATGTATACCTAAATTGTACCAATAAACTTCAATTAAAACAAAAGAATCATGGGAAGCTGAAAGTCCTAAATGCTTTTAAAATGGAATGCAAGAGTTTGGGGAGGGCCAAATGCTATCGTAGAATTCTAGCAATTAAGTCCTTGAAAGCACTCTTACTTCATTCACCATGAGAAATAACTCATCTGAGCGATTTACATGACTGAGGAAGAAAAAGAATCTCATCCCCATTTATACCACATCGACTCATATCTTCTAATGAGTCACTAGCCAGCTAAACTCAACTAACCAGGTAACTAACCTGACGTAACTGTCAAAGAAGCTGTGTGACATCACGCCTCTGGTTTAAAAAAGAAAGAATTTAGAAATTAAATTCCTAGAATTCTGTTTAGAACTTAGAAAATAAATTTATCTCCTTACTTTACTTTTTTATTCTGTTGAAAATATGACACATGTCCATTGTAATAGAGAAAAATGCAAACAGGACAGAAAGGATCCAGAGTAAAATCTTGATCTCCAGTCACCTGCCTCCCATTCCCAGAGTTAACCACTGGTAGCTACTACCGGAGCATTCTCCCAGATGGAGTCTACGTAGAGATAGGCACACACTTGCATATGTGTATATTTCTAGCACAAATGATAGCACACCGTACACATTATTCTGTATCTCCCTGTCTGCCTTTAGCATGTCTTCAAGCTTAGTTTATTCCTATACGGATGGAGCCAAGTCACTCTTAACAGTTGCATAGTATTTTATGGATATAGGACCAATGGCATATGCCTTATTTTTAGTCATTTGCTGTAGTGAATTTGAAAAACACACTGCAATGAATATCCTTCTACAAGTGGCTTTATGTATATATATATATATTTGTCATATAAATTCCTAAAATAAATTTATTATTCAAAAACATGTTTAACAGGAAATTTTTGACATTACTAAATTGTTTCAACCAAAGGCTACTCAAAAAGGCTTAAATTGTTCAAAGAAAAAGGAATCAAGATTGTTATCTTCCTTCACAAAGACAACGCAGACATGAAATGAAAACCTCTTTCAAGAAATATAGTTTCAGGAGGTTGAGGTATTTTGTGGGCAATGTTGGAAGATCAGAAAGAAGAACAGGATAATTTCTATCATTTGAGGTCTAGTCACTCCTTAAGACCTCCAGGAGATGTGCTATCAAAAACAGAAACCCACCAAGCTGGTCTCTTCCTTGGAGCTGTGGCTGAAATGATATATGCATGTATATATATATATATATATATATGTGTGTATATACACATATGTGTATATATATGTATATACGTATGTATATATGTATATATATGTATATATATGAAGTATTTTCTTTTCTAAATCATAAACTGTGGTCTGAGTAGAGAAAAACTCCCGCATCCAGATCTTAGACTTCTTATTCCTCAAGGGTCTCCCTGAAGCCTTGAAAAGAGATAAGAAATCTGACACGTGTCTCCCTTGGGACAATTCTGCAGGCAGAACCTCAATTTCCCTTTACCACCCAACTTATTGCAAAACTCTCCCAGCTTAGCTGAGAATCCCCCAAATTTTGAGGTAGTACTTGAATAAAGGAAGGGTCTGGGTGAGAATAATGTTTGCATGAGATAAAATGTAAAACCACGTCTATTCTTTCTTTTCACACACACACACAAACAATTAAAATTACCCAGCACATTTTTCTAGCCAATTGCCAAAACCCTGAGATTGAGTTTTTGTCTTGCTCTTGACTGCTGGTGCTGGCTTCCTTCGAGGCAATTCAGGACAGCATCTGGCTTACCTCATGTGTCACTGAAATGCAGGCTCTGAAAGGCAGCCTGAAGATGACATTGTGGGAGGAGGACAGAGGTTCGGCAGGAGGGGCAGGGAGGCAGGAGCAGGAGGAGGTGGCCGCGTGGTGCTGATGCAAATGCACTCCCTGGGCTTACTTGCTGGCACACCGAGTGGACACCCAGCCATCTGAATCCGGGCCAGCGAGGTTGGCACATCTTCCGCTGGCAGAGCAGGAGCCCAGCGCAGCGTCCTGCTGCTGCTGCTGGCATGACTACAGCTGTCTTTCTTCATCCACTCTCACCACCACAGTGGTGCACTCAACAGGTGTTGCCAGGGACACCGTGTGTTTGGCAGCTGTCAACTTTCAATAATCATCTCCATAGCATATCCCTGTCTGTTCTCCACCCAGCTCCCCCTCTTGCCCCTCACTCCCAGCACCATTTTGGCCTTTGCAAAGGGCAGAGTCAGGCAGAGATGTGGAGGGACAAGGTGTGACAAGGATTTCTATGACAAAAGCTCTGGGGTTGACCCAACTGTCCTTTCTTATTCCTCTGTCTAAGGTCAACTCCCCCCCCCACTTTTTTTATTAGTGCATGTCGGTTATACAGATTACTGACTTTCATTTTGGCAGATCTGTATATGCACATAACGCACTTTAATCATCCTCCCATTCACCCTTCCTGCCCCCCTACTTTTACATTTTTGGAGGAATTCACTGTGTAGATTGTATTTTGATCATATTTATATCCCCACTACCTGCCCTTACACCTTCCCTCTCCCTCTTCTTCCTTTCCTCTGGTCTAATAATACTCTCCCTTCTTCTTTCTTTTTTTCTAGAACATGTTTTCAATATATAATAAAGACATTCATCATGAGGAACTGGTACATATATGTATCACATATTAATCCTTTTTTACTTCCCTTTTGCATTTCTTCCCTCCCAATTCCCCCATCCCTAAGTTCCCTCTCCATCTCCACAAAGTGTACCTTTCTGTTTCCTATCATCTATCTTTTATTTTGTTTTTTAAACCATTTATACTCTGAGTTTCTCATGTAAGAGAAACAATGTGATGTTTTAATCTTATGTGTCTGATTTATTTCACTTAGCATTATGGCCTCAAGGTGCATCCATTTTCCTACAAATGACTCAAATTTATCCTTCTTTATGGCCAAGTAGTATTCCATAGTGTAGAATACACCACATTTTCTTTGTCCACTCATCTTTAATGAGCATATAGGCCACTTCCCAAATTTAGCTATTGTGAATTGTGCAGCTATATACATGGATATACATGCATCACTGTAATTTGATGTCTTTAACTCTTTTGGGGAGCGATATATGTTGGTCATGATTGGAGCTGGAGTTTTTAGTTTTTTGAGGAATCACTATACTGATCTCCATAGTGATTGTCCTAGTTTACGCTCTCATCAACAACGTAGAAACGTACTTTTCTCCTACAACCTCGCCAGCATTTGTCGTTTTTTGAGTTCTTGATGATAGCTGTTTTTACTGGAAAAAGATGAAATCTTGTTTTGATTTGCATTTCTCTAATAGCCAAAGATGCTGTACATTTTTTCATGTACTTACTGGTCATTGTACTTCTTTTGAGAAGTGTCTTAATATCTAGGTCTTTGATCCATTTGATTTAATTTTAGTACAGAACATGGGTCTATATACATTCTTCTTCATGTATATAACTAGTTTTCCCAGCACTATTTATTAAAGAGGCTATCTTTTTTTCCAGCATATGTTTTAGCCCATTTGTCAAAGATCAAATGGCTGAATGCGCCTGACATGATTTGCATCCTCAGTTCTGTTCCATTGACCCACATGTTGGTCTTGTGCTGGCCGGTACCATGCCGTTTTTATTATAGTAGCTTTGTAGTGCAATTGAAATCTGATATTGTGATGCTTCCTGCTTTGCTCTTTTTGCTTAGGATGGCTTGGGCTACTTTGGATCCCTTCTGGTTCCATGAACATTTAGAATGTTTTTTCTAGTTCTGTAAAGAATGTTGTTGCTATTTTGATTGGAATTACATTAAATCTATATATCATTTTTGGTAATATGGCCATTTTGACAATATTGGTTCTGCCTATCCAGGAAGAGGTGGTGTTTTTCTGTTTTCTGATGTCCTCTTGACCTCTTTTTCAGAGTACTATAGTTTTCATTACAGAGGTCTTTCACTTCCTTGGTTAAGGTATTTCCTTTGTATTTAATTTTTTTTTGAAGTTACCGTGGATGGGGTTGTTTTCCTGGTTTCTTTCTTGGTGTGTTCATTGTTAGTGTTCAGAAATGCTATTGATTTTTGTTAATGGATTTTGTATTGTGCTACTTTGCTGGATTTGTTTATCAGTTCTACGAGTCGTGCGGGTCTTCTATGTAAAGGATCATGTCATCAGCAAATAAAGATAGTTTGACTTCTTTCTTTCCATCATGTATCCCTTTTATTTCATTATCTTGCCTGATTGCTTTGGCTAAAGTTTTGGTATTGTATTGAACAGGAGTGGTGTGAGTGGACACCCTTGTCTTGTTCCTGATTTTAGAGGAAATGCTTTCAGGATTTCCCCATTTACTCTGATGCTGGCAGTGGGTTTGTCAAAAATGACTTTCATCAGCTTGACATGAGGTCCTTCTATACCTGTTTTCATCAAGGTTTTTATTATGAAGTGGATGTTGGATTTTTTTTCTGAGATAATCATGTGAATTTTTTGTCCTTGCTTCTGTTTATGTGATGAATTATGTTTATGGATTTGCATATGTTTAACCATACTTTCATCACAGACACCAACTTGGTCAATCTTTTCAATGTTTGTTACATTCTGCTTATCAATATCTTGTTGAGGGTTATTGCATCTATATTCGTTAAGGGGATTGGGAGGTAGTTTTCTCTTTTTTTATTATTAGTATTAAATCCTTGTCCAGGTTTGGCATCAGGGAAATGCTAGCTTCCAGGAAAGAATTTGGCAGTGCTCCTTCTCTTTCGATTTCATGGAAGAGTTTCAGGAGTATCGGTGCTAGATCTTCCCTGAGGTTCCAACGGTCTGCGGCAAGTCTGTCAGGTCCTGTGCTTGATGGGTAGTTTTTTTGTTTGTTTGTTTGTTTGTTTTATGTGGGTACCGGGAGTTGACCTCAGGACCTCGCGCGCCAAAAGGCGCCCGTGCCGCTGAGCGATATCACCGGCCCTTTTTCCGTATGTGGGTTCCGGGAGTCAAACTCAGGACCTCGCGCTTGCCAGGCAGGCACTTATGCTGCTGAGCCATCTCACCAGCCCCTTGATGGGTAGTTTTTATCACTGCTTCTACTTCACTGCCTGTTATTCAGGGTCTTTAGTATCTCTCGGTTTAATTTTAGTAGTTCATATGTGTCTAGAAATTTATCAACTTCTTCTAGGTTCTCCAATTTATTGGAATATGCATTTTCAAAGTAGTTTCTTATAATCCTCTGGATTTCAGCAATTTCCATGGCGATTTCATCTTTTCATTTCTAATTGCACTGATATGGTTTTCTCTCTCTCTCTCTTTTTTTTTTTTTTTTCCTTTGTTTCTTTCTATCCTGGTAAGTTTGGTTGAGAGTTTATCAATCTAGTTTATCCTTTCAAAGAGCCAAATCCAACTCATTAATTCCTTTTATTACTTTTTGGACTCAATTTCATTAATTTCTGCTGTGGTTTTTGTTGTTGTTGTTGTTGTTGTTGTTGTTGCTGTTTGAGATAGTGTCTTGCTACATAGCCCAGGCTGGCCTCCAACTCACAGTGATCCTTCTGCCTCAGCCTCCTAAGTGCTCTGCTCTGATCTTTATAATTTCTTTCCTTTTGCTAGTTTTGGATTTGGATTGTTCTTGTTTTTCTAGATCATTGAGATGTGTCACTAGGCTATTTATGGGGACCACTATATTCTTTGGATGTGTGTATTCACAGCTGTAAACTTTCCTCTAAGAACTACTTTCATTGTTTCCCATATGTTTTGGTATTTTGTCCTTCCATCACCATTTGATTCTAAGAGCTTTTAAGTTTCCTTCCTAATTTCTTCTGTTATCTGTTGATTTTTCAATAATTTATTCTTTAATTGCCATGTATTTGTGTAGTGTGTGCAGTTTCTTTTGCTCTTGATTTCTAGCTTCATTCTGATATGGCGCAGTAGTATACAAGAGTCTATTTCCGTTATTTTATATTTATTTAAGCATGCTTTAGGGCCTATAATATGGCCTTTTTTGAAAAAAGTTCTGTGTGCAGGTGAGAAAATAAAATGTGCATTCTGTTGTTATTGGGTGAGACACTTTGTAGACATCCGTTAAGTCCATTTATTCGATGGTGGGGTTTAACTCTGATATTTCTTTTTTTAAATCTGTTTTGCTTGTTTTTTGTCTAGTTGACCTGTCTAATTATGAGAGTGGAATACTGAAGTTCCCTGCTATGACTGCGCTGGTGTCTATCTGTCCTTTTATGTCCAGTAGTTTTTGTTTTATGAAGTTAGATGCACTGATATTCCGTGCCTATGTATTTACAATTGTTATCTCTTCCTGTTGGATTGTTCCCTTTACGAGAATGTAGTCGCCATTTTTGCCTCTTCTGATCAGTTTTGGCTTGAAGTCTGCTATGTCTAAAAATAAGGTAGCTACTCCTCCTTGCTTTTGGGCTCCCACGACTTGATTTTTGATATAATCTGCTAGTGTCTTTTGATTGGAAGACCACTGACATGGAGAATTATTATTGTAAGATATTTACTGAGTCCTATAATTGCATTATTTTTCCAGTGCTGATTCCTTTATTTTTTTTTCCTGTTGTTTAACTACTTTCCCAGTTTCATGTATACCCTCATTTGGGCCTTTCAGCGCTAGCAGTCTCCCTCTCTCTTTCTGGTTTAAAGTGCTGATTTAGTGGTCAAGTATTTCTTTGGGATTTCTTTGTCGTGGAAAATTTTTACTTCTCTATCAATTGCGAAGTCTAATTTTTTAGGATATATCTGTCTAGATATAGAAAATGTTTAACATTAAGTGCCCAGTATGTATTAATGATTCTCTTCCTCACCTACATCCTCTCTGGCTTTATTCTTGAAGCTCTAGTCTTTAACTTGAAGCTCTATTATAGTTGGCACTCTTAAAGACATGAGGCCTTGCTGACTTTCTCCTTTTGGTGGGTACTTGAGATTGTTTTGCTCTGGGGCTTCCTTCCCACTCTTATCAAAGTCAAAGCCAGAAAACATGCTGTCCCCTGAAGATCTGGAGATGACGCCAGACCTTTTAATGTTCTTAAAAGGCAGGAATCTACAGTTATTTATGGCATCCATGCTTATCAAATATTAGAAGCCCCTAAATGTACATCAGTGAAGAAAAAGATAAAGAAATACCCATCTGATGGTGCCATATGGAGCAGGCCAAAGTAATGAAATGTATTAGTTAAGCACACATAGCCCTTACTGCGTGCCAGATTTGTCTATAAATATTAACTCAGTTCAACCTGAGAACAGCCCAGTGTGGTAGACATTATCATCATTATCCTTGCTGATAAGGAAACTGAGACATAGAGAAGACGGGCCCTTTTATGGAGACATCTCACAATTTACCAGAGTAACATAGTATCCCAGAATTTATATAAAGTTCAAAAACACACAAAGAAATACATTATTCCTGGATACACATGGGTAGTAAAAATTTAAAAACAAGGACAGGAAAAATACACACCAAGTACATATTGCTTCAAATGAATAGGAAAAAGCTTGGGACCAAAGGGGCACAGTGGAGAATTTCTCTTGTGTGTAGGATCCTTTTTATTTAATTTTTAAAGGGCAACATGTTACAATCAGATAGTTCTGGGTAATGCATATACTGAGTTTAAGCGTACGTTTCCCTGGACGTCTATGTAATTTTAAATTGTGAAACATAATTTGCATATAGAAAAGAACCAAAAATGTATTTGTAATATTTCACAAATAATGATTAAGCAAACAATGTAACCGCCATACTGGTTGAGAAAAAGAAAGTTTCCAGCATTGTGGAAACTTTTTCAATCTTGGCCTCTTTCTGCTCCCTTTCCCCAGGCAAGCACCCCCCGGAGTCCCGTGATGCCCACTGGCTTCTTTCTCCTTACAGTTCTACCACTTACATCTGCACCTGTGCGGTGCAGCACAGTCATCCCACTTTCTGAAGTGCCGTGGGGAGACTCTTGTGTGCATCCTTGTGTGTCTTTCTTTTCTTAGCGTTGTATTTGTATGATTTCTCTGTACTACCCCTTGTTCGTTCCCACTGTGCAATAGTTTTCCACATTCAGTTACCATCTTGACTACTGATTCAATGTTGTGTTGGCTTCTTTAAAATTTTCACGCTTAAAAGAAAAGGTTTTATCCAGGAGAGATCCAGGGACAAATGTCCCCAGAAGGTTCCTCAGCTCTTCATTCTGAAAGAATGGGAGCAGTCTTCATTGCATAACTATAAAAGACACTTCCCTTTGGACTTTTTATTTATTTTCTTTAATTTCTTCTTCATCTCCCTTAGCCCACAGGTTGCTTTTCATTGCTACTTTATTTCCCTTTTCATTGTGAGGGGTTGTAGCCAAAAAGGGATTATCAAAGCCCCTACCCTATCTACGTCCTTTGTCTTACACATGAGGAAACGAGCATTGTGTTTTGCACGATTTAAAAACTGTAATTTTTAAATACACTTTTGTAGCCCTGAGGCCTATCGATGGTGATTTGGACAATGGGATAGGAGTTTTAAATGCTCCGCTGTCTCTGGCAGCTGCTGAATTGTATGTGTAAGAATAAAGCCTTGACAGTGTTTCTCTGCAGGGCGAATTCGCTCTACATGAGACCCACACGGAGCGTCACAAAGATGTTGCCAACATCTAAATAAAAATTTCCCCTCCTCATTATTAATTTCTAAACAGCACTGCTTTATTAAAAAAAGCCACCCCAGGTCCCACTGGTGTGGAGGAAAGAGCCCACAAAACAGTGTTGTTCGCCCCAGCACACACTGGTAATTGGGCCAAGCACAGAGGCATCTCTGTACGGTGAGAACTCAGCAACGCTGTAAAAAGTATCTTCTGCCTTTCCAACACCGCCATTAATATGTAAAAGCTTAAGCTTGTTAAAGGGATTATTGCACATCCTATCTGATGGTAAACTGACACTGCAATGATTACATGTATCTTTTTGTCATGTCCTCGTGAAACATCTCACTCTTGAACAGTGTAATTGCCCTCTTACTAATGTTAGTGATTAAATTGGCATACATGTGACACATTGCCTTAAATGGATGGTGCATTTGCAATATCCAAAGTCTTGAATGTACACTCTACAGAATGGCTATCCTATCGATTTACAAATATACATGCGTGTACTATACGTATTACATAACATGCATGTATACGTTATATGCCAGGGTAACAAGAAGCACATATCCCACAGGCAGGTTATTTAGCGTGGGTGTAGAGATGCCCTACTCTCTGCCCTTACTTCCTACATATTCTGGCTACTAGAGATAAAATACTGCATATCAAACAGTACTATACAACACATACACTGTACTACTTTCCAGAGGACACTGCCACAAACATGCAAGATGCTGTCCCCAGCCCACGAACATCTTAGCTCAACTTCCAACAGGGAGCCCTACCATTTAATCCAACAGGCTACTTTGGTATTTCAGGGTGGGGAAGCGTATGGGAAATCTTTGAGAATGAGTCTGTTTTCGTATCTCTTTTGCCACAAAATGGACCTCTTGGCCTGAGGCGATTTGAGGGAGGCCCAGCGCTGCTGGACCCGGTGGTGGGCAGCCGAGGCAAACCCCAGATGCACGGACTCTGGTAAGGATGAGCACCACCCTGCTGGGCGGGAAGGGCTGGAAGTGGTCGACCTCCTGCTATGTGGCACGCTGGTTTCTTTGAGGAATGGGTTAAGGGTTCAGTGTCCATCTTTGTTGCTGGCAGGTTGTACTCACCAAGGTAGGAGCTAGGTCAGACTTACTGAAAGGGACGCATGGTATTGGGCCAGGTACAGCCTCAATGCCTTCTACAGCGGCCACGATGTCAGTGCATCCACCGAGTGTCATCAGGACAACTGAGAAGGAAGGCTGGCTGACGTCCACAGATGAGTTCGGCTCCTGCGCTGTTTAAGACCCTCCGCTGCGGCAGGTGCCCGGTAGGTATTATGCACCCGCACACAAAGGTGCACACACGTCAGATCATCCCCACAGTTTCCGTACACCTCCTCCCCCAGGGTCCTAGTCACCAGTCTCCCGGGCCCATTCTTACACAATTTGAGTGTAATTAAGAGACCATACATAGTACCCATCATCCCCTTCCTCCATCACCCATCTTCAGTTCCCTCTCCTTTGGTTAGCAAGTGTGATGGGCTGACCCAGACTGTACAGCCACGATTACTGCGCTCATCCGTTTACTGCTAAAATTGTGCACAATGTGCTGAGCGTATTCTTGGTGCTGAGAACCAAGCATATCCCCTTCCCACTGAATCAGTGCTACTTGCTCACGCTAATTAACCATCCCATAGCTCCCTGCAAGCCAGCCCTGCCCTGCTTCTACTCTACCTTGCTGCTAACTGCACCTACCTCGCTTCAGATGTTCACACACTGCTAGCTCTAACCCCACTGTTCTCAGCTCCAGTGTGCGCCACGGTCACACCTGACCTAAGCTGGGAAGAGGTTAGCCACCACTGAGTATCCCAATGACGCTGGTGCCCCTACCTTCCTGCAGAAGGTAGAGCATACTCACTTGGGAGCTCTTCGATTCTCACACTTCTTCACTCAGTGTCATCATTTTTTTCAGGCTACTAGGAGTTCTCATCAGCACCGTCTCTGGGACCCTTGACAGTCCGTTAAGTCCTGTACCACAAAAGATTATTACCACTGCAATGAACTGTGCCTCACTCAATTGTACGTAATGCCCCCTTACTGTAGCCCCCTCGGGAGCTGGTCCCAGACACACTCTCTTGATTAGATCTCATTCTGTATTTAGTCTCTCCTCCTCGGCCAGCTTAGCACATTCCTTGTTATTGGTCTGGTTAAGGGAGGGTTGGTAGGGCAGTGGGTGGAGAGAGAACAGGGAGATGAACGTGGTCTTTCAGGATCCTATGCTGACCTTGGTATAAAGATCCACTACTTTCATGATCGAGTCTTGAGCCTTGTTCTTCATTCTGTCTCTGCTTGGCTGTAAGACATTAGGGTGCCCTTAAGTGCTGCCAAGCAGCCTCTGCTTTTCACAGTTTGCCTTGATTTGATCATTAGTCCAGCAATCCTGAAGTTTTCTTTACTCAACTAATCAGTGGCACTCGGCAATAGCCACACAGTTCTACTGTGCCTCAGATCATCACTCTCATACCTCTCAGGCAATAGATATATTATGCCAGGCAATGCATCTCCTCCACCAGCTCCCAGGTCGCCATGGGAAATTTTTAACAATTGCATTGGGGAAAGTACACTAAGGAGAGGGAAATTCCACCTGCTATGATGATAGTGTTCTCATTGCCAGTTGATTAATAAATGATCCAGTTCCAAAAGTCCCTTCAGAGTCTGGTTCCTAGCACACCTGTGATATCAGCTGTCCTCAGCTGGATTTCCCAGAAGCTGCCTATGAGATGAAGAGCTGCACACAGATGGCTCACTGGGGAGTGCTTTCAGGAGCTACATCACAGGGAAATGACAAGGGAAGGGTCAAGCAGAGGACAAAGCTGATTCACGATGCAGTTGTCATGGAGACTTCAACGGATTCAACAGAGAGCTCTAAAACTAGGGTGGCCCTTCAGAGATGTTCAACATGAAGGCAGTAGATCTTTGTACAATACAAAGGCAGTAGGCCTTTGTATCTCCACAGTTTCCAGTTATTAGCAAAAGCCTTCCCAGGAAGAAAGGTAACCTTGGATGAAGCATTTTCCAGTGATAGGTACACCTGCAAGCTCTTAGCAGGTAGTATTACCAGCATCAGTGTATGTTGGCTGTGGACAAAGGATCGGGACAGGATTCCACAGTATCCGTTATACATGGTTCAGGGTTTCCACATGATCTCTGCTAGTCCCCAATTCTGTTATCCCTATTTCATAGTAAAGAACTGAGTTCCAAGGCAGCATTTCCCTCTGTGAAATTCAGTTTATACAAGACAGCCATTATCACGTTTATCAGAAATGTGAATGCCCCCTTACCAGTAGATTTCTTATATTACTAAAATGAAGAGTATCCTCTGAACTCTACTAGGAATATGGTCAGATGATTGTAGTTTATACATCACAAATCTATTCTAACATTCTTACATCCTTGGGCCTCTTGACCTCTTTTTCTGTGCCGAGGAAATCTGACATCTCCAGGTGGAGATGACAGGTGGGGATTTGGTCTCCTTATTTCAGAAGCCATCTTCAAACCCAGGTGTTAAGGAACTATGCTGGCAAACTTAGACTAGCTGCACTGGTATTTGACACAATGCCAAGCACAGAGGCATGAGTAAATGTCCTCATGTCAGTTAGTGTAGACTCACATTCCATCCCTAATTCTAAAGTCCTCAAGTACTTTCCTACCTGTGTTGCTACATTTCCCATCAGTACATTGCATTAGTTAGGGTTCTTTAGAGCAGTGGTGATGGACCTATAGCACGTGTGCCACAGCAGGCTGTTTGTTATCACTGAAAACTCTAGAAGGTTCACCGTCAGTGCTCTATAGGAACAGAATCAATATACAGTGTACGTACAATTATACAAAGGGGTTTATTAGGTAGGCTTACAGGATCAGAAGCAGAAGAGACACAATGGTTGTCTGTCGGATCAGAGGCAAAAGAATCCAAAATGGCTGCCTGCACAATAAAGACTTGGAGAATCCAGTAAAAGTCAGAGGCTGAAGACATGGAAGCTCACTGTAGAGTCACCAGTGTGACTCTGTGTTGGAAGTCTGAAGAAACCGGAGACTACTGTCCAAAGGCAGTGACAAAAGCCAGAGCTCCTCCAAAAAGGGGACACTTCCTTCTTTCCCTTTTTATTCTGTCCAGGATACAAGCCTATTGGTTGATGCCAACTGGGGTAGGTCCTCCCCACTCAGTTTGTGGCCGACATGTCAATCATCCACAGATACACCCAAAACTTCACTGATCTGCTACTACATGGTTCTTACTCAAATCAAGTTGACATATCACAATTCACGGTCATGTGCATAATAACAGGTGTTACTATTCCTTTGCAGATATTATAGGAACTAAGCTACTGGGAAGTTAACAAGACTAGGAATCAGTTATGGGAAACAGGAAAAAATTATAGTCACTGGAATTGAGGACAGGTGGGGATTTGGTCATGAGAAAATGAAACAGAAGCTGAAGTATAGCCAGATATTGCTATTGAGAGAGGAAACACCTAAAATATGTTACCACCTGGGATACCATCTTCCAGTGCTTTCAGAGCCTCAGTTTAACAAATGTTCTCATTGATCCAGTTCTCCCTGATTCAGTGGGGAGAAGTCCATTTGGTGTGAATCGAGCATAAGACCAGAGCTGGCCTAGCAACAAGAGAGCAGATGCTGGATCACAGTTCCTTCATTTTCCCCAACTCAGAACTGGATTAACTCCAGGCCCAAAGGGTTGACTAAGCCTAAAGGTGGGCATCTCAGGGACTTAGAGACTCAGGGACCTGTAGGTATAATATAGAACTGTTGAAAGGCTGGGATGAGACGTGAGATAGGACCTCAATTTAAATATCAGTTCCTCCACTTAGCAGCTGAATATCCTTGGGGAAGTTACTGAGTTTCTCTTAAGTTTTCCCTAACCACAGTCATTCGTGAGTTGGGATGATAACACCTATCTCAGTGGAGCGCAGTGTTACATGTGGAGTACAGTAATACCTCGGTTCACAAATACTTCTGTTCTAGAACAAATTGATTTGCAAACGGAAGCATTCAGCAAATTTTTGCTTCCATTCACAGACTCCCCATCAGGTGATGAACACGACTGGGGTCATCTTCCCCAGAATCATGGAACAAATTAAGCTGGTGAACCAAGGCCCAATACCACTATACTTAGAATTATGTCTAGCACAGAATGACTACTCAGTGAGCGGTAGCAGGAGCAACAGGAGTTGTTGTTCTCACTGTTAGTGATAAAGACAAAAGTTGGGAATAGAAAACCAAGGCCTTAATTATAAATGTTGCTTAAAAAAACCCTGTAATCTCTAGCCGAACAACAGAGAGATCCATAGGCCAATGTCTAGGGAACTTGGGAAGAGCTGTGTACATGTTCTGAAGACCGAGGGGAACCCAAGAGCCACCTAGCAGGAGACAGGATCGCAGCCGTGTGAGGAGCACAGAGTACCACACACAAGACGTCAAGAATCCCACTAAAGGGCCGGTGAGATGGCTCAGCGGCTTAAGCGCCTGCCGGGCAAGTGCGAGGGCCCGAGTTCGACTCCCGGGACCCACATACGAAAAAGGGGCCGGTGATATCGCTCAGTGGCACGGGCGCCTGCTGGCGCACGAGGTCCTGAGGTCGACCCCCTGGTACCCACAAAAAAAAAAAAAAAGAATCCCACTAAAGCAACTCCAATGCTATGACACCGGTTGCCTATGAATTTAAAAATATATGTAAAATTGGCAAGCAGTCGGTGAAATTGGTAATACATTATGGGAGTATAAATTGATATAATCCATCAGAAAGCAGTTGGATAATCTATTAAAATCCTTAACATGCTCATGACTCAATAAATTCACTTTTGAGAATCTAACCTACAGAAAAATATACATTAAAATTAATTCTATTTATGACATATTATTTATAATAGCAAATGCACAGAAGGAAACTAAATGTTCAGTACAAGGAAATAGTTAAACAAATAATAATAATAATAATTTCAATTACACTTGTGGATCAATGGAACAGAATAGAAAATGCAGAAATAACTCCAGGCACACTCAGCCACCTTATCTTTGACAAAGGGGCCAAACCTTTCGCTGGAGGAAAGACAGCCTCTTTAATAAATGGTGCTGGGAAAATGGCTTTCCACATGCAGAAGATTAAACCTAGACCCATACCCCTTGCCATGCACTAAACTAAAATTGAACTGGATCAAAGATTTAAATATTAAAACAGAAACACTTAATCTGCTGGAAGATAGAATAGGTAAAATTCTTGAAGACATAGGGATAAGCAAAGTCTTTATGAACAAAACCTGGGTTGCACAGGAAATATTAGAAAGAATCAACAAATGGGGCCATGTCAAGCTTCTGCACAGCAAAGAAACCACCAACAGAGTGAAGAGACAGAATGGAAAAAAATTCCTATAGAATGGAAAAGAATTTTGCCAGCTACTCCTCAAAGAACTAATATCTAGAATATATAAACAACCCCCCAAAATTAGACCCCCCCAAATTTAAAGACCAAAAATGGGCATCTGAAATGAATAGACACTTTCAGATGAAGAAATATAAATGGTTAATAAATATATGAAAAAAAGCTCAGTATCACTGGCCATTCAAGAAATGCAAATTAAAACAACACCGAGATTCCATCTCACTCCAGAAAGAATGGCTATCATCAAGAAATCAACCAATAACCAATGCTGGCGAGGCTGCGTGGGGAAAGGAACCCTTCTCCATTTTTGGTGGAAGTATACAGTAAACTGACACAGCCACTATGGAAATCAGTGTGGAGATTCCTCAAAGAATTAAAACTAAGGTATCTTAGAAGAATTAAAACTTAGGTATCTTCCAAAAAGAGTTAAAAGCATTATATCACAGTGATATATGCACACCAACGTTTGTAGTAGCACAATTTATAACAGCTAAATTTTGGAAGCAGCCCAGATGCCCATGAGCAGATGAATGGATAAAGAAAATGTGGTATTTATATACAATTGATTACTACCCTGCCTTAAAGAAGGATAAACTTGAGGGATTTTTAGTTATATGGCTGCACCTTGAGACCATAACCTTAAGTGAAATAAATCACACACACAAGTTTAAATATCACATTGTTTCTCTTGTGTGAGAAACCCAACATATAAATGAAGATCAAAATGGAGGACAGATATTAGGAAGTAGGAAGAACTTGTTCATATGGGAAGGAAAACAAGAGATGGGGGAGAGGCGGGGAGGAAAGGGATTTAAGGGGAAAAAAAAGAACTGAAGGAGAAAATTGGAAATAGAGGTTTTGTAAATGAGGACGGGAAGGCTTGGAGGGGAGGGGAAAGGGACAAGAAAAAGAATTAAGATGTGTTATGTACGTGTACAAACCTCCCATCATCTGTGTGATCATTATGTACTGCAAATATAATAAAAAAGAAAAAAATACTAATAAAAGTACTAATAAAAAAGAAAAAAGTCTAAAACAGAAATATTATGCATACATTTACCATTTTACATATCAAATGCTAAGAATAATATTGTACTGGAATATGGTTTCTATTAAACTAAAACTGGCACATACATTATGACCATGACTGTGAAGAAGAAACAAAAACTTGAGTCAGAATAAATACCGAATGGAAAATCCACGCGTCCTGTGAAACTTCTCTCTCGCGTGCTAGATGCGTGGCTAGTGAAACTAATGCAGCTGGAGAACCTGGTGCCTCAAATGCGGACTGAGAAACAGGTCTCTTTGTCCTAGCGCTAAATAACGCATAGTGGCTACATAAGGCAGGATCTTAGAAAAGGAGTCTAAAGCCCTGGGTCTGGGCTCGGCTGGAAAGAGAATCCAGGTTCACTGATGATGTCTGCCGTGGGCACAGAAGGGGCAGTGGCAGCCATTGCTTGGAATACTTTACACCCTTGAATGTGACTCCTCTTTCCGATAATAAATATAACATTAAGAATGTGGATAACTTGGTGAAGATGTTGTAGAGGAGATTCCTTCACTGAGAAGGAAGGAGAAGTAGTGATCTAAGAGGTTCTCCCAACCCCGAGAGTTGTAAGTCAAAGTATCTCGGGCTTTCACAAGGTTAGCAAGGAAGAGGTTCTGGGGGAAGACTCAGAAGTGACGGCACAGCTTCTTACTTCATAAACTTGTCCCACGGCCATCCGGACTGAAGAACACCACGATCGCTCAGTCCATCGTCCCAGAAGAAAAGTAGATAAGAGCAATGTCGCACTGCTTGTAAAGATTAAGCTTAGAGTCTCCTACTGAATTGCAGGTGCGTCTGTGTGTCGGGTCTTATGGCCTCCTGACTGCGTAGTAAGCATCTTGCAACCTCAGAGTTTCTGAAAACAAAGCCTCCGGCGTCACTCAGATTATTGACACGTCAAGGATGCTCTGACCATTCTAATCAGCATTGAGTTTCTCAGTTGAGTGTGTTTTTCCCTCTAAGACCAGCCGAAAGTTAACTTCTTCAAAGGAAACTGTCAAAACCTGACATCGTGTTTGCTTTGCAATGTGGCTGTAACACTAAATGTACAAATGTGCTCTTCCGCTAAGTCCTCGTGTCGTGGGGGAATCAATGCGTGCATGGTTCTGAGCCAAAGCTGGCCTGTGGCAGCTTGCGTGAAGAGTGAATCTCACCAGCAGGTAAAAGATAACAAAAAATGGCTCAAAATAATTAGTACCCATGCAGGGCAATTCATGCAGAGTGTTTTCCTAGGCTGTTGCTTGAAGCTTTCTTTTAGAAAAAGAAATGGGCTGATGAGCAGGGAAAGGAGGCTTGAGATACAAGTTGAAAAGAGGAGGTGGAATTTTCAGACATATAAAGCAAGTCCAAGCAAAGCAAAAGTTGGCCTCAAGGTTCAGGCACACTGAAGGACCAAATCAAATCCTAAGTTCCTCTGAGTGTGTTTTTCCCTCCATCTGAATGTCTTTGAGTGATCCAGCCGTCTTCCATTTCCATGGAGAATTTTGTTTTATTTGCCAGTGCTGTCCAGGTGGGAAAGCTCGCTGTGATGTTTCTTACTAAAGTCAGTGTTTATATTGGTCCTAAGGATAAGAAAAGCTTTGGCGAAAGTTTCCCAAACCAGAAGTTCTTGGAAGATTTTTACTTTTGCTCACTGAGCTCGTTTTCCAGATACCAGAAACATTTGGGTGGGCAGCATGGCCAAAGGAGCCAATAGCTTTTTGCTTCACAAGAGATTTGAACCAACAGCTGTCAGGCCCAGACACATTTAAAATTCCAACAATGGCAGGCAAGCTCATGGAGAGAACTATAATGATCCACACATCACAAATTTGCAGAGGATATTATTGCAAGGACAATGATGAGAGTTCATATCAGATTCTCCAAGAAAATAAAATCTAAAGACCTCCTTTTTTGGTTTTTATATTTACAACACTGGCTTATTTGGAGGAAGGAGTGACATTCTTCCATGCATTCCAACCCGGATCTATTTATGACTACACCGGAAATTGTTTTCTTTGCTTTCAAATATACTTATTATATAGAAATAGAATTAATCCGGGTTTCTCTTTTCGTTTAATAGTGCTTAGTAGACCTGAGACCCATTCAATTAATTACTAGTGATGGAAGAGTCCAATGTCAGACATTTCTAAAAGCTCTTCTGCATGATGAGCAGAGGAAGATAAGCATTTCATTAGTGCAATGGCCCCTGGCACCTAATTCTCCGATGTGCCTCGGATAAGCAACTCTAAATGTAATAACAAAGGCATCCTTGGGAGATGGTTTCCAGCTGTCATTTGTAGAAATGACTCTCGAGAGGCTTTTTAATTCTAATAACTTATTTCCAATACAGTTCTACTGAATTTACTACATTTTCACATATGAAAATATTTAAAAGCCCTTAGCAACAATTATGTGTCCGACAAACTGCATGAACTACTATATTTACCAAAGATTAAAGAATTCAGAATTTTGTGAATTAAAACTTGCTCTTGTTAAATACCATCTATGATAACAGAAGTGATAAGTTTTATGATTACACAAAACTTGGGAGAATGGAGAACAGCTAAACCCATTCTCTATTCTAGTCCATTCTATGCTTGGTTCTACTTTAGTGTCTCTCCAAAGAATTTCTAGCTTTCAAGCACCTCCAGCATCCTCTAAAATAAATGATTCTATTCTAGAGAATTGAAACTTTCAGAAAATTTACACACACACAATGTATAACACACACTTTACATAATTTCTTTCCTGTAATTTCCATCAAATCATAGGCACTGTCCTCTGGGATCATAGTGAGGGAGCCTATTAAAATCCCCCTTTCCCAGGATAACCATCCATAATACAGTATCTTCACCTTTTCCTCATAGTTTTCTTTCAAGACACCCTTATTCCCATCATTCTCTTTTGGGTTCAAGCCTCAACTCCCCCACTCACATGTACATATGCCCAACAAATGTTTATTTTCCCTTATAATGAGGCACCCATAACCAAATGGACCAAGTAGAGTGCTCGGGGCACCAGCCCTTTATGACACAGTACACTGATGCCTTAAACACGGCTCGGTGTTTTAAGGCAATGTCACACTGATGGTCAAAGTTGTGTTATGACCTGAATTGTGTCCATCTCCAAATTCATATATTGAAGCCCTAACACCCAATGTGACTGACTTGGAGATGGGGCCTGAAAAGGAGTAAAGTGAAATGAGGGGAGAAGGGTAGAAGCCCAATCAACAGGATTGGTGTCCTTATAAGGACAGGAAGAGACCGGCGCTTTCTCTTTCTTCACACGCACATAGGACAACTGAGCAAGGAGGTAGCCATCGGCAAGTCAGGAGAGGAGACAGCAGCAGACAGATTTTCTCGCACTTTGATTATTGACTTCTAGCTTCCAGAAAGGTTAGAAAATAAATGTCTACTGTTTAGGTCACCCAGACTGTGGCATTTTTTATAGCAGACTGAGCAGGCTAAGGCAGACTGTGGCACTGTAAAGTAAGGGCTCTTGTACCAATAACTAACAATGTAGAAGTGGCTTTGGAGCTGGATCACAGGACAGGACAGAAGAGCTGTGAGGCTCATGTTAGAAAAAAGGTAGATGCCTTGAAGGTAATGTTAGTAGAAACATGGATGTGGAAGTTAACTCTGGTGAGCTCTCAGGATGAAGAGGAGAGCCATAGAAAACCCCTCTGTTGTCTTAGGAAAATACCTATGTTCTCATGAATAGAATGTCAGTAGAAATCCTGATGGTGAAGGCCATTCTGGAGACGTCTCAGACAGAAATGAAAAATGTGTTCTTGGAAAGTGGAGGAGAGGTGACCACTATTACAAAGCGGAAAAGAACTGGCTACACTGTGTCCTAGTGATTTGTGGAAGGTAACACTCGTCAGCACTTCCCTGAGAAGATGTCTACACTAAGTACTGAAGGCCCAGCTTGGTTTCTTCTTACCCCATACAGTAAAATGCAAGAGGGGAGAGAAAAAGTGAAGGAATCGCCAAGGAAAAGCACATAGAACAGGAGGATTTGGAGGATTCTCAGTCTGTCCGTACTGCAAAAAGATGAAGAAATATGTTCTGAATATTAAGGTGCTGCTGAACAATTTGATAAAGAGATTAGTATAGATATAAGCCACAGATTTAATCAGCTATCTCAACAGAAACTAGAAACAGAGACAGGGAGATACCAGCAGAAACACCACCAGCTACATGGCCACACCTTGACCGTGGGCTTCCGGAATTGTGAGAAAATAACGTCTACTGTTTAAGCCAACTAGTTGTGATTTTTATGGCATCCCAAGCAGACAAATCAATACATTGTGCCTATGATCAATCAAAATCCCTGCTTTGCCTTTTCCCGAGCTGCTAATCAGACACGCCTGCCTAACACAGCTAAGGCTATGTGAGAAAGCGCAGGAGGGGAGAGACTTGCTTTCTGTGGACACAAGTGTTCAATGCTACATTTTAGTGATTCATAAATCATTCTTTCAAGCACCTGTAATGAAATATTAGTGCCTGTATCAGCTCATCAGAATATAGTTGAGAAAAATCATATAATTATAAAAACTTGGAATGAAATTTGCTCATTTCTTTACTACCAGAGCCTCTTGGTCTCCCTCCTTTTCTTCAATGATAATAGTAAAAGCGGCATCGCTAGGCACCTGCACAGAGCTCTAGATGGATGAAATGATTTTGCTTCCTCCTTGTACCTCAGTTTCCTCACCTAAAAAATATGAATGATAATGATAGTTCTTACCTTATAAGCTTGTGGTAAAGATTAAGTGATTTGGCCAAGTTCACATAGCTAATAAGGGGCAGAGTCCAAATTCAAGTTAGCTTTGGACCCTGAACAAGGTACTTGACAGCTCTGTGCTTCAGTTCTCTTTCTTTCCTTTCTTTCTTTCTTTCTTTCTTTCTTTCTTTCTTTCTTTCTTTCTTTCTTTCTTTCTTTCTTTCTTTCTTTCTTTTATTCAGTACTGGGAATTGATTAAACCCAGGGTCTTCACACTGACTCACATCCCTGTGCTGTATTTTATTTTTTTTATTTTGAAACAAGGTCTTGCTAAATCACTAAGTTTGAGCCAGGATAGGCTCAAACTTGCAATCCTCTTGCCTCAGCCTCCCAGAATGCTAGGATTCCAAGCATGTGCTACCATCTATAAAATGAGGACAATAATGGTACTTAGTGCATAGAGCTACAAGGATTAAATGACTTCATAGATGTGCAATATTTAAAACACACACTGTATTGTACATCACCAAATCTAGGCATGATCTCAGGGTCTAAGATTCAACTGTCAGCCATGTGAGGGCAGGAACTGCTTGCATCCTATTCACTGTTGTGTCCCTTCTCCTGAGTGTGCCTGACACAAACGATATCCATCAACAACTTGTTGAGTGATTCAAAGGTACAAGTAACTTAAAGCTATGGAAGAAAGGTCAAGAAGAAGAAAACAAAAAATTGGGGAAGATCTTGGAGAAGTTTTTAGCTATGCTTACTAGGTCTCTAGTTTTTTCCATTGCTTATTTTCAATACGCAGGTCAAAAGTTGTTCCTGAGAAATTCTTCCCCACCTGGAAGGAGCAGAAAGTGCCCCAGCCGCGCAACTCCCATGGTTCCTCAAACTACCTGATCGACACACCTCTCATCCCATCTGGCAACAGTCCGATTTCATTTTTGCTCTTGAGCTGTGAATGCCTTGAGGACTGGGGCCATACTCATGCTGCTCACCCACAGATCTGCAGAGCTCTGCACAGAGAAGTTGCTCACCTGATATTTACAAAAGAAAGAAGTGAAGGAAATATAGAGGATGAGGGAGGGGGCAAGGAACCCAAAGAGAAAAGGTGGGGGCAAAGGCTGCCATAGAAAACAGAGCAGTTGATTCATAATTGACCTGGGCTGGGGGACTAGAATTGGTTTCAAACAGCTACCTGTCCTTTTATATTCAGAAATGTCAGGTTTTCAACTGTTCGTTGCCACTCATTTTTTCAGTCTGACAGTGATCGTATTTCTTGACCCCATGTAGACCAGAAACACACATGTAGCAGGATAAGTGGAGGTAACACAGTTCTGACATCAAACAGAGAAATCCTATTAAATGCTGTGGTAGTTAAGCTTAATTGTCAACTCGACTGGCCCAAGTGCTGCTTGGGAGATTTGTAAAGCACACTTCTGGGTGTGTCCAGGGGGGATCATAGAGATGTGACCTTGAGTATTATATCTGGTCTCTGGACCCTTTCTCTCTGGCACTGTTCCTCTGCTCAGCTTCCTAGTCATCATGAACTGAGCAGCTCTGCTCCGCTGTGCTCTTTACTATGATGTTCCTGCTTTAGAGTCAGCCAGCCATGGACTAAGCCCTCTGAAACCGTAAACCAAAAAAACCAGTTTCTCCTTTAAGACGTGTATGTTAGGTATTTGGTCCCAGAGACCAAAAGCTGACTAATAAATGCAAAGGTGTGATAGATGGTATATGTTGGTGAGGTCAGGGTAGTCTTCACAAAGGGGGGTGGAAGAGATGCCCTAAGAAGAGAAATTAACAAAAAATCAGCAAAAATAGGAAAATAAGGGCCTCAACTATCACTCATAGAGAATTACACACAAAGATACCTTGATGGTTATGAAAATCAAATAATGTTATTAACAATGGCTAACATTGGGCACTTATTTCCTACTAAGAATTATGCTATGTATAACACTATATTACTTCCTTTAATATATTATCACCAAAATTATACATATTTAATAATATTATTATTTTTATAGCATAACAATTATCACCATATTACAAGAAAGAACCATGTCACAGGGGCAAGGAACTTTGTCCATAATCACTTGGTATAAATGGCAGCACCAGGATACGGAGCCAAGTAATCTGACAGACAAAGAATGCATAGATTGTCAGGGAGAGAAGACTCTGAAACAAGATATGTTACCAAATATAAAACTACAGACAACATGGCCTCAAGAGCTTATAATGGGAAACTAGAAGAGGAACAGTTACTCTAATGAAATAATGGTAAAAGACTGCAGATGAAAAAGATGAACACTTTCTGAGTGTTTAAACCTCACTTTCTTTCCACTAAACTCAGAGACAGAGCCACCTACTTTAGTTACCCTCCTTTCCAGGTGGAGGGAACCTCCCAGTTGTTCACCCATTGGTCTAAAGAGAGAAAGTAACACAGTGACAGTGGTGTCTGGTAGTGGAAGTGCCCAGAGGCACTGTCTCATCACCTCATCTAAGAGAAGGACCTCTGCCTCCAACTTGTGCAATGAGACATTTTTAGGACCAAGGCTCTTTCTCCTGGAATCTCTTTGGCTGTTCTATGACACAAGATCCTACACGTTGCTCACCTGGTAAATTCATGAATGGATCCAGTGGGGCAGTGACCTTGGGTTTGGTGGAGCCTGAGCAGGATCTGAGCTGAACTCTGTGATGTGCTGATTCAGCTCCCTCTTCAGGACTGGAGGACTCTGCCCCAGCTGCTGGTAGCATGGTTGGCACCCTGTGCTTGGCTGTCAGCCTCTCTGACAGGAGAATATCCTAACCAGCAAGAGCTCCTTCACAAAGGGCAGCATCATACCCAGTGACTGTGGTCCACTGTGGTTCAAAGTCTCGCCCCATCTGGGGACAGCTCTAAGCACCATCCTCCCTCTAGAGCTCCTGCGAGTCCACTGAGACCTGGACTGAGAATATCACAGACCAGCGCCTCCCTCCGCCCAGTGCAAACATCCTGCATTCTCATTTCCATTTCAGAGTCTGTTCCCTGGGGAACTCGCTTGTGATGGGATCTGATCAAATCACCTTTAGAGAAGAAAAGACACGCACTAGTTGCACTCCAACCAC
Source organism: Erethizon dorsatum (assembly GCA_028451465.1). NCBI lineage: Eukaryota > Metazoa > Chordata > Mammalia > Rodentia > Erethizontidae > Erethizon > Erethizon dorsatum. Next base: position 91,218,738 of record CM051828.1, on the reverse strand, counting down.
AGCCACAAAAAGTAGCACATCTCTAAAGTGTGCTTCGGAAGAAAAATTTGGGAGCTGAGAAGAAAGCTGATTGAGAGCTTGCCCCTTTAAAAATATATCTCGCCTTGTTTTCTGTGTCTCTGGTACTCATGCCATTTCGTTGTATTGCACTGAGAATTGCTGAAGGGCAGGGCATGGTGCCTAGCAGAAAACCATGACCACTTAAGAGCAGATGTGGCACCTGCTGTGTCCTCTCGATGTCACTGAATCCCAAATGCAGCCATGGTTCCTCTCTGCCACTTTTCAACAGTTCTTCAGAAGGAAGTTACAAGCTATGGCGATTTGATGTGCCTGTAATATGAAATCCAGATGTTGGGACTTGGATCTTGGCTCCAACAACTCCAGACTACCCTATGTCTCTCCGATCACAGAATACCTCAGCAACCTGTTCCCTGAGGTCACTCAGTAAATCTGCAACAGTGACTCTGGAGCCAGTGGCACAGCCCGGACACACCCAGGAATGAAGAAAGGCAGAGCACCAGACACACTAGAGTAGGGAGACAGGGCCTCATCTGAGCAATGCTCTCAGCATGCTGTAAGGGTTTCCTCGGATTAATAGCCCAATTGCTCCAACGATGTTTAGAAAATATAGTGCAGGATGCTGGACTAGAAATGGTGATTTAGCAATCACAGACCAAGTTTCATTTAGATGAGACATGTTGGGCTGGCCTGAGACTACACATCTACATGGTGACAGTGCTGATGAGGAGCTCAGGACCTTTGTGCTATATTAATGTACAGTCCCAGAACAGCTCTCCTTTCAGCTGTCCTAACATCGCTTATCAATGGATTTCCGATGAGATGTATGAAAGTCGAATATTAGTCCTAATTTTTAAAGTGGCTGTGTTTCCAACTGATATTTAGAATTCCAAAGCAGTTGGCATCCTGGTGAAGTCAGCTTGATGGAAACAAGCAAACAAACAAAAGAAAGGCTTCTAGACCTGACTTCCCCGCGGCAGGGAAAATGGCTTTGAGGCGGCTAGCCTCAGCGAGGAAGAGCAGGGAGAGCTTGCGTGCACACCGACACATGCATATTCAGATGCTTTGTCAAAAAAGGCCGGTGCTGAAGCTTTTCAATTAACCAAGTGGGATGGTTTACCTGATAAAATGCTCCCTGCCTGAGTGTAATTACATATTTATACCCCACCGAGATTTTTTAATTTCTGTTTGGTTTGTTTGCCTCAAAAGTGTTTGTCACAGGGAGTGTTCTTGATGTGTAATTTTAAAGCAGCATTGGCCAACTGCATGCTTGTTTTCATTTTAGATTCATTAAAATTTGAAGATGATGTGTCCCTGTACATATGCAATACCGATTCTTCCCCAGAACACAATGCATCAAGGAACCGGAAGAGCTTTAAAGGGACAATGTCAAGTACCTGTCCCTTGCTTCTCTCCCAGTAGCTTTCTCTTTGAAAACATGGTTGCTATCTTCGCAGGTTTGTTTGTTTCTCATCTTCTTCATCTCAAGGTCTCCCTTCAACCCACCCATTCCCCATCAACATGGCAAAAGAGGCCGAAGGGATCCAGGACCTTTCTGAAAGTCTCTGCCCCTCCCTTCCTGGATGAAAATACACTGTGTGGGCGCAGATTGCTGATGCAATGGGGTTGCTTTCCTTCTGCCAATAAGCACTGAGTCCTTGCTCTGTCCTGGCTGTCGCTGCCAGGCGTCGGCCCCTGATCTCCTGGAGCTCTGTGCCAACGAAGAGGCAGGTGTGTAGGGCAACGAGGGCAGGAAATGCCTGTGCGTGAGATGAGTTCTGGTGGAGCACCGTGCAGTTTCAGCGGAGCACTGTACATTTCTGGCGGAGCACCGTGAATTTCCGGCGGAGCACCTTGCGGTTCCGGTGGGAACGCTGTGCAGTTCCGGTGGGGGCGCCCTGCGGGCGGAAATCAACTCTGGCCAAGGAGGCCCACTGTGGGCCTGAGGGAGGAGGCACTGGCTCTGGAGGTAGGCCTTAAAGATTCACTCCACAGTTGTGGAAGTTCCCCAGCTACTTAGACCAGATAAGAAGCCACGATAAGACCAGTATGGTTCCTGCATTTGTTCTTTTGGGCAGAAGCCAACCGGAGGGAGAAATGAAGAAGACAAGCGCAGGTTATGATGAGAGCTATGGAGGGGAAATGATGCAGATGGAATAGGGTTGGAAGCTCCTCTGTATGGGCTGGTCAGCAGAGGCCTCTCTGAAGAGGTGACACTTGAGCTGAGACCAGAAGGGTAACAAGGAGCTAGTCACACACAAAGTAAAGGGAAGAGCAAGAACTAGGCCTGGGAGGGGACTGAAGTGGGTAAAGAGTAGAGCAGAGGAGTGAGTCCCACTGAAGCTGGATCCTGCAGGGCCTTGAAGGCCACAGGAAGACTCAACTTTTATTCCCAGAGAGATAAAATGTCGTTGGTTGGGTGTGGTGGTGCATGCCTATAATCTTGACTACTTCAGAGGCTGAGGCAGGAAGACTGTGGGTTTGAGGAAGCCTGGCAAACTTAATAAGACCTTGTCTCAAAATAAAAAATAAAAAAAGGCCAAGGACGTGACTCATTGTTAGAACACCTCTGGGTTTGATTCCCAAGTACTTAAAAAAAAATAAATAAAACAATGAACAAACAAAAAAACACTTATTGAAGGATTTAAATGGGAGAAGGACGTGATTTGATTTGTTTTGATAAGATCAGTTTGCAGCTGGGTATGATGGTGTACAGCTCTAATCCCAGCACTCCAGAAGGCTGAGGCAGGAGGATCACAAGTTCAAGCCCAGTCTGATCAACTTAGTGGCTCAGTGAGACTCTGTCTTAAAATAAAAAATGGGCTGGGGATACACCTCAGTGTGAAGGCCCTGGGCTCAGTCACCATTATTGAGAAAAAACAAAAAAACAAAAACAAAAACAATTTGGCCCCAAATGAAGAAAGGGTAAGGAGGGAAGCAAAATTGAGATGGATATTTGCATAGTTCTTTGATTAATGTCCAGCCTCTACAGTAGACTGTAGCTTCATGAGGACAGAACAATGACCGTTTTCCTTACCATGGTAGTAACTTCTTATATCACAAAAATGCCTGACATGTGGTAGGATCACAATGAATGAATGAATGAATGAATGAATGAATGAATGGCATTCTGGGCCCAAACCAACCCATGCAAAGGGAGCTGGCTAGGAATCACGTGATAGGAAACACTCAAGGTTTGCCTCTGAGGTTACTGGACAAACCAGTGTAACGTGAATTCTTGTCACTTGGGCAGCATTAAGGCTGAGTCTTGAGACGCTAGGAACCTGCAGATCAGGAAGCTTAGCCTGTGTGGACAATGGTAAGGATTAGGCCAGTGGGTCAGTCTGGTTATGAAATGAAAAGGAGAATTTTAGGATACCTTGTTAAAGGTGAAAGAGGACAGGATTATCAAGTCAGAATACTCCCCAAATCGTCCCTCTTTTTCTTATCCATAGGGTTTCTCAGGAGTTTATTTGAATCACTTAGCTGTCATTTAAATCACCTGGCTATGCATTTAAGTTATCTGCAAACTTTCAAAAATCACCAAGCTTATTCAATTTTAAGTTTTGAAGTGCTACCTGTCACTGAAACTTAAAAAACAAAAAACTACATTGAAGAGTAAGATTTGTGCCAATAATGTTTGGACAATTGAATGCTAATGTCTGGTGTCCTGAATAACTAACTTAAAGATAGTAATACGTAATGTATTAACCATTGTTACCCTCCTATTATGTTGTTTTGAAAATTTGTTCTTCTTTTGATTTGTTTTGTTTTTTCTTCTCTTTAAAAAAAAAAAAAAAAAAAAAAAACTAAAAAGCTTCCAGGTTCAACTACATAGCATGGAGCAAAGTTCACCAACAGTTCTTCTTCTCCCACCCTGGGTTACACAGCTTGTTCTTGTATCCAGAGCTCAGACCCTAGTTCATCTTTCCCATCGTTCCATCTGTCTGCACCTTACTCCAATCCATTGTCCCCTCTGGCACCAAAGTCACCTGTCACAGATACTGATCAGATCACACTCCACAGTAAGCAGAATCCTTAATCAAGATGGCCCCAGTGACTTGACCCCCAGACAGGATTCCCTCCTTCCTCTCTATCCAATGCACTAGGAACCAAATAGCCTGGGGTTCTTTATCATAATGTTCTGTGCTTTGCATGCCCATTTCTGCCCAAATGTCTTTGCAGTCTTTTTCCATGGTGAAATATTTCTCAGCTCTTTGTTCTTCCCTGTGCCTGTTAACCCCATCTGCCAAAGCAGACTTGGCAAGTCTTCCTTCCAGCCACCATGCTGTCTTGTGTCCATTGTATCTGACTTAGCTTAGGTTGCTCCAACAAATACACATAGACTATGTGGCTCTATTTCTCACCTTTCTGGGGGCAGATGTGCCAACTAATCCCATGTCTGATGAGGGTTCCTGTCCTGGTTCTCGGGTGGCCAGCTCCTTGGAGCTGTACAGAATGGAAAATGGAGAGTGAGGAAGCAAACGCTCTTCTCTCTCCTTACAAGGGCACTAATTCCATTCAAGAGAATTCCACCCTTGTGTCAGTTACTCCCTCAGGCCCTGCCTCCGAGTGGAGTTAGGGTTGGAACAAATGAGCGTTGGAGGAATATAAATATTTAGTGCATCCGGTCCTCAAGAACTTTCCCCACTGGTTTTGCGGTTGTCACCTGTTCACACTGATCTTTCCTCTCTTTGACTCTGAGCTCTTTAAAACTAGTTATTATGCATTATTTTTATATTTTCAGTACCTAGTAGGTATGTTGAAATGTAAAATTATGCCAATTCAGTTTGTACAAGACCTTTGTATATTTTGTATTCTAGAACATTCTTTATTCACAGAACAGCCTCTTTTTCATGTTCAAGAGTGACACCCATCAAGGCATTCAGCAGAAGGCCTTCTCTGGGCCCTGAGTTATATCCTGTGGAATCATCTTGAAGAACAAGAATCTTGAGGTGGGCATGGTGGACCACACCTGTAATCCCAGCACTCTGGGAAGCTGAGGTGGGAGGGTTGCAAGTTGAGCCCAGCGTGGGCAACTTGGCAATTTAGCAAAACTCTGTCTCAAAACTAAAAAACAAAACAAAACAAAACAAAACAAAACAAAACAAAATATATATATATATATATATATATATATATATATATATATATTTAATTTTTTTAAAGGGAGGCTGAGGTGTAGCTCAGTGCAAAGGCTCTTGTTTCAATCCTCAGTACCACCAAAAACAAGAGTACTGATTGTTTTCTCCCAGGTTCATAATTATTGTACAAATTGAATATTCCACAATGAATTGACATTAGCTCCTCCAGGCATAGGGATTAACAGATGGAGTCAGACATTTTTAGGATCCTGGCATGCACAAAGCCCTGGGTTTGAGCCCCAATGCCCTTACAGTGCTTTCACAGCTGGAGTTGTTTCTCTTTCACTTGAAGTATAAGATCTTCAGGGTGATGCGTCCAAATGTGGCTAGTACATGATTCATTCTACATGTGACAATGTAAGAGCTGAAATATTTCTTAATGCCAGTGAACTGGATTGGGCATCAGTTTCTGGACCTGCCATGATTTCAATCTTGCCAAAGCCACAAATTCCGCAGCTGGCATCCTTCAGCTCACACAGCTACCCACTGATTGCTTTTGCATAACTGTGCCTGCCCACGGCACAAGTTCACTCTGAGGGACCCGGCATGCAGAGCCTGCCGCTGACTGTCATAGTGATCTTGAATAAGTTTCCTCCATCGTGCGGCCCCTCTGATTTTCCTAAACTGATTTTTTAGCTGTTACTTTCCCTTTACAACGCAGTGAACATACCACCGGATGCTCCTTTAAGCTAATCCTGGATCTTACAGAATTAAATCAAAGATTTCATCACTTCATTTTCCAGTAACATAACAGTTACTTTACCATTAAAAAATAAAAATGTATGCCGGAGAGTGAAGTGCTTTGGTATGGGGTGGGCACTAAGCAAGGGGCCACTCTGAATGAGGTTTTCCCAGAGGGGCTTCCACGTTTCCTTTGAGTCCACAAGTTGTGGACGCCTCCGGCCACTCATACATGAGTCCACGCAGAATCACAGCCTCATAGGAGTGGCAGTGACTTGGGAGCCACCTCGCCTGCTAGGCACTCGTGTTCTTCAGCTTCAGGGTTACTCTCAAAATCTCACCCCAGCTGGCTTTGCCTTAATTTTTCTTAATCCCATTTAATCAACTCAGCTAGGGGTTGTGGACAAAGATGTGTTCCCAGGATGTGTCCTGGTAGATAAACTCATGGATGTGTTAGATGGTACGATTATCCACACTGCTATTCAGTATTCCATTCCTCTCCTTTATATTTTGCTCACTTTGAGTCTTCATTTTCAGAATGTGATTGATACTTCCGAAGGAGAACTTAGTATTTACGTCATTCTATTCAAAAAACCTATTTCCTCTCACACAAGTGTGAGATTTAGAAACCTATAGCTCTCCACTGAAACAAAAGTCCCCATTCTGCGCAGGTGCGTTGCCTCTGAACTTCCGCTGGCTCCGGGTACGGGATTTCCCCCACTGACCTTGGTTCAAGGAGCCGCACAGTGATCCATCTGCTATCGTGAAGAAGCAACTTAGGGTCTCTCTTCTTGGGGTTCATTTCCTGGAAGTGCATGGAGCTCAATGCTTGGGAAGTTTGCTAATAATAGTAACTGTATATTTATCCACCAGTCTACCTGAAAAATAGTTGTGTGATTTTACTCAGCGTTCGGGGAAATGCAACGTTTTCATTTTCTCTCTCCTTTTTGGAAAGCAGCAGACTGCTGAGAGTATTAGAGGAAATGCAAATCTCCTGGCTGTTTGGGAAGGCTCCAAAAGAATGAAAGTGAGCAGTTGCTACCAGCAGTGTTTGGACGAAAATGTAAAATCTTTGTCTTTAAAAGTGTTTATTTAACTGCAGAGAGTTTACACAGCTCGGGGAGAATTATAGTGGAAGAAATTACATCCTGCTCCCACCACCATCAGCCTTCTCCACCTGCCACTTGTCCCACTTCAGTCTACTGGGGCATTAGGAATACTTAAAACGATCAAAAAGAAAAACCAACATTTCCTGGTAAGATGTGGAAGAACGTGATTGCCTCTGAATGAGGAATTTACATCCTTTCTGGCCCACTCCATTTGGAACCATTTCTTCAAACACAAGTCACCTATCAGACTGACGTCCGCCTTCTCCTTGCCCATTCCAAATGAATAAGATACAGTGTCTAAGCCACTGCCCCGTGGCAAGCACAGAACTCTGTTCCCTGTAAATGCTCAGTAAATATTTGCTGATTTAATTTTTTAACTAAAGTAAATGATTACATAACAGTGATCAATTGATTAAAATTGGATTTACTTAAACTCTTTTTGGGGGAGACCTCATTTGAGGAAGTGGTCAGCTTGCTTGATAACATTCTCTTGCCTCCTCTGCCCTAAACGTTGAGCCCCCTACTTTGAGCCAAACCTAAAAATAGATCCCACCATAGAAACTGATTAATGAAGGATGAGCCGAAGGGCGCCAGACCCTCCATTCCGAGTTTCCAGAATCAAAATCCAGTATCTCTATTAACACTTCACTCCACTCATGTTAACGTAGAACTCTAAAGCCCAGGAAGACATAGCAGTCCCTCATCCTGTTCAGATGGTAACATGGTCAGAAGGGAAGGTATGAACATGTGAATAATACCAGACCACGGAACTGCAGTTTATGAGGCCTGCTGGTGGTTCCTAAAACAGATCACAAGATCCCTAGGAGGAAGAGGTTTAAAAAGCTCATGATTCTTGGGCTTACCCTTCAAAAATCTGATGAAATGAGTCTCGATCAAAGCTGGGGACTTAGATTTTTTAAAAGTTCCCCAGGTAATTCCTGGGATCTGTTATCCTGGGAACAATTTCTGTGCATTGTAACAGTGTGGTCCCCAAGGAAGATTCAAGCACATGTGGCATTCAGATGACACATGCAGGAGATGTGGGGTGTTATAAAGAAGACATTTGGTTTCCTGGGGAGCAGAGGCCTGGCTAAGATGCTGATGATGAAATTCTTGACTTCATTCACCTTTTGTTGATTGTTCTCAGTGGTCTGGAAAATAACAGAGTTGTTTTGAAATAAGCACCTTTATGCTTTATCGAGGTCAAACCTTTTACTTGGTGTAGTTAACTAACCATGTAAAATATTACATCAGCACGCCTAGGAGGCACTTAGAGATATATTCACATTTGCATAATGTCCTCTGTAAGTTAGTCTTTGGTCCTTAAGGGTGTTTAGAATAACTGCATGCAAGAATATACTTAATCCGATCTCATTTTAGCTTTTGCTCTTTTAAGATTTCAAAATTAATAAATCCTCCTGATACTCCAAATTACCATGAGCTTTTATACGCATAACTTTGTAACTTTAACCCATTTATGAACATAGCCCACAGGCAAACGTACTAATGAATAAGAAACCACATTAGAAGTTTAAAAGATGGTCTCTTTATGAAGTAATGTAAGAAAATCCTGTTAGCTGGATCGAGTACAAAAGTGCGATTTCTTAAAAAATACAAAATCCGTCTCAAAATTACATGTAATTACAATAACCAAAGGATAGAACGTAAGAATAGTTGGAGTACCGTGCATTATTTAACTTAGTACTTGTTATCACTTGCTTGCATATGGATGAACGCAAGAAAAAAAGAAACAGACACAAACTCCCTGCCTGCGGCTAAAGAAATCTCGGTATTTTGTACTTGACTTGCTTGTATGTGAATTCTTGACCAGACCTCTCAACACACCTGATAGCTTCAAGATCCTTCATCCTTTGATCCTTACCTACTGCCCCCTCTTCTCTTCTCCTCTTTCTCACAGTACCATGGCCCTTCACACTGAACTACGTCAGCCCTTTGATTATGTTTTATTTTGAGACAAGGTCCCACTAAGTCACCAAGTTGTCCTGGTCGGTCTCAAACTTGCAGTCCTCCTGCCTCAGCCTCCTGGAATGCTGGTGGCCCCCTCTCTTCTTTTATTCATTCTAACTTTTTCTAAGGCTGTACTATAGAATAAAACCGGGGCTAGCTATCTCCTTTGGAGCTGAAGGAAATCCTGAAGTTGGCTTTGTTAACAAGCTAGACCTCTCCTTTAGTCAGGTCAAGACATTATCATTCTAGACACACATATGTAATTCTATCTTCCAAATTATTTTGTAATGATTTTATTCAACTTATACTAAATCCCATACTGCAAAAAGGTCTGTCATACATCGCTCCAATTCACTGTTCAGGACCCTAAAAGAGAGATGGGGTAAATCATTTGCCCAAAATCACACAGCCAGGCCTGCCAGAAAAGAAAATAGAATTTAGATTTGCTAAGATTCCAGTGTTATGTGGTTCACTGAGGTGATATCCAAAAAGAGGATAAAGTGCTGTTCTAAAGAACTGAAAGGAAGATTGTGACGAGCAAAACCAGATATTACTCTGCCAGGTGCAGTGGTGCGTACCTGTAATCCCAGAACTCTGGGAGGCTGAGGCAGGAGAATGGAAAGTTTGATCCCGGCTTGGGCAACTTAGCAACTTAGTGAGACCCTGTCTCAAAATACTTTTTTAAAGGGCCAGGATGTAGCCCAGTGAGAAGGCTTGGGTTCATACCAGTACTGCAAAACAAACAAACAAAAGAACATTACTCAATAGGCTGGGAATGCCAAGTGAGGCTCCAGCATGAGGCCTGCCAGGGTCTCAAGGGCAGAATGCCCAGCGTGCGACCAGTGGCCAAGGGCACCTGGATGAGTCTGGCCCCGGAGGAGGTGGAGAAGCAGTGATCATGGGATGTATCCAGGCAGACTTCTGCAGGCAGACGTCCCTCTCATGTCGCTGAGAGCCTTCCTGAGAAGCACCAGGCCGTCAAAAGCTTGTATCCTTCCTGTTTTAGGTAAAACTAAAATTTGACCACACATGGACAAAAGGATGTGGTGAAAAGTTAGGGATAATTTAAACATCCAACAACCAGAAAAGTGAAGTTTTGAGCATTTTTGGGTGAAGTAATGATGATAAAATGTTGTTTTTGAGTGAAGTAATTGATGATAAGATATTTAATGTCATAGAAAAGTTCTCTGTAATGTGGTATGGAAAAATTTACTCAGTAAAATGATCCCTTGAAATACATAAATCATTAGCAATGATTTTATCTCTGGTGAAGTTATGACAGGGTTTAATTTTTTACTATTTCTTATATTTTCCAAAATCTCTAAATATGTATCGCTTTTTAATAAAAGACACTTTTTAAAATTATCATATTAGTTTATATGGTTACAAAAGGATGAATTGGTATCATCATCTAGTGAACAAAAATACCATCTACATAAGGATGTTCATTGTAGCATTATTTAGAAAGAGTGAAAAATCAGAGAAAACATAAATGTCTATCAGCAAGGAAATGGATAAGTAAGTTAATAATTATTATAAATATTATTATTACAGATTTTCTTATAACATAGGTAACATCGGTCCACATAATGTGCTGTACACAGTTCTAAGCACTTGAAGCATCTTAACCTTTGTAGTACCCACCAGGACTTCTGAAGTCCATTCTTGAGAGAGTCCAGCTTCTCCAGAGGGTCAACACCCAGGAGTACACATGACTGTGCAAGGGGACCTGTGGCTTCAGGGTCAGAGGCAGGACAGCCCACGGTGGCTGCCTGCAGGCCCGAAAGCCAGGGCTGCAGAAGCAGAGGGTCCAGTGATGCAGCCCTGGTCCCGGCAAAGGCCCGGAAGCCCCCAGCCTTGTGCAAGGTCAAGTTCAAGAGCCAAACAACCTGGAGTGTGATGTTCATAAGCCAAAGCAGTAGGAAAAAATGCATCTGTTCAAGGAAAGTGGAGTGAGCTCGGGCTTGAGTTTTAGCCTTCCTCCAATTGGGAGGGGGTTGTTTGTGTGTGTGTTTGCTTTGAGACGGGATCTTGCTATGCAGTTCAGGCTGGCTTTGAACTCACTGTGTAGCCCAGGCGGTTCTCAAACTCGCAGCAATCCTCCTGCCTCAGCCTCTCCAGTGCTGGGATTACAGGTGTGTGCCACCACGGAAGCCTGGCTCGGCTTCCTCCAGTTTCTATTCCCATGTTCAGGGCAGGTCTTCCACACTCCATTGGAAGACGCACACACCAGTGATCTCTGGAACTGCTTGCACACACGCAGTTAGCAGAGTGTTTTACCAACTGTCTAGGCATCTGTCCCTCTAGTCAGATTGATGACCCAGCTGAACCACAATACTATTGCTGTCCTCATTTACAGCTGAGCGATTGCATATGCAATATTCATTATGTTCTGCTTTACTTTGCATTTATTAGCTCTGTTGAACTTTTCTTATTATTTTTTATTCAGCATTTAAGGAATGAGGGATCTTGATACACTGACGTGGAGAGATGCCTATGATGTCTAGTTATACAAACAGCAGGTTGCAAAAGAGAATATTCAGGATAACCACCTTTCTGTATGTAAGAAACAAAAATGTCTGCAGATGTGGACACGGAAAAGCTCCTGAGGCAGTAAAGCAGGTGTTTGGAGGGCCTGTCCAAGGCGGATTAGAAGTGATAAAGACAGTTTCACATTTTACTTTATTAACTTCGAAACTTTTAAAGACTTGTGTTATTAAAATATCCTTTTTAAAAGAACTGTGGAAAATAAAATTACCCTATCTTCATCAACTAAAGCTGCGGAAGACAAAGTCAACTCCACTAGGAAAACCCCAGAAGTCAGGCGTGCCGATGCCATCCTGCGGGGATTACATGGATTAGGTGGCGGGGGCACATCTGAACAAAGCCACTCAGGGAAGAAGGAAGACTGTGGCTTGAGGGTTCGAAGTGGCTAAGCAAAGAAATTAATCAAGAAATTAGCGTGAGGAGGTGAGGTGATACAGCTTTCTTAGTGGAGGTCCTTATGTTACAGCCCCAGTTCAGGACTGGATCCCAACTGATTAAAAATTAACTAACGAGTAGGTATGGATGGTGTCTTGAACCCGTAGTCACAGGTAATCAGGACGCTGAGGCGAGAGGATCCATTTGGCCCAGGAATTTGAAGCCTGGGTGGGCAACATAGCATGACCATATCTCCTAAAAAAAATTAAATTGATTGATTTCAGCAGCAGATAACTACTCTTAAGTTCTAAGGCAAAGAAATGACACGACAGGACACAGAATATTAGGAAAATTAAGCTTCTAGGCCACTCAGGTGAATTGGCAGGGGAAAAACCCATATGTGGTTAGAGTTATTTTAATATCATAGCACAAAATAAGAGTAAGAAGGACCAAAGTAGAGATACAGGAAATGCAGAGGAAGAGACAGATCAGAACAGTATCACCTGTTCATATAAATTTTTAAATTAGTAATTTTTTAAAGTGCTTAAAAAACTCAGAAAAAAACAGAACAGTACCACCATTAGACCCAAGCAAGGAGGCTCTTTCCTAGGATTCCAAGCTTTTAGAAGACTCCAGACGTCACAAACATTCTAACCCAACGACATTTCCCCAAAGCACACGGGCTCGTCTCTCTACATCAGTGTACTATGCGGCCCGACACGGCCTGCAGTTCCACCCACCCACCCTGCTGACGAACAGCTCTCAGGCCCGAGGAAATGCTCTGCCACCTTTCCTGTCCCGGGCTGGAAACCATGCAGTGGTTCCCAGACGTGGCCACAGCAGGGCACAGGAGGGCACGAACAGCAGCGGTGCTTATGTTCAGGGGAGACAGGGCGCACATCGGTGACTCCAACCCCTACAGAGGCGGAGGCAAGAAGAGTGCAAGTTTGAGTCCAGCCTAGGCGGTTTAGCAAGAGCCTGTCTCAAAATTAAAAAGAAAAAAAATACTGGGAATGCAGCTCGGTGGCAGCGTGCTTGCCTAGCATGCTCCAGGCCTGGGTTCAAGCCTTAGTACAGACAACAAACAAACAAACAGATGACAGTAACTAAAAGAGCCTTTTTCTCTCAGTGAAGAAGTGATTCTTATGTAACAAAATAGTTTTCCCTAATAGTGTTAGCATCTATCCTCTTGCCTCTTTTTTGTGTTTCTATCCGTGGTTTTAGTACCCTCATAAATTAGTGGGAGCTGAGGAATATTTGTAATATTAAATAATTCATATTACTCATAAGTGAGGATCTTATATAACATCTGTATCGTAAAGATCTTTGTATGGTCTCATTTTTCACAAGATTTTAATTAAATCGAATTAATGTTAAGAAAAGTTTTAAAAATTGAATTTATATATTAGCTTTGTCTAAATAATTTTGCCTTAAAATGTTGATATTTAATATTATTTGCATTTTAACTTTGAACTTCATTAATATATTTAAATATTTTAGAGGAAAAGAACCCTTTTGAAAACACACTGAAAAATAATTTTCATATTTTATTAAAGTTGTAATTATCAGTGTGTATTTTTACTTCAAATTACATTTTTGCTGAAAATACATTCAAATTTGTTTTTTGAGGAGTTTGGTTTTCTAGAAGGACCTTCAACCTGAAGCATTTTTGATACAATTATATTTTATTTTCTCACCTTTTAGATAGCTGCTGTTAATAGAATACAAATTATGTGAGAATCCTGATTATAATAACATAATTGATTTTGCTGAAGAGCCAAGAAATTTTATTAAACACATACATAATAATTTGTGAAATATGTATGTCTTTATTTTATCACTTATCTAAACAGCACCAATCAACAGAATACCCAAACATGTGCAATTATAATTAAGTTTAGTTGTCTTTGGCATTGTGCCAACTTGCAGTCTTATTTAAACCATAGCTTTACCCATATTTTCCTGTGCTGTTATTACAAAGGCATTATTTTTCAATGCAAAATGGAATTTAATTTATTCAATGGTTTGTAAGATTGAATTTTTATCATTTTAAAATCTTTAGCTTATAATGTGTGGGGACCCCTATTCTACTCTTGAGTCCCTCAAATGATACGGGCAGCCCTGGATCCCAGAGATGGTAAATAGAAAGATTCAATTAGAACATGGGGAACAAAGGAAATGGGTACATTATGGATAAAATGGCTATAAATCTGGTGATCCCACTGACAAGAGGAGGAGCATGGGAGAGGGAAGCGGTTTAGATCTAGAAAGTCTCGCGTGTTCAGAGGGGGGCTTCCGGGAGGTCTTCCGGGGCACTGTGCTCATCAGTAGGTTGATCCGTTGATGAGCTCGTGGCTAAATGTGCTGTTAGGAGGCAGGGCCTCGTGGAAGAGGCGTCACTGTGAGCCTTTGGCGATAGATCGCCCTCCCCATACCTCCCTTGTCTCTCTGCTTCCTGCCGCCAGGAGGGGAGCTTTCCTCCACCAGGCCTTCGGTCATGATGTTTCTGCCTTGAAGCCGGCTAATCATGGACTGAATCCTGTGAACCGTGGGCCAAAATCTCTCCTCCTGTAAGTTGTGGGTGTCGGAAATTGTGCCCCAGCAGCTGGAAAGCTGACTAATACAGGAGGCTTGTCCATTGTCCTTTCATAAAGTGAGGATGAGCGCTTGTAATCAATTGTGAACCTGAAGGAAGTACACATTTAGCGTCAATACCCTCAGTAAGGAACAGTGGGAGGATGAACTTGGCACCTCAGACCTGCGCAACTGAGCCGTCCCTGTGAAGACACCATGTACGGAGCAGTCCCTGAGCAGAATGGCGGCGTGAACAGCCACGCTGCTAGATGGAATCGGAGTTAAGTATTTCTCCTGGGGACAATCCTAGAGTGGCTCTTTAACCTAGACTTGAGAAATACAGGCATTATTTCAGAATACCTAATTCACACTATGGGCTGCTAGAGAAAATTTTATTAAATAGACTCTCTAAGATCTTTCTATCACTGTTCTCTAAAAATCACATTCCTTTCTCTTAGCTAGCTGTGTGACCTCATCTTCGTTTCCTTACATTTTGTATGAAGGCTGCTTTATTTCTCTTACATCACCTAATACTTTAGAAAAAGGACCAACCGCTCTGTCTATTCTCCTCAAATCTATGAGGACTGGTCACTTTATTCCTCCTCATAGTCACTGACCAGGTGGCCATAGCCACTGGTAGCACACTACTGACTTTTTTCATGGCCTCAGTTGGACTGGTCTGCCCAGTTTCAATCCTACTGAAATTTGAATATTGTATTAGCTTTTTATCACTGTTACAAAATACCTGAGTTAATCAGCAGCTAAAAAAAGAAAAGTTTATTTTCGCTCATGATTTCAGAGGTGTTAGCCCCATGGCGCTTGGCCCTGTGGCTCTAAGCCTGTAGTAGCACCATATGTCATGGCGGGAGAGGAGGTAGAGGAAGCCTATTCAACTCAGAGCAGCCAGGAAGCAAAGAGATGGAGGGAGAGGTGGGCTCCGAGCCTCCCCTCAAGAGCACGTCCCAGTGTGCTTCCACTATGTCGCACTTCGCAAAGACCCTGCCACGTCCCATGCCCCATGCCCCAGGGCCCAAGTCTGTCACACATGGGGTATTGGGAGACACTTTGGATACCAACTGTAACAGATACGGTCCTGAGTATTTGAGTGGAGAAAATGGGAGGACCTCAGCATAGAACCTGGGGAAGACTGCACCTGTCCCCGGTGGATAATTGAACCTTTTCCTTCCTTTCTTGTTCCTTCCCCAGCTCCCCGCAGCCTCTACCACCTGAGTCTTCAGGAATCTTCTAGGGTCAGAGCAATGCTTTCTGTGACTCTGACCCACACAGGGCAGTCTTACAACGCTCTTAACCCTTTAGCCAATGGCCCTGCTCATTATATGAGGTTAAGATTAGCATCCCCAACCCCTATCCATATTCAACTTATTTTAAAATTCAGTTCAAATTAATCAATCGTGCCTAGGCTAAGCCTAATTAATCTGAGTATTCTCAGTCTCCACTCCTCTGTCACCCAGCCCCGCACACAGGACCCTCCCCGGTCAGAGGACTGTTGTCCATTTCACCCACTCTCTCATTCCCTAAGCATATTTTGGCTTTGCCAAACCAGTTTGGGTTCTTTGTAAGACAGAATTCAAGAAATGAGTACATAGAAAAAAAACCCGAAAGGAAGAAGAAAGCTAGCAGGAATCTTGCTGCCATTGCTCCCCTTTGTTGTTAGAAAGCGAAGCGAAGGGTAAAGCTGAAGGGAATTTTAAAAGAGAGGGCTGAGCTTGTTAATTGATCTACACAATGTAGACCAGAGAAAAGGGGAGGAAGGATGGAAAAAGGAGAAACCACCACATGTGCGAAGCTTATTTCTTGGGGAGGGTGGTGTGCTGGAATTGCTGCAGAGAGTGCAAGAGGTGAGAATGGAGAGGGGTATTTGGACTGTGGGGTGTGAAATACACCCCTGAAATGTCCTGTAAGTGACACAGGTAAGAATTGGAATTCTTTAATTTCCGTGGTTGCTGGGGTCTGAGATTACATTTCACACAGGCACCGGGCACCTGAGGCTTCCTTTTCTGTTTAAGTTGCGTGATGACATGAGCCTCTGGTGGCTGAGTGTCATCGAGTCCAACTTGCTGTCCCACAGGAGGTGACCCTCCAAGACCCGAAAATGTGCACAGCTGACAGTGTGCACCTGAGTCAGATGGACTTCAGTGTTTCCCACGGACACTCTTTTGTTCTTTCTTCCTCTTAAGAATTGCTCAGAGCTTGTTTTAAATGTCTGTTTCTTACTTCCCATGAGGAAAGATGGAATTTCACAATGATTCTCTGAATTTTTTCTAGGAGAGCTTACAACATCGTGGATTTGGCACAGTGGTGGATTCACCAACATTATTTATGAGCTGAATATTTTTTTAGTTTTGCACTTTTCTAATGTATGTGTGTAGTTCACAATAAAAAAAGTTTAGATTATTTAAAGTATTTCTGTCTTGTTGCTCACTAAAAATTGAAGCTCAAAATGTTGGGAAAAGTGAAGCGCCTTTTTTTCTCTATCTCAAAGTTGGAAAATAGCTCCTAAGCTTAAAAACAGATTTTTCACATTTACTACCGCTCTAGTTAATAGCATTGAGAAAAAGACTGACTCAATTTAAAAGGACTTTTTACACAAGTATAATTTAAGAAAATCCAGGAAATAATTTATCAAATAAAACCCAGTTCTGTTTTTGTCATTCTACTCTTGAAATGCATTTATATTTTAAACATGTCATCCAGATATTTGCTTTTAATTCCTCCATGTTTATTGAGAAGTATAGATTTCTTTTTGTCAAAGAGCTTAAGATCAGA
The DNA here is from genome assembly GCA_028451465.1 of Erethizon dorsatum. Classification (NCBI taxonomy): domain Eukaryota; kingdom Metazoa; phylum Chordata; class Mammalia; order Rodentia; family Erethizontidae; genus Erethizon; species Erethizon dorsatum. The sequence continues at coordinate 91,201,535 of CM051828.1, read as the reverse complement.
TTCCAAAAGAGGGGGCCTGATGCTGAACGAGAATTCAGCATTTTTCATGAGGATATAATCCAGCTCTAGAAGGAGCCATAGTTTAACTATGCCAGATTTAGGGATAAACTCCTTTTCGGTCAGTGGAGAGAGTCGAAATTTTAATCAACTGTTTTCTAGCTGATAGAATCCCATATGGCGCTGGGTCATTTTGAACATGGGAATGCTTTAACATTGCACATCCCTTTTGTTTCTGCCCCCAAGATAAAGCCCCAACATCCCCTGTTTGGGGAGCGCTTTTGGTGGCTGCCACTCCCAAGAGCTCGTTGATGTCTGCTGGCAAAGCTACCCCAGCAAGTCATGCGTGAGTAGGCTCCTTGCTAATGTTTTGGCATGTCATGGCTATGCACCGCTAAGTCTTTGTCAGGAACGAACCTGTTGCCAATGTTGTCCATGCCTGTTGTTATTAATTTTCTTTCTTCTCCACCCCTCTAGCAATCATGCTCTGTTGTAAACAGCAAAGAGGAGCAAGTGAGCTCAAGGTGGCTGTCCTTCCCATTAGCTTGCAAGAGCAAAGGGGGCTGAGGTGCGGGAAAGAGAAGGGGGGTGTATCAAACAGCACCCCCCAGATAGAACTTCCTAAGCCTAAAGCTGCTGCGCCCCACCATCACTGCATTGGAATCCCCAAGGAAGGTTTAGAAAGACTGATGTGGGCACCTTTCCCGTAGTTAAATGTGTCCAGGGGCCAATCGTAGCCTCTCAAGTCTTTTAAACATCTTGAAGTGATGCTGATATAAAGTCAAGATTGAGAACCACCACCTTGATCTGGACTTAGTAAACCATTCCTGCAAGGATCCTGCCCTGGAGTCCTTCCTGATCTTGCATTCACACTTGCTGGAAGGCCCCCCCCTCAGATGTCATGGGCTCATATGATACAAGAGCTACCTGGGACCTGCAAGATCAGCTGGCTTCCCCTTCTCTCATGAGACAGGTGTGATTCGACACAAAGAGCACTGAACCTGGGTCTCAGGACTACACACCCCTGCTGCGTGTTAAATGAACTATGGCAAGTCCTGATGTCACTGCCAATCTCTTTTCCCTAAGTCATGGGATGTTTGGGAAGCTTAGTGACCATTACCACTACCTATCTCAGCTCCAGGCCTGTGGCAGTGTTTCGTAGGTCGGTACATATTGTTGTCTTTGTTTCTGTTTGTAGAAATGAAGCACTACACTGGGGAACATGAGTTCCCCAGCTCTGCTGTATCTGATGCTGCCAGCAGTATTCTTATTTGGGTATTGTTGATTTTCTTTATTTGGGCCAAGTGAAAATACATTTGAACTCTATCCCTTGGTTATCACTCATCCCCTACGCTGTGCCCGTAGAAACACACACGAAGTTGGCTTCAGAGGGGGCTGGAGGTGAAGCTCAGTGGTAAAGCCCTTGCCTGTCAAGCGCAAGCCCACCACCACCACCAAAAAAAAACCTTAGAAAAAACTTGGTTTAAGAGTATCTATCATATAGGAGCAAGTGAAAATGTTAATGTTGTTTCAGGATTTCTAGGGCTAGGGTTGTGCACCAAATCCCAGATCTGAAAACGCTCCACGTTAGAGTCCCAAACAATCTATCTACATCTCCTCAGCTATCTCGAGACTCCATCAACAAAATGAAAAAATTCCACCAGAGATTAATTCCTGCCTGCATGGCACTTTAAAGATTAAAATGCGCCACATGAAGAAAGCAAACACTACCCATAGGGAGGGATAGGAAAAGCACCAGGGGAAAAGGTGATAACAAGTGAATCAACCAGGAGGCGAGCCTATACTAGAAATGAGCTGCACAATTGCTATAAACTTGGGTTTCCCATGTTGATCCCTGGAGTACTATAATCTGCCTGATTGAGACTCAATTAAAATCAAAATTCCAAGCAACGCTGCTGGGACTATAGGTAAGGGCCAGCCCATTTTTAAAATTAGAAAATTCGAGGTAAGTTAGCTCTCAGGTGTATACTTATTCCATTTATTCTCTCTCTCTCTCTCTCTCTCTCTCTCTCTCACTTCACATTAAAATATGTCACAGTTGATGGTGTCTTAAGCATGTGGGGGTAGAGCTAAATGTCTACCTGTGAAAAGAGGCCTTTCCTTTACTGCCCAAAATGCTTTGGAACCACTAAATAACTCAAAACCAGAAAACACTATCAGGTACCAATATAGGTTCTCGTCTCTTCCTGCTGCCCTAAATGATTCCAAAGTTCACCAAATTATCTTATTTTGGTCAAATACTTGCTAAATCAAGTACATGATTTTTAAACAAACTGTAAAATCAGGTAGGAGAATATTCTCTGCTCGGTATTATAAAGTTTGTTTTTCTTGAAATAACTTCAGTATCCTTAGGACAACTACATTTCACATTTCCATTAAGGCCTAAACCTGATATCTTTTGAGAAACATTTGCTGCCACAACCTATACCGAACAATCCCTCTCTGAGTGTGTAAAGTTACAAAAATTTTAAAAAGTAAAAGGCGTCAGATTAATGATTAGCTGCCATTTCTTGCAAGTGTGGTTCTCCAAGACATGGGACATGGGTGGAGTCGGGTGCTTGGAACATTGCTATGAGGTATCCCATCTGAAGGCGGGAAGGCTGAGGGCTAGTCCCACTCCAATTTCCCTGGCTTAAGCTAATGAAATGGGTACCACCATCTGGGAGATTCCTGGAGCCACCACGTCTATCCTGGATGTCCCACCCACAGGCGCCAGAATCCTCCCATGTATATTTAAGCTAGAATGAACAACTGCCCCCAGGTGACACCATCCTATGGCCAGGACCAAGATGGATTTAGACGGCACAGACTCTGGAAGCCCCGATGGCTAGCTAGGCAACCTCGCCACCGCACATATCTTACAATATGGCACCAAGTCTTAAGTAAGTGAATTTTTCGGACCATGCTTGTCCCATCATAGAATAGTTTGTTCTGTTCTGTTGTTCTCAGTTCTATAAGGACAGAATGTTTTTACTTGAATTTTTATATTTCAATCCTTAGCCAAACTGCAAGTTCTTTGAGAAGAGCAACGTTATCTGTTGTACATCCACAGCGTCTGGCGTAACACGTCGGTAGATGAGGGGTAGATATTCAAGCACACCTGCTTTCATTGCATTGCGGAAGCTTTAGTACAGTCTGGATTGTCTCAAGTGGATTTCCTCAACTGCCTGGAAAGAACCCTGCCTAGCGAAGACCCGCCTCCCCCAAACTGTCTCTCACACCCAGGAGGCCTTGCACGTGACTGTGTCATCAGCCACAAGGTCCGGACGCAAGCAGTACATTCCTTTATCAGAGAAGTCAACAGAAGAACAAAAAAATCTTCATTGAAGTGTCTTTGTGATTCCATTGCTTGGTTATAAATACAACTTTCTATTTTTTTCTGATTTTCTGATTTTGCACATAGCTGCTCGTCAATACTGTGTTTATTTTTCCTGTTCGGCTAAATGATTGAAGAAATAGAAACACCACACACACACACACACACACACTGATACACTATTAGTGTGTCCTTCTCAGGAGGGGTCACCAGCATAAAAGTCTGGAATGCGCTTGGCTGTGCACCCATCCCAGCAAGGCGTTAGGAATATTGGATTTAGTGTTGTGTGTCCGCATATAAAACGAGGCCGCCAGAAGCCTGGATCTGGGCCTCGCTCCATACTGCTAACTTGTGGCGCGCTGGTCGCCAAAAGGGTTTGGAACGGTTGTCTCTCTACAGATGCTGCCATTCATTTCTGTGGGAACAGAACCACTTATATCTAATTACAGTTTCTGCTTAAATTAACAGGACAGATATGACAGCAAAAACTTCTTCAGACTAACTGGTGGGGAGACCTTTCACCGACACGGCTTATGAAGTAGTTGGCTTGCAGCACAGCAATGTCAGTTTTTAGAAGTCATTTAGGATTCATATGATTCCATCCAGCAATTTTCAGCAGCCAGAGAAAAATATTGGGGGGGGGGGCACGAGGGGGCAGGCAGTAGTGTACAGTATTTTGCAGGGAAGAGAAGATGATTTTACAGAGCAGATGATTTTGGAAAGAGGAGGTTAGTTCACGCAGCACCCTCACACAGCCCACCAGTGTTGGAGCTGGGGTTTGAACCCTGGCAGCTCAACTTTAGAGCCCTGGCCTTCAACCTTGACCTCCTCCACGAATACCTCAGCCCCTGACTCGTGTCAAAAACGCCACTAGCAAACTTTGGTTCAAGGAGTTTCTATGCTTAGAACCAGTTTGATGACAGGTTTCCTGCCCTTCATTATGGCTGGTCAGCTTTATGCTATGGGCCCCAAGGTGAATCGAGCCCCCAAGACCCTACAGATTTTTAGACTGGGTCACTACCTAAGCCCTAGGACTTAGTCACTGTAGAACCTGCCTCCAGGCTGGAAACGGGGGAGCCTGCCTTTGACAAGGGACATCCCAACGAATGTGAAATTCAAGGCACAGAATTTGCCATCAAACTTCTTTGTGTTTTACGTTGGTTCCAGCCGTTTTTGAGTTTGCTAGCCCTCTCCTGCCCGTCTACCTCACCTGTCAACTTGATGGATTTATCAGATGCCAGCCCTGCCCTCTGTGACCTGGGCTCTGACTACCATCTCTTTTCCTTGACCAAATGACTTAGCAAACAACCACTTTGGCAGGGGAAGTGTGAGGGCCACAGACGTCCAGAATCTGTCCCTGTGGGACACACTCGCCTAGAGCAGACCAGCCCTGAATCCCACATAGAAATATGGTGCATCTGCAATGCTTGGGTCACATGGAGCCTAGCAAAGGACAAAAAGCCATGTTATCTGTGAAAGTAGCTACTAAAAATAAAGTTTGAAGAAGTTCCTTTATAGTTGCATATCATATTAGATACAGTCTGGCTCCATATCTGCAGGTTCTGCATCTGTGACTCAACCAACCATGGATGGAAAATATTCAGGAAAAAACTGTGTCTGTACTGATTATGTACAAACTTTTCTCTTATCATTAGTCCCTAGACAATATAGTTCAGCAAGTATTTATATAGCATTTGCATTGTTTGGTATTAAAAGTAATCTAGAGATTATTTAAAGGAGGATGTGCATAGGTTCTATGCAAATAATATGCCATTTTACATAAAGGACTTGAGCATCCTTGGGTCTCGGTACCTATGGGGGTCTTGGAACCAAATCCCCATGGATGCAAAAGGACAACTATGTAAGTGTAGATATTTTAGATTTTTAGATACAATATAAAACGAAAGGATATGTAAACATGGACATATGGGATATATTTTTTTTTTTCCCTGAGGAACATACCCCTTTTAAAAGTTGTGTTTTAAAATGAGGCACTGGAAGTTCTCTTAACTGCTCTTTCGCACTCCTGTTCGAGGACAGAGAGTCCCTCTGGTACAGATGTAGTTCTGGAGTCACAGATGCTGAAGTCATGGAGTGACAGCTTCTTGTCTACAGCCAATTGATGTTTTTTTCTGGTACAACATTTTGTTTTCATAGCCCACAGTAACATATTTATTCCAAGAAGCTCTTAGATCAGACATCAGCAAACCATGGCCCATGGACCAAAGTATTGCCCACTGCTTGCCTTTAACAGTTTGCGATTATCAGTACATGTTTGCCATACGTGCAATTTATGATCATCTTGGTGTGTGGGTGTGTGTGCATAATACACCCGGTTTCTTTTTCTTAATCCCTTTCCCTCCCCCCTCCCTCCCGCTTCCTCTAGTTCCCCTTTCCCTATCTTCATTCTTGGTGATATTCTTCATCTAGCTCATGCTTTATGGGGACACAGCCACTTCCACAGCACGATGGCTGAACTGTGGGGTTGGACAGGTGCCCTCTGATTGGAAGAACCTCACACATTCACTATCTGATCCTATACAGAAAAGGCTTGGCAGTCCTGACCTAGATAAGCAACATGGACCACAGCTTGAAATACAGACTTTTCTACCAAAAAGAAGCTTTTTGAGGCCAGCAAAACAGCACCTGATGTACAGACATCAGGACAGAGTCTTCCCGATACCTGATTTTTATACCCACTTCACCGTCAAAGAAGCAATTGAAAACTCAACCTCGAACTTAAATACCAAGATATTTTTACCACTTAACTTTCTCCAGGAGGTACTGGAGTTATAAAGTAAAATGTCTTATTCCCATTGGCTCAGATTAGCAACAGTACATATTTGCCTGCTTGATTCTAATAATGAAGAATAACTGAAGAAAAGCAACTCACAGGGTGAATATAAAGTCTCCATCTGTTTTAGGTGAAGAGAAAAGAGTTGGGGAAAGAAATAGTAAATTTATTTCTCTTTAGAAGAAAAGAAGTACGGCTTCCAAATAATTAAATAACTCTTTGTTTAAGCAGCATTTGGGTGGATAATAGTGAGACAGGTCTGTAAATTAGTGGTTTTGCTTGTCTAAATTCTCTTCTAGATGCCAAAATTAATCTCTAAACATGCACAAATGAACAAAATAAAGCCCGCTTTCACCTGTGCACCTGCAGAGGATGGGGGGTGCTGCCTGAGCACGCATCGTGCGGTCTGAAAGCAGGGCTTGGGAAGTAAGGAAGAAGGCACTTGGCTCCTGACTGGATAAACCGTTTCTGGACCCTGGAGCACACATAAAAATCTGTCCTCTTGGGAGTCGTTAGTACTTTTCTCATTTTATTCTCCTTTAAAAATGTGCTTGTGTTCTCACAGGTCGGGATTTACTCTTTTGTGCTGGCACAGGGTGGCATTTGTGCAGAACCTCCAGTGCAGAGCTGGTGCTGACACCTCTCGCTTCCACGTGGGCTTAGGAAGGGTTTGGGCTGGGGGAGCAAGCAGCGATGGGTCTCATCTCCATGACTGCTCTGCTGCGCAGTCTCAGACAGGCCATTTGCCTCCTCTGCACCTTGGCTTTCTTTTTTTTTTTTTTTTTTTTTTTGTGGGTACCGGGGGGGACGACCTCAGGACCTCGCGCGCCAACAGGCACCCGTGCCGCTGAGCGATATCACCGGCCCCCTTTTTCGTATGTGGGTTCCGGGAGTCGAACTCGGGCCTTCGCGCTTGCAAGGCAGGCGCTTAAGCCGCTGAGCCGTCTCACCGGCCCACCTTGGCTTTCTTATCTGAAAAAAAAAATATAGATCATGAAAGAGACCCCAGCCTACCATAACATGAAGCGGTAGCAATAAATTAGGTAGAGGACAAAGTTAAAGTTTTAATTAAAGTGAGCATTTTCTCCCAGGAGTGTGTAGCCTCTGTTTTCAATTCCAATTAGCAACCACAAACTGCATTTGCTTGCTTTGGGTGTGTTAGCAGAGCAGGCCCAATACTGACACATAAGCCAGGGTGGAAAACTCACCACAGGGGCCCAGCCACCAAGTGAGCAAAGAGATGGATCTGGACGGTTCTTTTCCACACAGTGCCCAGCAGCTAGAGTACTCTGGCCATTGACTTGCAACCTGTGACCCTTATTTCAGCCAGTTTCCTTCTCCATCTCCTCCTGACCGTAGCAAGTGGGTAAAGAGGACAGAAAGGCTTGAAATGAGTGAAAGCCACTCTCTGTCCCCCCACGCAGCGTTCGTTGGTGAGGAAATGAAAGAATCTAGCACATTGATTTCACCACTAAAGCTTTGGTAAAGGGCTTGTTGCCACACAATAGAATCTTTTAAAATGTTTTATTAGTACATATTAATTATACAGAATGCTGGGTTTCCCTGTGGCATTGCCACACACACACATAACATATTTTGCTCATAGCTGTCTCCCTTTACCTTCCCATTCCCTCCCCTCCCTAGATTCCCTTCCCCTTGTCTAACAGTCTCCCTTCCACTTGCATGTTACCTTTTCATTTTTTCTTTGGAGTCCACACATTAGGGGACACTCAGATCTGGCTTATTTTGCTTAACGTGATGATCCCTAGTTGCCTTCGTGTTCCTGCAAATAACATGACTTCATTCTTCTTTATGGCCAAATAATGCCCCACTGCGCATATATACCATGATTTCTTTACCCGTGCATCCACTGCCAGGCACAGAGGCTGATGCCATCGGTGGGCGTTGTGAATAAACAGGAATGCAAGCATCTCCCCTGTGTGCTGATGTAAGTTCATTTGGTGTTCACCAAGCACTACTGTAGCTGGATCATAAGGTAGCTCTATTTCTATTTTGTTTTGCGAGGGGGGGATAGAATCTTGAATTGATGAATGACTGAACAGAGGGTCTTATTTACTCTTGGACGTACAGAGCCTCAGAGGTGAATAACACTCAGAAACCATATTTAAATTTACAGCCTCTGTCTCTTTGCCTGATCTATTAGAACCTGAGAAACAATCTTTTAGTGCTCAAAACCAGTTTTGTAAAAGGAAGGAAAATACTTTTCTCATGCCTCCATAACGTGACCCCTCCGATTGTGGTGTTAGAATGGTACCGGGATGGTGATATTTTGCAAAACAAGCGAATACTCATAATTGGCTATTGGTTTAAAGATGCCACTTTACACAGCTCTCCAGCACATCTGGGAAGCAGAAAGCCACACGAACCCTCCTTGGTGAATGTGACCGACAACCCTCAGATAGCCACTCCAGTCGGTGAAGAGAAAGTGATAGAAATGGAAATTTTAGCCTTCAGCACACGGTGCTATCCTCCTTCAGGCCACCAGTCTGTGTTATGATCAAAGGGAAGGCAATTTAAATGTGTTGGGCAGAATCTTCTCCTTCCAGCCTATGGGCAAGGCTGTTTTATTTGCTTGACCCTGTCTAGCCCTTAAACTATTTATGGCCCTTAAACGTGTGAAGAGCCACAGAACAAAATTACATTTCTTTTAACCAAGGGTAGGGGAAATAAGTTAATTTCATGCTATTTCTTGAGGTCAGATAATAAAATGCACATTTACCCAGGGAAGAAAAAATCACAGACTTTTCTTCCCAAACTTGTGAGTCCTGAAAGTGAAAGCGGACAAATCCAGGAAGTCGAAGCTCTAAGAGCTACCCAGACAGGGAGACTGCGGCAGTCCATCTGCCTGTTGGCAGGCACAAGGCTGGGGATGATGGCACCTTTGTAGCCACCATGTCCATGGCTCCAAGACTGCCACCCCCTGCTGGGCCACTGGTGCCCACTGAGATGAGGCCAGTCCTCGGACCACACACAGTGCCGGGGCCTTTGCTTCACCCTCCCCACATTTCACACAGGCTTCTTTGCAAGGAAAGTGATGCAGCTAAAAGGTGAGATAGGATGGCTTGTGACATTGGGAAGGGAGCAGACAACAGTGCTTGGACAATGGTGCCATGGACTATTGGGATGTGGAGGAATTCGTCCACGAATTTTAGGGCTGGAAGATAAACACGAGGGGTTATGTAGTAAAAGCCCATTTTAACGGCTGTGGCAACAAAGGTCCCGAGGGTCGACTTGACCAGGAGACACAGCAAGTTGGTGCCAGGGCAGGGCTCAAATACACGGCTCAGCCCATCGGTTTGTCCCCTTTCTACTAAATGGCATTGTCTTGAGTTCAGGAAGGAGAGAAGGAAATGCCTAATAAATAATAATCATCAGAAGATTAGAAAGGAAATGCCCTTAGGCCGCTGTCTCTGGTCTCTGCCCTTTCCATGGCTCCCTCATGCCCAACCCTCTGAAGAGAATCTATGTTATGACTCTGTTGATGGGAATGTAAATTAGCACAGGCATATAAAACTGTGTGGAAGCTCCTCCCAAAACTAAAAATAAAATTACCACATGATCCAGCCGTCCCACTTCTGAGAATTTACGTACCCCAAAGATCTGAAATGAGTGTGTTGCAGAGATATCTGCACTCCCACGTTCATTGCAGCCTGCATCCCGATAACAAAGTGATGGAACCAATCACAGCGCCCATCTGCAGAGGAATGGATAAAGAAAACATGGCAGATGAACACAGTGGAATACTTCTCAGCCTTAGAAAAAGAAACGTTCTGTCATTTGTGACAATTGAGTTAGAGGACACTATGCTCAGTGAAATATGCCAGGTACAAAAAAAGAATCACCAAATGTCCTCACTTACGTGTGGCAGCTGAAACGATGGACTCACAGAAGCGGAGATAGGATGATGGTTACAGAGGCCGGGCGGGGGGGTGAGCGATGACGCTCAAAAGGTGCAAAGCAGAAGGGGTACTTTGGATTTTATGTGTGTGAGAGATCTGCCGTACAGCATCTATTAATATAATTAATAATAGTATATTGTACATTTCAAATTTGCTGAGAGTAAATTTTGGGTGTTCTCACCACAAAAATGAAATGTATCTAAGGCGATGTGTATGTTAATTAGTATGATTTAATTCCACATTGTACTCATAAATCATAACATCACTTTGTACCTCACATGTGATTATAATTTGTCAATTTCCCATGAAAATTACTGAATTAAAATATTTAAGACTCAAATCGAATTAATCTGATGTCACAGCCAACCATCCAGGGCCACAGGATCCACGGTGTCTCGCTGCTCCTTCGGCATCCAGCCATCTTCCCACGATGGGATTCCACGACTCCACTACAGAATTCCAGGGAATGCCTCCTGAAATGCATCTGCTCCTACTCCTATGTTCCTATCCTGCTAGTACCAACCAGGCTGAAAGCTTTGCTCTGAATTCACTAGATTACAGCACACGCTAAGAATTCTTAGAGGAATGGTTTGTAGTTAACAGCTTTTCATCAGTACAGTAGATAGTGCCCAGCGCAAACCAAATAAAGTTCAATTTCCCTAAGAGGGCTTGCTAAATGCAGAATCCTGGGCTCCAGCTCCAAGATTCCTATTTCAGGAGTTCTAGGGTGGGGCTGGTAATTTATTTACATTTTTAGCAAGTTCCCTTGGTAATATTGATGCTAAGGCTGCCAGTCCAGGGATCACACATTGAGAAATGCCATCCTAGATCAAGACTAGAGAAGCCTTGGAGCAGGAAAGGACCCAACCCCTGCTTCCTTTTGAATTGTTTTCACACACCAGATTCCATCACAGAACAGCAATGAACAACTGAATAATCCAACCTTCCATTCAGATGTTGCCTTGGATTGACGCTTTTGGAGACTGACATCTCCAGGGAATTAGGCCTCAAGAATGGGTCCTTGAAGAAGGGAACAATTGGGGTATCTACAGCTAAGATGATGATCTTGAGAGGAAACTCTGGTCCTATCTGTTCCAAGGCCACACACCTCACTCTGCTTCTCACAGGTGGAAGTGACCTAATCTGGAGCCCTACCCAAGGGCAGAGGCACAAACCTGACTGTCCGTATGAATCTGCCTGAAGCCAGATTCTGAGGCAGAGTAGCCCACAAACTGTCATGATGACCTTGGGCTGGGACCCTTGGGCAGGCCAGAGGATGCACTCAGCACATCCATTCTGAGTGATGTACCAAGAAAGTGCAAATGTTTTTGAAACTTCCCCAGGAAATCCAGCCCTCTTTTGTGTTATGCTGATGTCATTAATAGACCTTCACCTTGGGGGAAAATCCATTGCCCAGCACACTAGAGCATTCTCATTCGATTCCTACAGTCCTGTGCCTGTTAGCATTAATTTGCTTCCCATTTTACAGATGAAGAAATGGAAATTCAGTAAGGTCTCCCACAAAGAACTGAGATCAAACCCAGGCCCCACAAGCTCAGTGCACGATGCCACAGCGCCTCCCAGAGGCCAGGGAGTGGACGTAGGCAGTAGCCCTGCGAGGGGGCTCTGAACGACCAGCAGAATTCATTAAAATTCTTCACGCCAAGCAAAGCAACCAAAGAACAGGGCAAGCAACGAGCTGTTTGACCACCAAATGATGGAGAAGCAAACAAAAACAAGATAAAATTGGATTTTAAGGCATTTGTACAACTTACTTCACCGAGAGCCCTCATGAATGTCCTTCCATAATCTGTCCTGCAGGATCCTTAGGCACGTAACTCACCACCACCTCTCATAGGCTAATCCTCATGCTCAATTTTGCTAAAGTTTTTATTTTAGCGTTATGTGGGAAGAACCACTAATACAGGGACTAAAAAACTGTCTTGTTAAAGGTGGTCGGTCTCCGAACCCCAGCAATGCCGAGAATGCGTACAGAGACAGCTTTAAATATGTATTCATGAAGATGCGCTTTTCTCATAAGCTCATTCTCCTCCTTGCTTCTTATCTCTCTTATGTCCTGGTCAGGGCCAGCCTCAAGCAAAATTGACAAATAGAAGTTTATTTTCACACCGTGTCCCCACTCCTAATCTGCACTCCCTTACTTTCCTATAACAACCCCAGGTACTTCTTCTTACCTCCCTTGGGCCAAGGACTCAGTTTTCTGTCCCGAGCAATCAAAATCCACCCTCCAGAAAGGATATGATCACATTTTTCACACCCTCGACCAATGGATTCCCAATTTCGGCTGCACATTAAAGTTTCCTTTTAGTTTTAAAAATTCTATCAATGCATGAGCCCCACTCTAGACCAGTTGAATCAGAATCTCTGATCATGGGCATCGATAATTTGAGAATGAACCAACAAAAAACCACTCCTCTAGTGATTCAAACAGACAGCCAGGGTTGAAAGTCACTGTACGCACATGAATTCTTATGTTATTATATTACTCTTTCTGGAATATTTTATATCTTATCAAAGCCTCAGTAGTGAGATTTTCAGGCAGGCCCTAGATTGCTGCAGAGGGCAAATTGGAGAAGGGAAGACCCCGGCATTGACAATTCTCCCTGAATAGGTGGGTTCCCTATGGTTTTCTTCTTCATTAGCGAGCTTCGTGGGTCCAGCAGTAAGAATGCCCTTTGGAAACCTGCATTTGGCCTAACATCGTTCTGATGGTTTACCTCTCAGATACACCGCCCTGTGGCTGGTATTCGCGTTGGCGACTCTTAGACATTTCAGTTATTATGCTGGCAGATTATTTTCCATCCCAGACCTAACTCAAACACCTGTCCATGACTTCTAGTATTCAGCCAAGGTAGTAAGGAGTCCTGATCTATTTAAAGTGGCCAGTGCCCTGGGCCGGTGAGATGGCTCAGGGGCTTAAGCGCCTGCCCGGCAAGCGCGATGGCCCGAGTTCGACTCCAGGAACCCACATACGAAAAAGGGGCCGGTGATATCGCTCAGCGGCACGGGCGCCTGCTGGCATGCGAGGTCCTGAGGTCGACCCCCCGGTACCCACAAAAAATAAATAAATAAATAAAGTGGCCAGTGCCCTGAGGGCGGTTCACAGGTCGTCCTGTAAGAGAGATGGATGAAAGCTGTGTGTGTCTTCCAAGACAAGCCTTATAGGATGGCACTTTGGTAGTCTCGTGAAAGTCTCAAGAAAGTGGGACCCAGTCCACAGCTGTATGGGCCGCAGTTAATCTTTGCGGCTGAGGGTGATCAGGCCCTCTTGAGATGGCTCATACTAAGCTACCCATCAGATTTGTGACTCCAGTGTAACCATTTTTATGAAGATCTCTGACTGACAAATAGACAATTCCTGTTGGACAGACTTAGCTTAGGAAATTAAATTAAGGCCAGGAGCTTTCTTAGCAAGAATAAAGGTAAAGGAAAGGTACCTACCCAAGAAGTACTTCCCAGAAGGCTTCTAGAGACCCATCTTCTAGAGCTTCTAGGAACCCAGAGTTCCTCCATGTTAGCCATGCTCCCTGGACCCCTCTCCTTGTCTTGGCATGTTTTCTGAGAGTCAGGCCGATCCGGCCAGGATAGCCTCAGTGAAGGGATATTCTCAGGGGACCAGTTACCAACATCTGAGGCAGTCTCTTTGACGCGAACAGCGGTCCTTAAACTCCTCTGCACATTAGAACTACCTGGAAGCTTTCAAAATTCCCACCCCAAGGCCATGCCCCAGACCAGCTGCATCAGAATCCCCAGAGGCGGGAGCCCATGGCATCAGTATATTAAGGGTATTAAAAATACCACAGAAATGTCTTGGCAGTGAACTCTGGTTCTTCTTTTAAACTCCCTCAAGTGATTCTAGTGAACAGCCAAGTTTATGAACCACTGAACTATGTCTGCTCAAATTATTAGAATTACTAGAATAGCCCCAGTCAGATCCCCTGCCCCAGATGACCATGGATTAGAACCTCTACGAACTATGACCTTACCTCCTCAGAGTCGCGGGTATTGTGTCTCAGAGATGAGAAAGAACCAAATTATAGAATGACCCAATCAGACAAATGCCTGTGGCACTAATATCAAGTGCGATCAAAATTATGGTGAATGTTTAAATTAAAAGATTTATTACAGTAAATGACACACCACCATTAATCCTTCCCAAAACACTCCCCCTAGCTTTGAACACATTTATCCCATCATTCTTGCTACTTCCTGAAGCAGTTCTGGAAGTCCTCTTTTGCGAATGTCTTTATGAAATATGATCAAAATGCATTCATTGCTGCCACCGAGTGCCATCAAAGGGAAAGGCAGCCTGTAAAAGCATTATGATGTGTCCTCACACTTTATTCACTGCATCTGGCATGGCATGACTTCCAGCTCTTCTCCAAAGTCAAAATGACCATGAAAGGTAAAGGTTCTGAGTGGATTCAGAACATTAAGGCAGCCACAACAGCACAACTAAAGACACGAAAGAGGACTTGCTTCAGGAAGTGGCCAGAATGATGGGATAAGCAAGGGGGATTATTCTGAGGAGGGTTAGTGGCAGTGTGTCTCTTACTGTAATAATTTTTAAAAATTTAAACATTCACTGTATTTTTCAACCACACCTCATACACTAGAAATGCTGAAAATGTCATGGACATGTGATGTCAGTACACTCGTCTTGATACATGCATCCTAATAAAGAACAAAAGGTGCCATGGTCCCATTTCTACTGAAGTATATGACCTTTCTGAAGAAATATGAGGAAAGAAAAAGGAAGAAGAAGAAGAAGGAGAAGAAGGAGAAGGAGGAGAAGGAGAAGAAGAAGAAGAGGAAGAGGAAGAAGAGGAAAAGAACACTGGCAATCCTTGCCAATCCTGCCCCCATCCCACTAAGCAAATGTTAAAAAAACTGTTTTCAACATCCTTGGTGATCACGTCGCGAAGTCCAGCCCTAATATAACATCAGCTTTTTACCGATGCTATTTGGGCTGTTTGTTTCCAGGCAGACTATAGCATAATAAAAGCCAATAGCACTGCCAAATGTTTATTGAGCACTTACTACGCTGCTGGAGCTAAGTGCTTACAAAAACTTTCAGTGTAACTTCTCATGCAGAGGGAGTGTTCATCCATCCCTTCATTCATTTATCCGCTCAAGTGTGGATCGCCTGCTGAAGGAAAAGGCGGTATCTGATACCCATGAGTCAGCCACACAGGTGCTGGCACAGACAGCCTGAGCTGGAGCGCCAGCCCTGCGATGTCCTGTGCCTTTGGACGAGTGGTTTACGCCTCCTAAGCCTCAGAGTGGCCTCCTTGGAAAAACTGGATAATAATAAGATCTCCATAAACACGTAAGGAATTCATCACAGCCCTGGAAAGCATGTCTGACGACTGTTTAGAAGAGTAAAATGTGTCAAAGACTTTGCCTCCGTGTGTACTCTGTGTGCTGGGCGGCAGGTGCCTTCACCCAGCAGCAAACCCACCCACCCACCTGTTACCCATCCATGCAGAGTCGGTCCGTCAGCGCGCCATTCGAATGCTGGCTGGGCTCTGAGAGCTCACAGGTGAGAGGAGTCAGTCAGCAAACAAATTATACAAACCGGAGGTGACAAGAGCTGCCGTGGGGAGGTGTGTGTGCACACGTGTGCATGTGTGTGCATTGGTGTGTGCGTGTTGGGGTGTGTGTGCGCATGCATGCGACCCTACAGCACTGGGGGGACTTAAGGAGGGGCGCAGTAGTGGTCAAAGGCTTCCTTGGGAAGGGCCACAATGAGTGACAAGAGGGGAGAAGGGAAAGAGCCTTGCAGACAGGAGAAACCAGGTGAAAAACCGTGGGACAGTTTAGGGTCCTGGGATGATGTTAGCTGGAGAGGAAGTGTCTTATGTTTCCCTGGATTCGTCATTCTAAAAAGCTGAGATTTAATTCTTGAGCCTGAAGACTTAGATCCACCTACATTTCAAAAAAATCCTCATTAAGATCTGATGAGTTACCTGTGCCGTTCTTAGGAGTCAAGTGGGCAAAGCTATGGACTAATAGTGTTTTCATTATAACAATTACTCAGCCACGCAAGAATCCGCAAGTCCAAAGGCAAAAAGGAAATCTGACTTTAAGAACTGTTTTGCAATGGATATTAGTATATCCTACTATAGATTTTCCTACTAGTTTTCTATCACTTGGATTTGTTTTACTAGCCCTTAAATATCAAATGCACAATTCTACAGCAAACGTGAGCTTTGGGAATGTTAGCAGAGAAAGGTATTATCAACATTTACTTATCAGGTTAGAATATGTTCTAACACAAAGGGTCCCGGCACGGGGATTTTATAGCTGGAAACTGCGCTCCTGCAGCTACAGCACACAGACCGCACCCCCTCTCCAGAGGACTTGGGGACGCTTTGTGGTCATCTGCACACCCCAGCAGCCAGGGTTCTCCTGGGAAGTGTCTTTAGCTCTTAAATGTGGTCCTCACGACATAATAAGAAAAAAAAAAAAAAAAAAAAGAACACAAACACCCTAGTGATTCCTCTGAAAATTGGGAGAATGACGCTTATTTTTGTCTTACACTTGTCTGTACTTTCTGTAATGAATGTATTTACATCTTAAAGATTTTCTGAAATGGATGTGCTTTACTTTTCAAAATTTCCTCCAATCTCTGTAATTTAAAATGTCATTAGAACACACAACGAGGGGCCGGTGAGATGGCTCAGTGGCTTAAGCGCCTGCCCGGCAAGCGCGAGGGCCCCAGTTCGACTCCCGGAACCCACATACGGAAAAGGGGCCGGTGATATCGCTCAGCGGCACAGGTGCCTGCTGGCACGCAAGGTCCTGAGGTTGACCCCCCGGTACCCACAAAAAAAAAAAAAAAAAGAACACACAACGAGCCATCACATCAGCTCCCTCTCACGCCTCCTAAGTCCCTTTTGCCTTGTTTAGCGCAGCTGTGGCAGAGAGGGCACCCTCAGTACCCAAGTGCCTCAGAGAAAATAACCCCTTGGTTACTGGAGTAAAGCCCGTCAGCGTTCATTCCTGCGTATTTGCTTCCCTTGGTTACATCTTGTTTTGGAGTTTATGATTCAACTAATTATATTTTAATAATGTGTGATTCTAAGTCACATAATTGTCACAGCTGATAAAAATAATAGACATAGAAGGGCCAAACATTGCTCCATCCCTTAGAAAATCTTCACTAGACACCTTACAATTGGGGCAAGAGACTTGGAGGTAATTTGCTAAAATTTTTCAAAAATACTTACAACAAACTTCATGAAGCCCATGATGACGATATTTTAATCAGATGTAGATACCAGTAGCTAATATATTTTGACAATTAAATCAGCATTAATATAATCTTACAGACTGACTGCTTCTTTTCTCAAGAAATTAAATTATAGGGAAAAAAAACGTCATCTCCTGGTCATACTCCTACACGGCAAGACACATTTTAATTGTAAATGTGCCTTTTAGAACCTTTAAATTTCAAAAAGACGAGGAGGACAGATCCTGTGTACTTACTAATCTATAAATAGAGTACCAGGCCAAGAATCAATTCTGAAATGCGGCATCAATTGCACAGGCTCCCACTTAGTTTTAGTTGAATAAAAGCCCTACTAGATACGCAAATAACATCAAACTTGCCAGATTAAAGAGAGGCCCCTCATACTCTAAATCATGATTGTCAATCATCACCCAGGATTAAGGGATATATTTTAAAAACCTAAAAGCAAGTGCTTCCTTTTAACTTCTGCCTACTGCGCATTTTGGATTATCGCCCAGAAATAGTATTACTTGAAACAAGACTGCCTCCCTCCTACCATCTATGAGAAGTGCATTGTTACCATCTGCTGTCGCCTGTTTGGAATGAAACGCAGCAAGGCATGAGGCTTAATGTGCAGAGCCCTTCAGCAGCTCTGCTGTGTTTAGAACTCAGCTTCCCATCTGAATGGAGCTGATTTTCGGTTTAGTCAGTGTTTTCTCAACACTGCTGTCCTCCCCAGCAGAAAGAAGTAAATTAGTCTAAGAACTAAGACGGCCACAGCACAGTCACACTGTAAAGTGGACGCTCCCTCTAAATGCTGCAGTGGCCAGTGAAGCTTTGCCTGTCGACTCTCCAGGTTTATTCAGGTGAATGATTTCCCCATTTTGTATTTTCTCATTAGCGTTACCCACTCAAGGCGTCTGTGTTAGACTATTAGAAAATACTCTTCTAAAAGGCATGTGTTGCAAATAAAACCTAAAAGATGTAATCATCAAAGGGCCTTACAATATTTTACATATAACAGGGAACTTTTTAAAGGAATTATAATAGACCTAACAATATATAGATTGTGCGGATTTGTGTGAAAAAGAAGTTAGTATGTGCAAATAATATCTCTAAATTATCCATAAGAAACTTACAACAGCTTTCTTCATTTAGGGCTGAGGGAGACTGAAAACCTCAGAAGGAAAGACATCTAGTGGTCTGTTATTTTGTGCCTTCGATTTTTAACATGTAACTATATTAATACTTGTAAATATAGTGAACATTTTTAGGTATAACCAATAAACGGGTTATATAAGTTTAAAATTATGAAGAAAATATCTACTGGTTCTTTAAATTTAAAAAAATCACATTCCAGGACTAAGCTTATCAAGAAATAACCTTTTAATAAGATTATTAAAACAAAGTGTTAATTTATGAAAAGTTCAGCATTCTATTAAAATGCTAACAAAACACTGAATTACAACCCAACAGGTTGCTTCATTGAATTCATTCATCTACTCCTGGCAGAGACATTCCAAATTTGAACTTAATTAATATTCCTCCTCTTGGTTTCCATAGTTTCTTTTTAACATGAGTGCCAGCAGAAACTGGCAGTGACTTTACCCATATTCTCAATAATAGCCCCCTTTGGCTGTCAACGTGTAAGGGGGAGGGAAATCTTTTCCATGCCCAGAAGAGCCACCGTTTTCATGTCTTTTGTTTAAAAATGAAGTGGTAACATTTCTTTCTCCCTCTTTCTTTGAGTGTACAGCCTGACATATGTCACTCTTTTCCTGCCCACGGCCACTCAGTACTCAGCTGAAAAATGGATACGCAAGTGTAGTGTCGCCATTCCTGGATCCACACAGACGCCTCTTATTGACCTGTCATTGTCCTCAAACCTGCAGCGGTCGACATGACCAGCGCCTGATAACAAGTGAATTGGCAGGCGCCAGTGGCATGGTTCAAAAGCTACCTGGGTCCAGAAGATTCTGTGTTTCTAACATAAGAATGAAGATTTCTTGGGCTACTGTAAGCACAGGAAGGGACTGGTCAGACACAGCTGTGTCCACTGAAGTGCCTGGCTGAGGCGCAACTAGCTCACTCTACTCCACACATCTTCTCTAAGGTGAGGCATGATCCCCCAGCCCGGAGTGGACAGCTTCGGTCTCAGATCGGGTCTTGACTTGTCTCTCTGCCTCCTGTCCTCCTGTGTCTCTGCTTGTCCTTGCTGGGCTAAACGCCTTCCAGGAGTCACAGTATCTCCAGCAGAATGCTGGTGGGCTATGGCAGCTCCCCAAACACTCCCGTGTCCAATTCATTTCAGTCTAGAAGGTCAGTCTTTCTGCCATAATGCTTTTCATCTGCTTCTCCACCTCTGGGCGCATTCCACTCTGCTGAAAGACAATGTATCTGCTCACTAAACGTGTCTGGTGTATTTTACAGTAAGATTTACAGCCTTATTAATCTGGCATCACATCCATTTTCTCTGCTTTGCACAAATCAGGCATGGACCACACACTGCATCAGCTCCTGCGGCTCCTGCTTGCAACGTTCCCAGGCACTTCCTCTTCATTGGTCATCAGCGCCAAAGGCCCAGATGCAGACACCGCCCAGGAGGCCACGAGGTCCGTGACCTCTCTGGGTACTGCTATTCAGTCTTGCTGACAACCATGGCTGTGACAAGAAGGACCATGGGGCGCTCTGCTCTCAGGGCCAGTACTAGCCTTGGCTTGTCCACTGCTCCTCTATGAGACTCACCAATCCCTCTATTTTCCCTGAAAGTTTCAGTCAGAAGAAAAAGCTTTATTTTGGGTTTTGAGTGAGAATAAGCTTATGAGGAAAGATCAGCTAGGAAGATAACATGCTAGAAAACAATAGACTATTTTGTTCCTAGTGGTTTATTTCTCCAGAACTTTCCTTATGAAGTCAAAGGAAAAAATACTGGTTTTAAAATATCAAAATGAGGGCTGGTGAGATAGCTCAGTGGCACAGACATCTGCGGGCAAACACGAGGTCCTGAGCTCGACTCCTTGTATCCACATAAAAAAAAAAAATCAAAATGATGTTGCTTACATTGAACAACTATTTTCCCAGAAAAATCCTAAGAATAAATTCAAATAGTATTTACATTCAAATAAATTTAAAAAGAAATATGTTGAACTTAAATAAAAATTACCTATTCAGATATTCCTCATTTAATGACCCACATGTTTAATGACTGTTCAGACTTATGACCAGGGCACGCTGTTCAGACTTTCCATCTGCCGCTTGGACTTATGACCTGCATTTGGACTAATGACGAAGGAACGTGAGCGACAGCACGGACTTATGGTAGCTTCTTCCACAGGGCAGTGCTGTGATTTTTGCTGATTGTGCGGTATAGTACAGTACTGTAATTTTACGTTCTGTTATACATTACAGTACTGCATATAAGAGTTATGCAAATAAAGCAAAGTTGGAGTTTCCTTTGACCATTTCTTTGTTCTGAATATTGTACTGCACATACTGTATACAATTCCTCATTTAACAACCCATTCAATTAATGACCAATTAGAAGGAACAGAACTCAGCTGTTAAATGAGGAATGTCTGTAGAATACATTGAAGTATATAAAAATACATGAAAAGATATGCCATCTTTTTGGCTGGAAAGAACTTAATAAAATGCAAATTCACCCCCAAATTAATATGCCAAAGAAATCTAGTTTTACTTAGAATCTCAACAAATACAGTAGACTTGCTATATTGTGCAAATCTCTTCTGCTAACATACAGATTACATTGTCCCATCACACTTTACATAACACAAATTCAAAGATAAAATTATCAAGAATTTCAAGATAATGGCAGCAGAGCATTAAGCTAAGGGAGGCCTGCTGAGAACAGGCCCTTGACAATTTGCACAGGCTGCATGCACATAAAGCTAATTCTGCTATCTTGGACATTTTTTAAACTGAAACTCTTCCCATCAACTCCTTTTTTCCCCTCTATTCCGTGATATACTTCCCTCCCCACCAAAGCATTTCTCACTGTGTATTATAGAATGTACTTACTACTTATGTTGAGCTGCACAAGGTTTGAGATTTTGTCTACCTGCCTAGAATTGTGCCTAGCACATAGTAGGTACTTCATATTTATTAAATGGAATGAATGAGATGTTAAACCCTTGACCGCTGGTTGAACCTGTAGCCTAAGCTAATAAACCCCTCTGAGGCAGAGTTTTGGGGTGACTCTTCACTGGAAACTTGCTGCCGTAACTTAGGAACTGAGGGCATCTTCCACAGAGAGCAAAGGAGACACTGGGACTCCCCAGGCACACACTTGTATTGACGCCATCTGCTGGTTTGTTCCTTACAAAATGGGCCCACATTGCCTTTATTGGTCATCGTTGAATCTCGATCAGGCTTTGGAGTCTGAACTAGGCCCTGGGACTGGGCTAGGCCAACATTCAAGTAAAATTATGACAAATGGCTCCTGAATTCTTACCTATTGGCTCAGAATAACAAAGAAAAGCCTCACTCCCTAAGTTTTACATGTTGGTTCAGGTGTTTTCACCCTGTACTCGTGCTGTGAAAAGCCACATTGGTATTGAACTTGCTCAATAATGAAGGATGAGAAATCATTTTCAAGGTTAAGAACAAGTTCCAGAAGATATTCCAGTCAAAATCCATGGCATGATTATTAACAAGGTTCCATTCTTAAGGGGTAGATTATTGGGATTTTTCAATTTAAAATTTCTCTGGTTTGTTTTATGAAAAAGTCCGCCTTTGGGGAGTTGCTAGATAGTTTGGGTTTCCAATAGGAGATAAATCCATTATATTTTGAAAAATTCTCTTTAGAAAAAATTATCCAGGACAAAATGAACTGAAGAGTTTATCTACTGGTTTTGGAGAACAGGTGAAAGTATTATTATCTAAGCAACTGATTTTGCAAGACGGTACCATTGATGTTCGATAGTGTAGGTGTCAAAGCCTGCCCATGATCAAGCCTGGCCCTACTGCCCCATACCTGGGTGGATTTGCTTCGGGTTTCTCCATGCCCCACACCTTTTATCCACATAATTACAATAATAATATTAGCATCTACCTCGGAGTTTTTGTGTAGATAGAATATAAAATCATCAGAATAGCAGCTGGCATGGAACACGCACTCAGGGAGTTTAGCCATCATCATCAGCAGTTCTGTTTAGTACCCAAATGGAACGTGGGCTGTGCCGGGCTCCTGAAACACGGAAGTGCTTTCCCACACACACTTTAGAGAGGGGTCACAGTGCTCCCAGGTGGTAATATTAAAATGGACTCATTTGGGATTGGGGAAATCCATGCTACTGTGATGACCTCCTGCTCCCACCCTCAATCATTTCAAAGCAGAAAAATGATTGGGCCTTGGAATTACAAGTGAGAGAGTGGGGTATAGAGCCTCTTTTGAGTCTGGATTTGGAGCATGGAAGTTCTTGGAGAGCTTGTTTGATGGGTGTTAAATTGGCCTCAATATTTGGAGCCTGCTAGAAATTCCACAGCGTCTCTGACATTGAATTCGGGGCATGTGAATGTGAGAGAAAGCACTGCCAATGGCAGAGTAAATCATTTTTGGAGCTGTTCTTTGGTCAAGCATTTAGTAAAGCTTTATTAACTGCTATGACCTCAGGCTTGATATTGGATTCAAGGTGTTGGGTTGGAGTTAAAATTTTAATATTTTCTTAAAAATTGACCATTTTGGGCCGGTGAGATAGCTCAGCAGCATAAGTGCCTGCCCGGCAAGTGCGAGGTCCTGAGTTCGACTCCTGGAACCCACATAAAGGAAAAAAATGGGCCGGTGATATCGCTCAGCAGCACAAGCACTTGCTGGCAAGCATGAGATCCTGAGGTCAACTGCTGGTACCGACATGTACATGTTATTTTAGAAATAAAGGGATGGATCACACAAGTGTTTTAATTCATCCACACAGGAATTACTACAACACCTCTTATCCTTTGGGTTAAAATGATGTTAACTATTTCATAAACAGCATGAGCTGTGAATCCTAGAAAAAGCCCCAGAAAGTCCTATAAAATGTGCTTCTGGATTTTACAGTATTTTAAACAGCACCATTAATGGTTATGAATAAAGAATGGAAGTAGTAACATTCATCAGTTAATTTCTTTTAAATAAACTTTGTATTAGAATATAACTTAAAATCATAAATACAAATTGTAAATGTCCTCTCAATGAGTTATCACAAAATGAACATATGCATACTCATGTAACTGCACTCACCCAGATCAAGAAATAACATCCTCAAAGCTACCCTTCTGCCCCTCAAATACTACCTCTCCTTTTCAAAGGTGAGTGAAATTTCTGAGTATACATATACAGTAGAAAACAACCCAAAGTTATACAGATAGTGCTAAATCTATTCCCATCAGAAACACATATGAGTTCCACTTTATAGCTGTCAAGAGAATTGCCAGGATTTCTTAATATTAGCCTTTCTGTGGGACGTGTAATGGTGTCTCATTTGGGGTTTAAACTGTTGAGAAATGGGGTTGAGCACCTTTTCTGTATACTGAGTATTGAATATTCTCATTTGTGGACTGTCTTTCAAATTTTTGTTCACTTTTCTATTGAATTGTCTTTTCTGAAAAATAATTTGTAGAGGTTCATCATATATTTTGGGTACAGATCTTTTACCAACTACTGATCTTGCAAATATTTTTCCTATTTTGTCTTTTCAATATCTTAACTCCTATTAACAAAAATTCCCAAAAATCTTTACAACCTCTTAACTGTTCAATATCTGAAACCCCAGAGAGTCACAGTCTCTTTCTTTCCCAGCCTCTCACTCCTAACTCCAAAGTCCACTCATTTTCTGCCTTTGCACAGTTGGGAGGAGGAACTTTTTCCTCCTCCAGATGAAAGCTTCAGTCCAATGCAGTGTGAGCGGATTCCCACAGTCCGAGGTAGTGTTCCCATAAAAGTATACCACCATAGAACGGATTTCCCAAAGCTCAGGCGAGTCAGCAGACTGATCTTGGCCCAAGTTCTTAATTTCAATGTAATTCTATTTAGGGCACTTTTTGCTGCAATATATTTTTTCCTAGATCATCAAGGATATTTGCTTATGTTGTCTTCTAGAAACTTCATTGTTTTATCTTTCACATTTGGGTCACAATTCACCTACAATTTATTTTTGGCTATGGCATTAGGTAGGGGTCAAGATTCACTTGACATAGATGGATATACATATAAATAGGCAACTGCCCATTTATTTAATACCTGACTTTCCCCTGCTACTCTGCAGTGCCAATTTGTGTGTATACATCGATTTCTAGACACTCTATTGTGCTCTATTATTTCTTAGGTATTTTGATATTTTGGTAATTAGTATTGTTTTAAATTCTTATTTTCTTTTTTTTTTTTTTTTTTTTTGTGGGTACCGGGGGGACGACCTCAGGACCTCGCGCGCCAGCAGGCGCCCATGCCGCTGAGCGATATCACCGGCCCCTTTTTCGTATGTGGGTTCCGGGAGTCGAACTCGGGCCTTTGCGCTTGCAAGGCAGGCGCTTAAGCCGCTGAGCCGTCTCACCGGCTAAATTCTTATTTTCAAATTGCTTGTTGCTGGTATAATTTCTTGCCTACTGCTATTTCTTCTTTATTGCATTGGCAAGGACATTCAGCATAATGTTAAACAGAAGTAAGTGACAGTAAGCTTCCTTTTCTCATTACTGATTTCAGGATGAAAGCTTTCAGCATTATATTATTATTACAATCTTTGCTATAAATTTTTGTAGATGCTCCTGTTAAAGAATTTGATTTCGGGCCGGTGAGATGGCTCAGCGGCGTAAGCGCCTGCCTGGCAAGTGCGAGGGCCCGAGTTCGACTCCTGGAACCCACATACGAAAAAGGGGCCGGTGATATCGCTCAGCGGCACGGGCACCTGCTGGCACATGAGGTCCTGAGGTGGACCCCCGGTACCCACAAAAAAAAAAAAAAAACAAAACAAAGAATTTGATTTCTAATTTGCTTTTTTTTTTTTTAATTGAGGATTTGGCCTCATGTATGCAAGGCAAGCACCCTACCACTGAGCTACACTCCCAGCCCTAAGCATACTGAATTTTAACTTTTTTTCTGCTTCCCTTGAGATGAATTTCAATTCAGTAACTGTTAAATTTTACTGACTTTCAATTCTTAAACCTAATATTGCTATCAAGTATTTTCCTTTTAATGTATTACTAGATTTGGGTTGCTAATATTTTATTTAGGATTTTTGCATCCATGCTCATAAGATGCTCTGTAATTTTCCTTTCTTGCAGTGTCTATATTAGTTTTTGGCATCAGTTATGTTGGCTGTAAAAAGTGTATTGGGACATTCTTGCCCCTTTACTATTCTCTGGAAGAGTTTATACAAAACTGGCATTATTTCTCCCTTAAAAATTGGGATGCCAAGGAAGTCATCTGAGCCTAAGTTTTCTTCACAGAAAAATTGTTGTAAATCAAGTATTTTTAACAGATAAGGGATTGTTAATATTTTCTATCAGTGTTGGTAAATTTTAAAGATTGTTTGGAATAAAATAACACTTTAGTCTAAATTTTCAAGTTTATTGGCAGGAGTTGGCCGTAACAACCCTGTCTTCTTTTTAACGTCTGTAGTACATATATAGAAGTTTCTTTTTTCATTCCTTAAGATTGGTTTTTCCTTGGTAAGTCTTGCCAGGGATTTATCAGTTTTACAAGTTTTGTATGTTTGTTCATATTCGTTTTCTGTTTTACTTTTTATTATTTCCTTCACTGGTATTTAATTTGAAGTTTTTGTCTTTTTGAAATGGATAGGTGTTTTCTGATGTGTGTATTTAAGGCTTTAAATTTTTCTATGCATTGCTTAACTACATAAGTTTTGATACTAAGTTCAAATATTTTCTAATTTTCATTGTAATTTTTGATTCCTGGGTTATTTAGAATTGCACTGCTTAATTTTCAAATGTAAAAATCTTTCAGTAAAGTTTTTACTTCTTGCTTAATTCCATTGGATTACAGGACATACTCTAAAACAATTTCAAAATTTTGAAAAATTACGGTCCAGCATGTCAATTTTGATGTGAAATGAGTATGTATTCTATGGTTGTTACATGTGACTTTCACCTAATTTTATATCATTTCCTTCACAGAAAAATAAAAGATTAAAATCTCTTAAAGGCACATTTCTCTTTGCTAATAAAACTTCTACATTAAAAATTATTCTAAGTGTAATTTCAGAATTTTAATGACATTCATGTCCATAATTTTCTTACCATTAAAATATTCGATGTTATGTACATGTTCCTTTAGTCAAAGCCATTAGTAATTTCAATAAGTCATTTTATTTTTCATAAAATTCTTAACAGAATTAGAAAGCATCTACAATAAAAGGATGATGTATAGGGATTTTTCTTGCAATTCAGAAATAAAGTTACCTCTGGAGAAATTTGCTAATTCTTTGGTTAACTAGTTGTCCATTTTATATAACTTGATTATATCAAACCTCCAAATAATAATTAAAAGAACATGTTTTCAAAACACTCTCTGAAATCAACCAAATCAAAGAAAATTAGTTGGTGCTGTATCTGTCATTTGCAATCACACTTTCTGCACACTATTGCCAAGGAGCCATCCAATCTTTGGAGTTTCAGTTAAAATAAGACAGTTGGGAATGGTATCTTCCCAGAGGGGCCATTTAACATCCTGAGTGTGACAGCGGAAGACTCTGACTTAGGACGGTGAATCAGGAGGCAGAGCATTCCCAAGGTGTGAACAGTTCAACAGAGGACGCTGTCCTCAGTCTTTCCATTTAGACTTTCTTAAGGACTTAAAGGATACCTGGGTGTATCATTCCATCTGAATCTACACATTACTCCAGCACTGAAATGTAGGAAGTTTTCAAGAAAAGAATTAAAAAATTTCAAAATAATTCCCACTTCAAAGCCACTGAATGAATGCATTTGTCTCTTGCCACATTTTTTGTATTTCTGAAAAAAATGAAGATTAAAAAGTTTAATTTTTTTATATAACCCAAACCAAATTCTGATGAAAGGATGTTCTTTCAGTACTCAATCATATTCTTCCTAAACCTTTTTCTCATATATAAAAATAGGTCGATAGTGTTAGTATTGCCAAGCATGGTGATGCATGCCTGCAATGCCAGCATTCGGGAGGCTGAGGCAGGAGGATCACTGTGAGTTTGAGGCCAGCCTGGGCTACAAAGGGAGTTCAAGGCCAGCCCGGACTGCCTCAAAAAGACCAAAAAAAAAAAAAAAAAAACGTTGCAGAGGTACCTCAGTTAATAGTGTATTAACCAAGCTATGTAGGTTGACTCTTGTAATCATCTTGATTCTCTCTCTTGCTCATTCTCCACCTCCAACAAAGCCACAATAAAGAAGTCCTATTGGCTTAATCTTTCAGATGTTTCCTGAGTCCATGACCTCTTCTTCATTCCTGTGCTACTCCCCTAGTGCAGTCCTTTGCCATCCCTTTAAATGTAGTAGTCTGGCTTCTGCTCCCTTCTCTCCTTTGGGCCACTGCATACATTTCTACCAGTTGTCTTTTTCTAAAACACTGAATTGTTCATGTCGTTCACCTACTTAATCTTATCCTTAGCATAAGCCTAAGTTAACTAACACACCACTGAAGACAACTCCACTCTCCCAGGCTTGCTTGCCTCTTCTTGATGGCCCACACACGGACAGCCCCACTCGCAGCAGTCTCCCTTCAGTGAGCAGCAACTCAAGACTTCCACACGGCTTGGCAAGGCCGAGTCACTTCTGCCCCTGCCCCACTTTGTGGAACGCTACTTGCCTTGTTAAAGCCCATGTAACATACAACCTTTGTGAAATCTTCCCAGAAGTAACAGAACAAAGTGTTCAAAACACTGGCTCTAGAAACCAGAAGGTAAGTTTGAATTTCACTGTAACTTTGGCCAAGTTATTTAATCTCTCTGTGCCTCAGTTTGACTCCTACTTCACATGAAGCTATTTCAAGATGTATGGAATCCAAACGGATATAGATTCCTTTCTTACATGAGGTCTATTTTACTATGTGTTTTGATAAGAAGCCTATAAAACAACAATTGTAGGACCATTTTTTTCCTTTTATTAGCAAATATATCCTCTTGGTATTCAGTAATTAATGGTCAGATTTCCACTCACTTAAGTTTCTCTGATGTATTCTAGCATTAAATAACAGTTACAGTTGCAAGGAGATACAGAAAAATATATGGTATGCATTTCAATTTTTTCCTCAAAACTTAACTTCTGTATCTTTGGCATAACACTCCTCAATTCAGCTTTACTAATTCACTCACTAGAATAGACCAAAAACAAAACAAAAACAAACAAAAATAAGCCTTACTAAAATATTGTTGGTTCTGAATGATAAAGTATGAGCAATTCATTTAAAATTTTAAATCTTTACATGATCTTTTTAACAGTCATTCTTATTCCTCAACTTGGTTCTAAAGCCAAAACTTCAGTAGTGGAGTGGGATGAGAAGGGCCTGCACCTAAGCAGAGGCGGGGAAGCGGGAGTACTGAAACTCAGAGAGTTGAGAAGGGTAGCACAGAGGAGGGAGTGTGTGCATGTATTTAAAATATGTACATGTGAACACACATAAAACCCCCTACCACTATCTACTAAGTACAGGTGGTAACACCTGAATCATAAGGAACACATCTCATGCACAGATCTTGTCTTCTAATTACAAATTTCCAGTAAAATGTGAAAGGATGGCTGATTCTACAGCTTTGTAGGGCAAGTACAAAATGAATTTGGAAAATCCTGTTGTGCTCAAGGTAAGACAGTGCCTTAAAAATGGTGCAAATACGTTAAAAGAACACAGAAACCAACCCAAAGAGACTCCCACTGACCACATTTGGGACAATCTGAGATTCGATAACATTGTAATCCCTTGAGTAGAAAACCACGAATCCATACTGTTAATAAATTAAAATTCTGATTTTAGAAGCAGGATCTATACATAGTTTTAGAGTACCTCCCCACAAAATACTTAGGAAGGGAAAAATAGTTGCCTTACAGTAAAGCAGCCCAATACCTTAAAGAAGTGATCAAAATGAACACCATCAGAAATGGGGCAGATTAAATTGTACTACCTAATAGAATGCAATGAGAACACAGATTATCTGCAATTCCTGCCAAGGAGCACAACTGGAACCTAATCATTAAGAAACAAATCCAGGGGCCAGTGAGATGGCTCAGCGGCTTAAGTGCCTGCCCGGCAAGCGCGAGGGCCCGAGTTCGACTCCCGGAACCCACATACAAAAAAAAAGGGGCCGGTGATATCTCTCAGCGGCACGGGCGCCTCCTGGTGTGCGAGGTCCTGAGGTCGACCCCCTGGTACCCACAAAAAAAAAAAAAAAAAAAAAAAAAAAGAAACAAATCCAAATGTAAGGACAAAATTACTTGCCTATAATCTACAAAAGTGCCAATGGTCCCAAAGGTCCCAGGCACACTAAGGAACTGTTCCAGAATGAAAGATACTCAAGACACTACAACCCAAAGCAACACATGACGTTCAACTGTAACCTGTTACGACACTGCTGGGACATGTAAGGCTTGAGTGAAGTCTAGCAATGTAACTTCCTGAACCTGATGGTTGTGCTGTAGTTATACAGAAGACTTTCTTTTTTGGAAATACAAAAGTATGGCCACATCATGGCAGCAACTTACTCTCCACAGGAAAAAATTTTATTTGAACAGTATTTATAACCCTTCTGGAAGTCTGAGACTGTTTCAAATTTTTCTTTAAAAAGAATGCACAATCAGTTAAGTCCTTAAAGGGTTGATAAAGGAGTTTAATATGATACGTAACCCTAAAAACACAATCTTAATTACGGTGAACTCTGTCCAATTCCTGTGTCCACTGTGCACATACATGTTTTGGTTTTGTATCCTTAATTCTCCCAGAATTTTTCTTATGCATAATTTTCACAATCTCTCTCTTGTGACATATTCATAGGTATTAGTCAATAGAGAAAAGTTACATGAATTCTATTTTTGAAATCAAACAAGAATGTAGATATTACTATAAAAATAACTTCTCCCCCTTGTGGTAAAAATTGAAAATACATCCTACTGGAGAATCTTAATAGGCACTTAGTATTATTTCTCACAAAGTATTTTGATATAATTTCATGTGAATCTGCTAAATTAGCCTTGAAATAATACACAGTATTTGCAAAAAATGTACTTAGAGGTAGTTTCATAGTTTTCTTTAGGTCAACACTGTTCAGATTCCATTTGGTGTTTGGTTAGCAAAAAGTTGCAGCTTTGATAAAACTGCCATAACAAAAAGTCAGAGGAACCAAGGTTACCGACAGCAGAGAGTAAAATCTTGGGCAGGCAAATAAGTGGCCTTATTCAAAGGTATCTGCCTACTTACGATTACAGGGACAAATGGAAAGGTTCCAACCTCTCAGAGTGTAATCTCAAAAATGTGAAAGTCCACCACTGGAAATTAATTCCTTTGAATTGTTATTTGTCCACTCTTCACTGAGTTTATTAATGTAAAGATACATAGGAAAGGACAAGACATTTTCTTCATTTAAGACTGTCAGTGGTGAAAACAAAGGAAGACATTCATCTGAGGTGTAGATGAAACCTAACTTTATCATTCCACATTCCTGTTACCACTCTTAATCCTCCATATTTCTTCCTATTAAGTCACCAGGCACTAATAATTCTATGTTTTACTGACCTTTCAATGATTATAAAATAATTTAAGTGATTTTGGAAAGTAAACTTCATTCATTTTCAGACTTTTAAATTAAAAGTGGCTCAGTTGGATACTGTCTCTTAAACACAGTAATATAAATATTAGTATCTTGGCTAAAATGAATTATTGACAATTTAAATACATGTTGCACAGTACATATTAATATAGAAAAATACACGTTATCAGCAGCATAATGTTGACCATGTTCTAATCCATTCCACCTGCTCAAATATTAGTACAAATAATTATATATTTGTAATGCATCACTGCTGTCCAGCATAAATCTGTGCCTTCTGAATAAATGACTTTCCTCGGAGGTTGTTTGCTATTTGGAGTATGATATATTCTTATTTAAATTGGCTTTGTATGGTGAGGCAGACTGCAACCTTCTAAACCACTTAGCAAATGAACAAATGTGTTTAATTACTTTCTCCCCAGCCCCGAACATATATTCAAGCTTAAGAACTGAAGTTTACTGGTACCTATTAAATAACACTGATAAAATATATAGGGCCTAAGTATGCAAATATAAATTTTGTTAAGCCCAGGGTTATCAGCCTAGCTGCTCCAATTCATAAAGTGAAATTATTATTCTCTATTGTGTCAGTGTTCTCTGAAACACTTTACAGGTTGTTCCCCCATGAAATTCGCAAAGACAAATGATTGATCAGTGGTACGAATAAAAGGTAACAACAGTTAAGGCAATTTTTGACATGTAATTTTGATTATATAAAAATGACTATAGATTATATAGTATTAGTAGTAGTATATTACTATTTGCCCTACATTTTTAATGTAGTATTAGCCACTTAAAAAATACCAATGCACTAAATAGCTAACAGAATTAGCAAGCTTATGACATTTAAAGTAGTCTGTTTTTGAAGGCAGAAATACTGATTTCTCATATCTTCTAAAATAGAATTGCCATTTTGTTCAGTGTTACAAAATACGGTATTGAAATACCTGGACTCTTTCTAATGTGAAAATTACTAAGAAAAAGTATCATAATTGTATAAAACTTACTAAGAAGAACTTTATGATGGACATATTTCTATTAGGTACAAACTTAAATTACAATTTCCTGACTACTTAAGTAATTTTTAAACTAAGTCAAAAAAGTATGACCACACATTGAACACATAAAACAAAGTAAAGAACCTATTTAATGTTACATAAAGAAAATAATATATGGAACATAAGAGTGAATGAGAAGGACTTAAGATTTTAGATCTGAGCTTTTTACCAGCTATAGACCTCGATGGGTCTACTTTCCTGTTTATACCTTAGGTTTTTCACCTATCAAATGGAAATAACGGTACCCAAATCCTAGGGCTGCTCTGGAATCAAATAATATATGGAAAGGACTTAGCATAGTGTATGGGACTTAAGTCAAACAAATGCAGCTATAATTATCTTTATTAGGCACTAAATTTTTAAAAATTGCTGACTATGTTTACTTCACGTACAATTATTTAATTTAACAACATGGACAGCTCTTTTCTTCTGAAGTACATACTGTATCACAGGGTAAAAGCCTTCTCAAGCAGACAAGTAGTACAGGAACCGAATATAGTTAAAATAATTTGATAAAAGCATAGACTGCTTTGTATGTAAAATTCTCCATCAGAAAGCAGGAAAATTCAGTATGGTTCTGGAAAACACCTTGTATTTCTAAGAAATCAATAAGGTATACATAGCAGAATAGTTTTGCATTAAAAACATGTTAATCTCCCAGGTATGAGCCTTTTTAGTCACCAAAACATTATGCTGAGTGATGCTTGCTGTCTCCCACACACAATTCAAGAATGCCTTAGTCATCACCTCATCAGCATGACCGCTTAAAGGAGTTCATGGCATTTCAGGAACCAGTATCTCTTTACCTGGATACTTATAAATATTCACCATCACAAATGAGAAAGAACCATCTTAAAGAACCAATAAATTCTCCACTTGGAATCAATCTATTGCTGAAGTTATTTCACTCTGAGCCAGAAGGCTAGTATTCAGAAAGTGAAATATTTAGAAGTGAAAGGAAAGAAAATGGCCTACTATATAACATAAATTAACCTGTCTAAAATTTTAATTTAACTTACTTTAAATTTACCTACTTTACACTTTTTTTTTTTTAAACAACAAAAGAAACCTTAAAGACTTGCAACCATGATGATCCTCCTCAAGATGAGATCTAAGATTGTCTTGGAATAGTCAGATGATCATCCAGTGGTTATTTAACAATTCTTCGTAAGACTCCTCATGGATTCTGGTTGACTATCCTTTGTAGTAGCTTTGCTTTCAGAGGCCAGACTTTCTTCTTAAACTAGTATTCTGCATTTCACATAATATACTGAAATTTTAGAAAAACAATCTGTTGTGTTTAAAGCGTATTTTCAAATTTAATAATTACTTAAATACTGTGTATAGCTCATGAGGAACTGTGGAATCTTGTAAAAAAAAGTTCCTCTGATTTAAATGTTGGTAAAAGCTATGAAGCTTATCTCCACTTAAAATTTTACTATATGCATATAAAAAACATTCTATTGATCAACTCTTTTGAGTTATAAATTTTGGGCCACGTTTTGTGATGGCAATATATGAAAATATGGTCAGAACACAAAGAATGCTAATTGCTTCACAATCGTTTTTCTTCTTAAAGAAGACTTTTTTAGGTTGAATTTCTAATCCTGGTTATATAGTCAGTACTTTTCTGCAGAAAAAAAAGAAGTGAGAAGACCTATGCTATGAAAAATAAGGAATATGTCGAACTTCCAAATAAAAAATTTATAAAATTCACTATGGATGTCCTTGAAGTAGAGAGTGAAATTAAAAAAAAAAAAAAAAATTGCAGGGAATTTGTTTATTGAGCATTAATGTTAACACTTCTAAATTATGTATTCATTTATGGGTTTTGTCACTGTCCTGTCAATGGACATGATGGAAAATATTGCACAGAACTCAAGCATGGAAGAAATAATTAACAAAATACCTAAACAACAAGTATATGTTTACATTTAAAAAATTAATTTAAACAAAGTAATCTGAAGTGCTTCTCTGATTTTGGAAGTTTTAAGTGTCATCTGATGTTTTATTTGAGTTTTTTTGTTTTTGTTTTTTTACAAATTGACACTGTACAAAGAGTTCAAATGGTCAGCAAAATTACTGCCTTAAAATGGTTGGCTTTAAGTAACAGAGGTATAATTTGAAATCACATAACAGCTTTCTAAAATGGCAACAGTACAAGCATATGACTTTTTCTTGTATCCAAAAGCTTTTCTGGCTCTCCCTTAGCTAAGAACAGAAATCTGGAAAGCCTTCTACAGCTGCCACAATGTCCTAAAATGCTTTGACAAAAGTTGGCATATTTCATTTCCCTTGCATACCTTGATAACACTGGGCTAAACAGAAAATGAAAAAATTCAGTCAATGGTAATTTAAACAGTAGTTAGCTCTGGACCTAGAAGGTTTGGTAAAATTGATAACCATTTAGAATCAGGTTCTGAGAAGAAAAGTAGTTTTCCCAAATTAGGAGAAAAAGCCTACATTTAAGAAAAAATTGCCAAGAATGAAGTGAACATTAAAAAGTTTGTCTAGTTCCTAGAAGACTATGAGCAACACAATGGAAGCTGAAACACTACATTTAATTTAGAATGTATTCTTGCAGAGCAAATTTATAAGGTTTATAAAGAAATGGTCTTTCTAAATTTTTATTTCATGTTTAAAATTTTGTAAGTAATTTATTATGTCACCATATTAAGCCAATTCAATTAACCATAGCCAAGTAGGAATAACTTTAGAAATGACTTGAAAAAGGATAATGAAAGAAACTACAGATTTGAAAAGTAACCAGTCTTTGCAAAGCTTATGTCCAAACTTAGAATATATAATGTCACCTAAGAATTCCCAATTACTCCTAAAGTAGAAGATTACCTGCAGGTTTAGCGATCACATCTCATTCAAGTTTATCAGTAAGATAAAAATCTTAAAGAACTGCACTGTTCCTGAACATTTACTTCATATGCGTCACTCGGACTATCCCTCACTTCTTCACTTCCCTTATCATATTAAAGTAATGAATAAATATGGTCCTTTAGTTAAGGTCTTCTACCTTAAGTGAAATATAAAATAAGGTAGTTTTATTAATTTCTTACTAGAATTGGCTTAAAATCTACTTACTAAATAAGAAATAGTAAACTTTAAATTTTACCCAGAAAGCAGATGTACTCTGATTCACTCCTAATGTCCACATAAAACATTTCATCATTTTAGTTTAGTTTATAACATTTTCTTGGAACCGTATCTCAGAAAAATTCTAATCAACAAAACTACAGAAATTATACCTGTTAACCTCTGAAAGAGTCAACAAATTCTTTAGGAAAATCTACACTAATTTGATTAACAACTACCAGTACTGAAAAGGTCATTAAAAATTGAAGAATAATAAATGTGGGGTTTTTGCATTTTACCTAGTATTAATGCAAAATGGGATGATAAAATTTCCAGATGGAATATGTCAAAGAACTAGAACCAGAACACTGGTAAAATTTCATTTGCCTTCTGACACCAACATTTTCCAGAATGAAACACAGTAACATGTAGTTTCACAGAATTTGCAATGTATAAATTCAAGAATGGAATTACAATTCAACTTAGCAGGAAAAAAAGTAAATACAGTTAGTGGTGTCCAAATTTCAAATAAGTATGGCTGCTGTTTTCTTCCAGTCATTTTTCCATAAAATGTTGGCTGTGTCATAAGGAATCTCCTGTGCTTTCTATCAACTGAGGCCTGCTGAAATATAACACATTTCCTTTGTCAATTTAACCTCAGCTGAAGTGTCGAGCAAGGCGGGCAGATCTATAGTCAGCACGAAGTTGTACGAAGGAGTGAAGTATGTTCTTGTCCAGATTAGCAAGTTGTTCTCCGGAGCAGACTTGCTTTAAATTATCTGGGGCAACTACAAGAAGGTTGCAAAGTGCATGCAGAGTATCAAAAAGATGTAATACCATTGGAATCTGAATGGAGAGAAGAAAAAAAACAACAAAGAAACAAAATTTCCCATTTTATAATTATGTTTGCAAATTCCTCTTACATACTGTCAGTCAAGACTTATTAGTATGGAAGAAGTTCAATACATTAAAAATTTTGAAAGCTGAAGAGTTAAAACTCATAGATTTCAGTAGTTACAGAAACTATAATCTTTTGAAAAGATTCATATTATGTCAATTTTCTCAAAACTATATTTTGGTAGACTAGAACTAGTTGTTGTTATTATTTTTGGAACTGGGAATTGAGCTCAGGACCTCGCACTAGCCAGGCAGGTGCCGTGCCGCTGAGCTATACCCTCAGCCCCTTAGAACTAGTTATTATTAATTTAAGCCTCTGGTGAAAAATGATTTCAGAGAGACACAGGCAAAGAAAGAATATTAGCCTAATGTGTGGTATGTACAGATTACCTATGGCTATCAATAAGGCCATTTAGACTGTGCAACTAAAATATAACCAGTTATCTAAAAGAAAGCACCAAGAAAAAAAATGTGTTAATACTGAAAATATGACTGGAGCAGTTTTTCAGATAGGATGTGTTAGATACATCTCTTTATAGAAACAAATTATAAACTTTTTAATGATCATTACAAGTCAAGGGGCCGGGGATATAGCTCAGCCACACAAGCACCTGCCTGGCAAACGTGAGGTCATGAGTTCGATCCCTGGTACCAAAAAAAAAAAAAAAAAAAAAAAAAAAAAAAATCAATACAGACTTTTAATGGTCTGACTTATGTTCCTGATCATTTTTGTAGGTTTGCTATTTGTATATACATACCTTGAAGTCTTTGGCACACTTCCTATATTCAGCTACATCACAAATTGCTAACATGCCACCCATACAACTGTAGGAATATTGTTGAAGATGCTCATAAATGAGTCGATGAAAACGTACTCCAAGTTCCATCAAAACTGTATCCACATTTTTCCCATCCATGGAATTTTTGATCTTCTCCACTTGCTTTCTTACATAAGCGCAGACTTTTACACAGGCCTATAAAAGTTTTTCTACACTTATTATATGATATGTACATCATGTTTAGCTAAGAACAAAATATATACAATTTCTCATTAATCTCTAAGTATGAAAGAAAAAATTTAGGACTTAGCAAGATATACTGGTGAAAATGTTAAAGTATTAACAAAGCAGATACATTTATTAGCAAAAGAAATAGTTTTACTTACATTAGTATACTGAATTAAGACATTGTTTTCATCTTCTGGCTTAAAATCTGTTTTCTTTTGTTCTGCAGCCAAGATATGCTTCATCTGTCCAATCATACAATTTAATGTCCTAGAGAATTGAGAATGCAATATATTTAATTTATTCAATATTTGCTTTTATTTACATTTATACTAAATTAAATTAAAATTTAATTTCATGTTACTATAAAACTATTCTGCTGTTTATAAACTTCAGATTTTAGGAAATTGTAGATCTTGATATCAGAAAACTCAAGGCTTTATTACAAAAGCAAAAATTCTTTGCTCAATATATGGAAATCTTAAAGACCTCAAAGTCTGTTACTAATTTATTTCCTTTATAACTAAGGCTTTCCAAAGGCAAAACTAGACAGAGAGAATGTTTAGAAAGGTAGGAAGATAGTGGGCTTAAGAAGAATAGATAAGGTTTGGATAAATGGTTGCAAGGAACATGAATTTCAAGTCTAAGGACAATGAAGAGGATGACGTGTTACTAAAGATCCAGATGAGAAATGAAGACACAGATTTGTAATGCTACATATGAGTTAACGCATTTTCTCCAATAGCAAGCAGCCACTTCAATTATGTCAAATAAAATAGACACACTAATCCAGAACTTACAGTGCCTAAGACAGTTATGGTTGAAGGCAATGGATTTTAGGGTAAATAAAATGTAGTAATTCAATGTAGTAAACCAAGTGACTGAGTGAAGTAAATAATGAAGTAAAGTTAGGAAAAGGATAAAAGATCGGCATGAGAAAGAGATTAAAGGACAGAGGTCTTGCTAAGGTCAGAAAACAGGTATGTGGAGAATTGAAAAGAAGCTGTAGATATGGAGTAGGACATTCAGGTTCCAGGTTTTATTAACAATGATAAGAAGATATGGTGGAGCCTAGGAAGAGACAGTTAACTGGAGATTATCAAGAAAATAAACAGCTTACTCTTAGGCATGGAAAGAACACGACTTAAGGTTAAAAGTTTTCTTTTACCATTTTTATGATGAGACAGATGCCCAAATCCTCAATAAATGCAGGGCCCTGACCTAAAAGACTGACATGACAGCAACAAGAAAGGAAAGAACTTAAAAGGCAAAGGTGTTCTGACGTAATGGACGGATACATCAGCAGCAGTGCAAGTGAATGCTGCGCCTGTGCTCCAAGTCACACTGAAGAGAACTCCACAGACCCCTGCACCTTTAAGGTGATAACTAATGCAGAGACTTTGAGATTAAGGCTTATCTGGGAAGATGAAAACATTATCTAATTTATAGTAAGATACCTAGGAAAAATATATTTCCCAAAAAGAAAAGCACAGGACCATTTGGCTTCACTGGTGAATACTATCAAACATTTGAAGAATTAACACCAAGCCTTCTTGAATTCTTCCAAAAAAGGGAAGAGGGGAAACATTTCCAAACTCATTTTATGAAGCCAGTTTTACCATGATACCGAAGTAGAAAGAGATACTACACAAAAAAAGAAAATTACAGGCCAATACCCCTGATAAACTTAGATGTTAAAACGAACAGCAAACTGAATTCAACAACACTTTAAAAGGATCATGTATCATGATCAAACAAGATTTATGCCTGTGATGCAAGGGTACCTCAAATATGCAAACCAGTAAGTATAATAAACTAAACAGAATGAAAGACAATCATCATATAATTACTAGAAGACATGCAGAAAAAGTATATGGCAAAATTCAACAACCTTTCATGATAAAAATTCTTAATGAATTATATATAAAAAGAAACATGCCTCAACATAGGCCATATATGACAGAT
This sequence comes from Erethizon dorsatum, assembly GCA_028451465.1. Taxonomy (NCBI): domain Eukaryota; kingdom Metazoa; phylum Chordata; class Mammalia; order Rodentia; family Erethizontidae; genus Erethizon; species Erethizon dorsatum. Next base: position 91,162,482 of record CM051828.1, on the reverse strand, counting down.
AGGTCCACAGTTAACATCATACTCAACAGGGAAAAGTTGAAAGTTTTTTCTCTTACGATAAGAAACAAGACAAGAATGCCCACTCTGGGCCGGTGGGACGGCTCAGCGGCACAAGCACTTGCCTGGCAAGCGTGAGGTCCTGAGTTTGACTCCTGGTACCCACATACGAAAAAAAGGGCCAGTGATATTGCTCAGAGGCATGGGTGCCTGCTGGCATGCGAGGTCCTGAGTTCGTCCCCTGGTACCCACAAAAAAAAAGAAAAAGAAAAAAAAGAATGCCCACTCTTACCACTTCTATTCAACACAGCAGTGAAAGTCCAGCCAAAGCAATTAGGCAAGAAAAAGAAATAAAAATCTTATAGACTGGAAAGGGAGAATTAAAGCTGCCCCTGCAGATGACATGACCTTTTACAGAGGAAATTCTAATAAAGACTATCAAAAAACTGTTAGAACTAATAAATGAGTTCATTAAAGTTTCAAGACGCAAAATCAAGATACAAAAATCAGTTCTAAATATTAACGACAAACTATCCAAAAAAGAAATTAAGAAAACAATCTCGGGCCGGTGAGATGGCTCAGCGGCGTAAGCGCCTGCCTTGCAAGCGCGAGGGCCCGAGTTCGACTCCCGGAACCCACATACGAAAAAGGAGCCGGTGATATCGCTCAGTGGCACGGGTGCCTGTTGGCGCGCGAGGTCCTGAGGTCGTCCCCCTGGTACCCACAAAAAAAAAAAAAAAAAAAAAAAAAAAAGAAAACAATCTCATTTACAATAGCATGAAAAAGAATAAAATACTTAGGAATTAACTTTCCCAAGGAGGAAAAAGACTCATGCATTGAAAACTACAAAGCACTGCTGAAAAAATGTAAAGAAATGAATGAAAACACAACCCATGTTCATGAATTGGAAGAATACTGTTAAAATATCCATCTATTCAAACGAGATACAGATTTAGTGAATTCTCTATCACAATTCCAATGGCATTTTTCACAGAAACGGGAAAAAAAATCCAAAAATTCATATGAAACCACAAAAGATCCTAAATAGCCAAAGCAGCCTTGAACAAGAACAAGTGGTACTATACTTCCTGGCTTCACCCGCACAAAGAGACAAACAGGCGAAGAGAACAGAACACAGTGCCAGAAACCCACGCATTTATAATCCACTGACTGTTGACCAGGATGCCGAGGACATACAACAGAGAGAACACGGGCTTTGTTAAGTGGTGCTATGGAAATTGGCAGTCCACACAGAGAAGAATAAAACTGGAACTTTATCTCACACCATATGCATAAAATCAACTCAAAATGGATTAAAGACTTTGACATTAGTCATTAAATTGTAAAACTACTAGAAGCAAATATAAGGAAAAACTTCTGGACACCAGTTCTTTGGACACGACCTAAGTAGCATGGGCAACAAAAGCTAAAATACACAAATAAGAGTGAGCTGAACTGAAGAGTTACTGCTCACCATAGAAAGCAACCAACAGCATGAAAAGACAACCTATAGAATACAGAAGATAATCTAGAGAAGAAAGTATTTATAAATCATACCTAAGTGATTAAGATCAAGAATATGTAAGAAAGGCAAACTCAGTAGCAAAAACAACCACATAAATTTAGAAAAAGAAAAGATACTCATTAAAAGAAGACATACAGATGGCCAGCAGGTATACGGAAAGTGCTCAACATCACAAGTTATGAGGTTCACATAAATAAAAACACAATGAGGTATCATTTCACACCTGCCAGGATGGGTAATAGCCTAAAAGGGTGACACAGGTTGCCTAAGACATGGAGAAAAGGAAACTCTTTACTGAAAACAATACGGAAGTTCCTCAAAAATTAAAAATAGAACTATCCTTCAATCTAGCAAACCAAGTACTGGGTACATATCCAATAGAAATGAAATTAGTATCTTGACAAGGTATTTGATCTTCCAGAGCCATTGTAGCATTATTCACAACAGCCAAGATGTGCAAACAAACTCAATGCCCAGCGAAGGATGAAAGGATAAAGAAAATGTGGTATATTTATACAATGTGGTTATTACTGAGCCTTTAAAAAGAAGGAAATCCTGCCATTTGTGAGAACATGGATGAACCTGAAGTACACTAAGCTAAGCGAAATAAGCTAGATGCAGAAAGACAAATATTATATAATGCCATTCATACATGAAATGTGAAAAATAAAATTTATGGAAGCACACAGTACAACTGTGGTAGCCAACGGATGGGGGTGGTGGTAGAGAAAATAGGCACACAGATTCTATAAAGGGGACAATTTCAGTTATGCGGGCTAAGTTCTAGAGATCTAATGTATACTATGGTGACTATAACTGATAGTACTATATTTATACTTTAAATCTGCCAACAGTCTAGATCTCATGTTATCACAAGAAAAGAAGGATAACTGTGGTGACAGAAATTGCATTTTACAGAAACACTGAATCTGCTGGAAGACAGAATAGGTAAAACTCTTGAAGACACTGGTGTACGCAAAGACTTTATGAATAAAACCCCGACTGCACAGGAACAATCACAAAGAATCAACAACTGGGATCTCATCTTATTAAAAAGCTTTTGCACAGCAAGAGAAACCACCAACAGAGTGAAGAGACAACCCACAGCGTGGGAAAAAATGTTTGCCAGCTGTTCCTCAGACAAAGGATTACTATCGAGAACATACAAAGAACTCAAAAAAGCAGACCCTCCAAATTCAAAGACCCACTCCAAAAATGGGCATCTGAGATGAGTACACATTTCTCAGATGAAGAAATACGAATAGCAAATAAATATAGGAAAAAAATGTTCAACATCACTGGTCATTCAAAAGAGGCAAATTATAAAAAACACTGAGATTCCATCACACTCCAGAAAGAATGGCTATTTTCCAGAAGTCAACCAATAACAAATGCTGGAGGGGCTGGGAAAAAAGGAACCCTTCTCCACTGTTGGTGGGAGTGTCGACTGGTGCAGCCACTGTGGAAATCAGTGTGGAGATTCCTCAAAAAACTAGGATTGGAGGTCCCATTTGACCCAGCTATCCCCCTTCTGGGTATCTTCCCAGAAGAATTAAAATCATCGTACCACAGTGATATATGTGCACCCACGTTTATAGCAGCACAATTTGTAATAGCCAGATCTTGGAAACAACCCAAATGCCCATCAACCGAGGAATGGATAAAAAAGATGTGGTCTTTTTATACAATGGAGTACTACTCAGCCATAAAGAAGGATGAACTGGAGACTTCTATAGATAAACAGATGCAACTCGAGACCATACTCATAAGTAAAATAAACCAGACTCACATGTGTAAACATCATATTGTCTCTCTAACATGAGAAGCTGAAACAGTAAATAAGATACAAAATGTACAACAGATACTGTAAAATTGGAAGAAACTGTTCAAAAGGAAAGAGAAACTGGGATTGGGGAAAGGAGAAAAGAAGGAAGTGAAAAGGAAAAAAAAATACACACACACACACACAAACACGACAGTTAAGATAGTTATACTACTAATTTCTCTTAGTTCATTGAAAAGAAAGGTTTGTGCTAATATTGTTTGGACAATTAAATGCCTATATCTTGTACTCTGAGTAACTAATTTAAAGATAAAAATATGCAATGTATTAACCATTGTTACTCCCCTATTGTTTTGGAAGTTTTTCTTTTTCTCTTAAAAAAAAAAAAAAAGAAATTGCACTTAATCATTTCACAAAGTGAACATATATCAAAACATGTCATATACCTTAAATATAAACAAATTTGGTCCAATTATACCTCAGTGAAGCTGGAATAAACAAAAGAGAGACGAGTTTTTAGGATCCTTTTAAACCTTTTCTTCAGTAAATGAGTATGACTAATGAATTCAATAAAACCCTTGTTTTCTCCAGTTTTATTCTTCTATTTTAATTTTTTTCCCTTTTATTACCACACACCATATGGTAGTTCTCAATCTTAGTGTGAAGATCAATTGGGAGGTGAGTTACAAGTCATTTCTCATTACTATTAATGTAAAATGATTCATAGTTTTACAAATTAGATTCCAGGTTATATTTTTAAACAGCTCTGTCAAAAACTTATATTCAAATATGCTGTCTTAAATAGAAAACAAAGAATTACACTAAAAAAAAAAGATATACCTAAACTTTAGTAGCATGGGCTTTAGAGTTCGAGTTCCAGCTCTACTATCATTAACTCTGATCTTGAGCAAATTATTTTAATTTAGGTCTCTGTTTCTTTGTCTGTAAAACAGAATTAGTCATTCCCACCTAATGCATGAAGTAATACAGGTAAAGGTCCTTGCATTATGCTAGCATATAGTAAATGCTTGATAATTGGTAATATAAATAAATATATAGACTATCGAGATCCACTGCTCTAAATATGAATGGATAAATTTGCTCAATAAACATTACCGAGTATTCTGCACTCAACAGAATTTACTTTTAGAGAATATATTTATTTTAAATATTTGATAGTTTCCCCAAAATGGCAGAGCAGTGAGTGCCAGCAATTCAGCTTCTCCAGGACAGTGTTTAGAGTCTGGAACACAATAGCTGGGAGAGGAACTGAAGTGAGTGGAGGTTAACCAGGAACCAAGAGGGAACTGACAGAGGAAGAGAAATCAGGATTGAGTGATACAGAAGGAATAGATCACACCGTGGAGAGACTGTGCAGCACTGCCAACAGTGGCTGTTGAGAAGCCAGCTGGAAGGCAGGTGAAACTAACAACTTTTTTGCTCACAGAGAACCAGAAGACAACCTCAGGAACAAGAGAATTATCTGCAGTTGGAATCAGCAGGGAGTCTATAGGACACTGCTTAGAATGGCCTTCCACAGTCAACAGTTGGTGAGTGACCTCAATGTAAGTGCCTGCAGCTACAGTCCCAGGGCAGGAGCTGGTGGAGACACCATTGTAGGGAAGGGCTGTTTGAACGTGGGTACTAGAGCAGCCCCTTGGCTGCTTGGCACTGCCAAGTTCCCAGAGTGGATGAGGGAAGGTCACGGGTGCCTGTGGGCAGTTGGAGAACAAACTGGGGATGTCCCACAGAGAGGCAGCAGGGGCTGCTAAGCACAGACCAGGCTCCCGCTGTCAGAGACCAGGTTCAGCCTGAGGTACACAGGATGGGAAGCTCACATTGGCACCGTGTGCTCACTGTAAGCTGATCTCTACGCCCAGCACAGTTCGGGGGTGGACTGACACCTTAGACTTCCTGCATAAACTGACACATCCCGGCTGGAGCTCTGCTCCTTAACCCTAGGCTGAGGAAAAGAGCCACACATCCAAAACAATAGAAAAGTTCTACTATTCTTTGATTGTATTATTTTTTTCATTTTCTACTTTTATTTTTTAAAAATTCTTTGTTGTTCTCCTCTTTCTATACATTTTCTCCACTTTTATTCCATTATTTACCCTTTTTTCTTTTATGAGCGCGTCTGTGTCTGTGTGCTTCCCTTCCTCTTGCCTTTTTTCTCCCAGTATAGTTTATAGAGGGTAAGGGAATTCTCCCATGTCCCTTTATATCCCTCCTATTCTTATCCGTATCTCTTTGCCTGACTTTTTTCTCCTGTGTCTTATGCATTCTCAATTTTTTTTCCTCTCCCCATTTTCATTTGTCTCCCTTTTAACCTTTTCTCTAATATTTATATCAGTCATAGAATCTTTTCCCATCCCCATTTCTCACTACCAATTTTGTACCCAGTGCTCCCTATTATCCCCTTCTAAATATATAACATACCCTTACCACCACTAGGATCCTTTGGCCCCCTATTTCTTCCTTCCCATACCACAGAGCAGAGGACTTAAGAAAGAGAGCAAGGGGAGGGGGAAAAAAAAACTCTTCTTTTTTTCTTTTTTCTCTTCTCTTCCCCGCTCTGGCATTACCTGGACCATAACCCCTGTGCTTTAGATAACTGATTCTATAGAATTACTGCTGAATGCTCTTTGTCATCATTAGAGGAGATGCAGTCATCACATTTAGTGCACATTAACTGTGGTTCAAGACTTGAGTTGTTACAATGCTTACACTACAAACATGGATTTCTTCTTTAGGCTACAGAAAGGCCCTAAACAGAGTCTCATGGTATGTTATCTCTCAACCAGCCCGACAGACACCACCGTAATAGGTTAGCCTGTTAATGTAATGGATTAGCTGATTTGATTGCGTAGGAACAATCCCGACTCAGAGGACAATTTAGTGCCAGTGAACCTGTCTGCTGAATCCACCATCACAGTGAGGGAGAGGGACAGCAAGAGTTCCTAACCCAAAAACTTGGAGTGGATCAGACTCTGCAAGAATTCCTGCAACCTGGCAAAGAGAAGTCCTGAGCGAGTTAGCTTCAGTATTGTAGTAGAGGGACCAGAGGAGTTACTGGAGTGTGAGGACTCAGACTCTCTGGCAAAGAAGCTACTGGCAATCACATGTGTAATGTCTCACTGGAATATTTAATCCGTGTTTCCACTGGACATCTTAAAGGTTTAAATTTTTGTGTTTCTTGATTTATTTAGTAGTGTGGGGTTATGTTATGCTCTTTTATGGTTTATGTGTTTATTAGGTTGTTACTTTTGTGTATTTGTTCTTTGATGGGCTCTGATTTAACAGGAATCTAGGTTCTCTCTCTCATCTCAGCTCCCTATCCAGCTTCCTTATCTCAAGCCCCTGAGACAATATTATTAACATATTTCTTTATCCTTTTTCCAAACACATAAACTCCCCCAAGTCTTTAAATTACTCATACTTAGCTCCCTCACAGTCACTCTTTAACATTATTTCCTGATCCTCCCCATCCTAAACCTTCGGCTCTTCCATATTTACCTAGCACACATCCTCCCTGTCAGCAAGTGCTGACAACCACACAGCTTTCCTCAGTCACAAAGTAAACCCCCTTTCGCCCATATCTCACCCTTGCCCCACAAATATCCTCTGAAAACTCTCAATACAAATCCTTCAACTCAACTCAAAGTACTCTAATAAAATCAGACCCCACATCACCCTTTTATTCTCATCTACCACTATTCCCCCCTTCAAACCTCCCCCTCAGTGTCTAACACGCTCATCCAACCACCTCCCATTCTCCCCAGCCCACCTCACCTACCTCCTTGCAGAGCAACCACAAATAATAAACTGTCACAGTGTGCACAGAGAACAAAGGGGGGAGTATAACTGCAAGGACTATCATGCATAAGTGCTGTAAGATTGAATCTGTGGATGCTGTAATACCCAGAAGTAATTCTTTTGGCAAAACATAGAGACAGAGTTGAAATCACTTAAAGTAAATAACAGAAGGAGTAAATACTAGCACTAAGGAGTAAATACTAGCACTAGACATACAAAACTGAAAATTATTCACAGGAGGCAACATCCTACTAAAAATCTCCACATAAGCCACAAACTCTCCTTACTTCTCTAGTCCCCAACCTGCAGTAACCCCCCTCCCAAAAGAGGGGAAAAAAGAAGGGACCATATATAATTTTAAAAAGCAAATGAACACAATAGGGAAGCAAGGAAACAGAAGATGTCCAACCCCACCCCACCCCCACCTCTCCCGAGACAGAGCAAGGTATCACAAAGGGAGAAGAAAACAAATACCAGGAGCAGAAATCTATGAAGAGTCCATAGAATGGATGAAGAAAACAGATGAGTTCAAACAGGAAATGAACCAAGAGCTAACGGCAATTTCAATATTCCCACAGTGAATTTCAAGGAAATAGGTGAAAAAAAAAAAGACAGACAACCTAACCAAAAGAGAAAAATTTGAATGACAGATTCAACAAGGATATACAATCCTCAAAAAGATGTCAGACAAAAATACCTGAAATAAAAAACCATACAGAAATCATACATTGCAGAAATGACCAATGTGAAGACAATGTCTGATAATTGAAAATAAAATAGCAAATATGATAAAGAGCTCAAAGAAGCCAAAAAAGAAAATAAGAGAACAAGGGAAGACTATCCAGCAGCTACCAGATGATGACAAGAAGACCAATCCAAGGCTAACTGGAGTCAGAGAAAAACTAGAAGATAGCACAGATGGATTCACTAACATGTTTATAGAAATCATGGAAGAAAACTTCCCAAATAAAGGAGAACAAATATAAGAAAAGAGCTTATAAAACACCCAACAGTTAAGATGAAAAAAGAAGCTCACCAAGGCATATACTTATTAAATTACCAAATATTCAGCAAAAAAACAGATTTTTAAAAGCAACCAGAGAAAAACAAAAAGCCACATATACAGGTAAACCAATTAGAATCACAGCAGACTTCTCAACACAAACCCTAAATGCCAGAAGAGCTTGCAGTGAAGTATTTCAAGTCCTAAGAGCAAATAACTTCCAACCCAGATTAACTTACCCAGCCAAGGTATCCTTCAAAATAGATGGAGAGATAAGGGATTTCCAAGAAAAAGACCAGGTCAGAAGACATATATGTGCTAAACCAGCTCTAGAGAAAATACTGGAGAATATTCTTGACAGAAACAACAAATCAGACACAGCTAAAAGCACAGAGGAAACTAGTGAGGTCAATGAATAAATAGCAACACAAAACATCAGGAAAAGAAAACTAAGGATTCACCGAAGATAAGAAGGCAATGACAGTAAATAACCAACACCTCTCAGTAATATCTCTCAACGTTAACAACCGCAAATCTCCAGTCAAAAGCCTCAGCTCTCCAATCAAAAGGCAGACTGTCAGACTGGATCAAAAAATGGAATCCAACAATCTGTTGCACTCAGAAACTCATCTAATCCCAAAAGATATTCATAGACTAAAAGTTGAAGGATAGAAAACAACATTTCATGAACCAGGACACCCAAAACAAGCAGGGGTAGCAATTCTAATGTCAGTCTTGGTAAACTTCAAGCTAAAATTGATTAGAAAAGACAAAAAAGTTTACTACATACTAGTTAAGGGAACAATCAAACAAAAAGAGGTAACACTGATAAACATATAAGCACCGAGTACTGGAGCACCTATCTTCATAAACAAAAACTGCTGAAATTAAAAGACCAAATAAACACTAACACAATCACAGTAGGGGATTTTAACACTCCATGTTTGCAAAGAGATAGATCAATTAAACAAAAAGTCAAAAAAAAATTTTTTTTTCAGAGCTGAATCACACCCTTGAACTTAAGGACTTAGATAGAGGGAATGTACAGAGTATTCCACCCCTCTACAAGAGAGTACACATTCTTTTCAGCAGCTCATGGTACTTTTTCCAAAATAGATCACATACTAGTCCACAAAGCCTGCTGAAGTAAATATAAAAGAATAGATATCACCCCATGCATACTATCGGACCACTGTGCAATGAGAATAGAAATCAATGACAGAAGAAGTTTCAGAAAAGCCAAAAGCTCCTGGAAAATTAACAACATACTCCTAAACAACCAATGGGTCACAGAAGAAATCAAAGAAGAAATTTAAAAATTTCTGGAAGTTATTAATAATGACAGTATAACTTGTCAAAACCTCTGGGACACTATGAAAGCAGTTTTAAGAGGAAAATTCATTTCAATCAATGCTCACATTAGGAAAACAAAGCAAGCTCAAATAGAAAACCTTATGAGAAATCTTAAGATACTTGAGAAATAACAACAAACCTGCCCCAAACCCAAACTAAGGAGGGAAATTATAAACATGAGAGTGGAAATCAATGAAACTGAGAATTTAAAAAAAAAGGAAAAAAAAATTAATGAAACAAAAAGCTGGTTCTTTGAAACAAATAAAATAGACATGCCCCTAGCCAGACTTACCAAGAGAAAGCAAGAAAAGACTCACATAAATGCAATTACAAATAAAAGAGGTAAAATCACCACAGACACTGTGGACATCCAGAAAATAGACAGTAACTACTCCAAAAAATTATATTCCAGCAAATTAGCAAATTCTGAAGAAAAAGACAGATTCTTAGGCACAAACTACCAAAACTAACCCAAGAAGACATAATGTTTACAACCCAATAACAAGTAATGAACTTGACATAGTAATAAAGAATCTACCAACTAAAAAAATGCCAGGATCTGATGGATTTACTGCTGAATTCTACAAAACCTTTTTATAACACTAATACTCCTCAAGCTCCTCAAAGAAACTGAAGGGATGGAGTGCTCCCAAACACATTTATGGAAGCCAGTATCACCCTGATCCCAAAACTGGAAAAAGATCCAACAAAAAAAGAAAACTATAGGCCAATCTCCTTAATGAACACAGACACAAAAATCCTCAACAAGATATTAGCAAATAGAATGCAGCACATTATCAAAAAGATCATACATCATAATCAAGTACATTTCACCCCAGAGATGTGAAGATCGTTTGACATATGTGTCAGTAATGTAATACATCACATAAACAGGTCAAAAACCATATGATCATTTCAGTAGATGCAGAAAAGGCTTTTGACAAAAATCCAACACCCGTTTATGATAAAAACCCTGAAGAAAACAGGTATAAAAGGACCATACCTGAATAAGATTAAAAGCTGTATATGACAAACCAACAGCCAGCATCGTACTAAATAGGGAAAAACTAAAAGCATTCCCCGGAAAATCAGGAACAAGAAAAGGATGTCCATACCTCTTCTATTCAACATAGTACTTGAAATATTAGCCAGAGCAATCAGGCAAGAGAAAAAAATAAAAGAGATGCATATAGGAAAGGAAGAACTCAAATTATCATTGTTTACAGATGACATGATACTCTACATAGAAGACCCAAAGAGCTCCACCAAAAAACTCTTAGAATTAATAACAAACTTCAGCAATGTGGCAGGATACAAGATCAACACACAGAAATCATTAGCATTTGTGTACACCAACAATGAACAGGATGAGAAGGATATTATGAAAATAATATCATCCACAGTAGCTTCAAGAAAAATGAGATACCCAGGAATTAACCTAAACCAAGGAAGTGAAAGCTCTCTACAAAGGTCTCTGAAAAAGCAGATGGAAGAGGACACCAGAAAATGGAAAGATGGCCCCTGTTCCTAGATAAGCAGAATCAATATTGTCAAAATGGCCATACATCCCAAACTATTATATAGATCCAATGCCGTCCCAATCAAAACACCAACAGCATACTTTACAGATCAGATCTAGAAAAAACAATCATGCAATTTTATGGAACCAGAATTTTATGGAACCAGAATCCAGCAATTTTGGGCAACAAGAGCAAAGTAGAAGGCATACCAGTACCTGGTTTGAGGTTATACTACAAAGCAATATCGATAAAAACAGCATGGTAATGGAACAAAAACAGACACATGGCTCAATGGAACAGATTTAAGGATACGGGAACTTCCCCAGCCACGTTCAGCTATCTAATCTTTGACAAAGGGGTCAAAAGCATACGTTGGAGGAAAGACAGCTGTCTTAGTTACTTTTCTCATTGCTGAGACAAAATACTCCACACCCAGAGTTAAAGGAGGAAAGATTTATTTAGCTCAGTTTGTAGAGGTTTCAGTTCATAGTTGGCTGGCTCCAAGGCAGGGTGGCATGGGAGAGGGGCATTGCAGAGGAGAGACAGTTCATGGTGGGCAGAGGGCAGCAAAGCAACAAAGAAAGAGCAAGCAACAAGCAGAGACCCTCTTTCTGTCCATCATACCCTATCCAGGCTACCCACCTGGTACTATGGAGGGTAGTACTCACAATGAAGGTAGGGTAGCCTTAATCCCAGCACCACACTATGAATCAATCCCAGCATCACATCCTTGATCCAAGCATCACACACCCCAGATCCAGCCACCCCCAAAAAGCCCCATCTGTGACTGCATGACGCTTTGAGGGGACATCTAGATGCAAACTATTCAACAAATGGTGCTGGGGAAACTGGTTATCTGTGTCCGGAAGATTGAAACTGGCTCATATACTCTCACCATATACTAAATTAAAATCAACATGGATCAAAGATCTAAACATTAAACAAAAACAATAAACCTACTGGAAGATAAAATAGGTAAAACACTTGAAAACATAGGTGTAGGAAAGGATTTTCTAAACAGAACCTCAACTGCACAAGAAATAACAGCAAGAATCCACAAATGGAACTGTAACACGCTAGACAGCTTCTGTACAGCAAAAGAATTAATCAGTAAGTATGAAGAGACAACCTATAGAATGGGAAAAAATTTTTGCCAGCTACTCCTCAGACAGATGACTAATATCTAGAACGTACAAAGAACTCAAAAAAATTAAACCACCTAAAATTAAAGACCGTCAAGAAATGGCCAAGAGAAATGAACAGATACCTCACTGAGGAAGAAACAGAAATGGTCATCAAATATATGAAAAAATGGTCAACATCTCTGGCCATTAGAATTACGCAAATTAAAACAACACTAAGATTCCACCTCACTCCAGAAAAAATGGCAATCATTAAGAAATCAAGCAATAACAAATACTGGTGAGGATGTGGTGAAAAAAGAACCCTTCTTCATTGTTGGAATTGTGGGAATGTAAACTAGTACAACCATTATGGAAATCAGTATGTAGATTTCTCAAAGAACTGAAATTAGAAATTCCGTATGACCCAGCTATCCCCCTGCTAGGTATCTTCCCCAAAGAGCTTCAGTTATCATACTACAGGATACATGCACACCAGTGTTTATAGCAGCACAACTTGTAATAGCTAAATCCTGAAAAGAGCCTGTACACCCATCAACAGATGATTGGATAAAAAAAATGTGGTATCTATATATAATGGAATACTACTCTGCTATAAAGAATGACAGATTTGAGGCATTTGTAGGATGGACGCACCTGGAAAATATAATGTTGGATGAAATAAACCAGACACATAAGCTTAAATACCATATGGTATCTCTCATTTGAGTGAGGCAAAGCACAAACAAAGAGAATAACAAGGATAGATGGAAGGGGACAAGGAGATGAATCTCTTGCAATAGGGAACTGGTCCAAGGGGAAAAGCACAAGGGGTGAAGAGGAGGGGAAGCGGAAATAAGCAGAATAAAGTTATGTCATGGACAGGAACCTAACAACCTCAATTAATGTAAACATTATATGCCATAAATATGAGCTAAGACAATATCAACAAGAATGAAAAAATGGGATAGGGGAATCGGAGGAGGAGGGAGGGAGGGAGAGAGAGGGAAGGGGAAGGGGATTTAAAAGAAAAAAAAGAAATGAGTTGTGTTATGTATATGTACCCAGTCCACAAGAGAACTGTAAACTGCATGAACTACAAACATGTACTAATAAAATAAAAATTAAAATAAATAAGCTTAAAATTTCTAAATTTAATATAATCCTTTATGTTGTACACCATTTTTTAAGTACTTTGCAGTTTGTGAGTATACAGAATATAGGAAGTGGCTTACAAAAAAGCCTAAGTTTAGAAAAACATCTAAACACAGTGCCTTTCAGAAATAAAAAAATATGAGGGATTAATAAAAGTAACATTTTCATATGGGCAAAAGCACAATGTAAAAACATAATGTATAGTTTTGTTACATATAAAATGTTGTGGGCCGGTGAGATGGCTCAGCGGCGTAAGCGCCTGCCTTGCAAGCGCGAGGGCCTGAGTTCGACTCCCGGAACCCACATACGAAAAAGGGGCCGGTGATATCGCTCAGAGGCATGGGTGCCTGTTGGTGCGCGAGGTCCTGAGGTCGACCCCCCGGTACCCACAAAAAAAAAAATAAATAAAAATAAAATAAAATAAAATAAAATGTTGTAACAGGTTGGAATTAAGATAGGACTTCTAAAAACTATTTTCAGGCTGCTATGACAGTGTTTCCTCAATTTAAAAAAACGCAAGAGGAAAAAACCCAGCAACTTGCCTATCAATGCCAGTATCCAATTTCATCTCCATTTGTTCAATTATTTCTTTCTTCTTCTGAAGGCATTCAGATAACTTAGGAGAAGAGCTATTTATATTGAAAGGGGGGAAAATAAATCACAGTAGTAGCATAATTCTAAAACTTTTTCATATAAATACCATATTAAATATACTTATAAATATATACCAACATCTAAGCAACCCTAAATAAACTATGAATACTCTGCTATGTGACATTAGCAGCTTTTTAAAAAGTAAATTTTATTTCGAAGTGTGATTCACAAATCATGTGTGATCTTTACAGACAGTTTCTGGACTAGTCTCATCATTCCAATGTTTATAACAAAATGTCCAAAGCTTTATATCTTATATGAGTATTTTTTTGTGTAAATAACTGCACTAAACAAATATACACCACCTTCTCATATGCTTTAAAAGCTAACAGAAATTGATATGAAGATATAAAACCAAATCCATTAGCCTCATCAAAACATGTCTTATTAATCTCATGCTTCTTTCACAGATGCAAAGTTAGGATTATGACAGATTGTCTTTCCAAATACACCAAAATTAACATCGCAATAGGAAAAGAAAACAGTAATGCAAGGATGAAGAAAAAAGAATTTAATTTCAAACTTCCTGTGCTTTTTGATGTTTTCATAAACATGTATTATTCCTAAAACTTAAGAAAAATATTTAATACCAATATGAAATACCAATATGAAAATTTAACTAACCTTATTAGTGGCATGAGGTGATCATTAAACTGCTTGTCAAAAAGATGAAAAATAGTATTGGCCTGTTGCACAACATCCAAAAAATAGAGATTTGCATTCCTAGAATCTGAGGAAGGAATTCCTAAAATTGAAAGGCATAGATAAATGAGTCATCCTTGGAGAAATTATCTTGGGCAACAGAAAAGGAATGTGGTTTTATATACCCAACATGAATAAAAGTAGTTTCTACTTCATAAGCCAGCAGTGAATTATGCAGACAGGATAACTAAGTTTTTTAGTAGCTTAATAGATTCACCCGAACTTATTTTCATGTCTAAATTTTTCACCAACTTCATGATTTGCATAGATAAACCAAAAAACTAATTAACAAATCATCTGTGTTCTACCTTCTCCTTCACCTTCCCAACTCCCTGGTACCCAATGATTCACTTGTGCCATAAATACATTTCCACCATTTTTCTTATAACCAGATCTCTTTATCTCTGAGTTAAAATTATTTTCTTATTGGTCTTCCTGGTTCAAGTGTCTTTATCTGCTAGTCCACACACTGCCGTAACAAAAAAGAAATGTGCCTATATGTATACATTTCACTCTATGATTTCCTCAAAAATACTCAAAATCTCCTCCCTATCTCGAAGGGGATTCCTGGTATTCACATGGTGATCATGCCACTCCACATTTTGACACCCAAAGGTCTACTGACCTCTCTGGATTTCAGTTTCTTCCTTTATGTAAAGGATAATGGATGAACTTTCAGGTCCCTTTTAGTTTAAGAGATTTATGCCAAAATTAAGAGACTCAAGAGACTAAAAGGATTGGGGATGTAGCTCAGTGGTAGAGAACTTGCGTAGCATGCATGAGGCTCCAGGTTCAAACCCAGCACAAAGGTGGGGGATGGGAACACTAAAAAAAATATTTTTATAGGATAATAATTTTTCCAGTTTTAAAAATGGAAAACAGCTGGGTATGGTGGCACACACCTATAATCTAAGTACTTGGAAAGCTGATGCTAGAGGACTGCTGCAAGCTCAAGGCCAGCCTGGGCTACAGAGTGAGTTCAAGGCCAGCCTAGACTACACAGCAAGACCTAGTCTCAAAAAACAAAACAAAAAAATGGAAAATAAAGGTGTTAGTCTCCGCAAAAGATAAAATCAACTGCTAAGAAAATTAAGGGCTCCAACACAAACTTACAAGAGAAAAAAATCAATACACATATAGATACTAATCCTTGGGCCGGTGAGATGGCTCAGTGGCGTAAGTGCCTGCCTGGCAAGCGCTAGGGCCCAAGTTCGACTCCTGGAACCTACATATGAAAAAAGGGCCGGTGATATTGCTCAGCGGCACAGGCACCCCCTGGCGCGCGAGGTCCTGAGGTCAACCCCCGGTACCCACACACACAAAAAAATAAATAAATAAAAATTTAAAAATAGATACTAATCCTTGTTATAAGACATAAAAATTAAGGCAATGCTGCTACATGTTGTTTGTTTTTTTCTGTTTTTGAGACAGGGTTTCACTATGCAGTCCAGGCTGGCCTTCAACTCACTCTGTAGCCCAGGCTGTCCTTGAACGTGCAGCAATTCTCCTGCCTCAGCCTCCCAAGTGGTGGGATTTCAGGCGTGAGCCACCATGCCCAGCTGCTATATGTTTTTAACCACTGAACTATTAAAGCTTACAAGGAATTACAATATACAGAAAAACTGGTATATGCAGATGGTAGCAGCAATATAAATTGGTAGGGAAAAACCCTTTAGGGAAAGTTCACACTGAAATGAAAAAAATACATGGTGTATCAAAATTTTGAAACAAACATGCTTTAATCTGGTAAACTCACTTCTGGGTGAAATTCTGGTATTTTATTTCACTTCTGGCATTTATG
The DNA here is from genome assembly GCA_028451465.1 of Erethizon dorsatum. Taxonomy (NCBI): domain Eukaryota; kingdom Metazoa; phylum Chordata; class Mammalia; order Rodentia; family Erethizontidae; genus Erethizon; species Erethizon dorsatum. The sequence goes on along the minus strand of CM051828.1, from coordinate 91,146,052 downwards.
CAAAGAAAATAATTCAAAATAAGGAAAATACTTAAATTCTACGATATTAGTAATAGCATTAGTTATTATTACTAAAAACCTGAAAAGATGCAAGATATCTAATAATAGGGTGTTATAACATTCTATGTGCTTGACAGAAGTTTATGCAAACATTAGAAATAATGGCAGTGAGTACTAACTGACTGTATGGAAAACATTAACCTTTCCATCCTACAAGGAAATTTCCTAAGCCCTACTACTGAATTGAGAATACTGCCATTAAAATGAATATTCTAGGTTTCTGTACTAGCTAAATCACAAATCCTTCATACCAGACAGATTCAAATTCATGTTTTTTAATTCATTACCTTTTTTTTTTTTTTTTTTGTGGGTACCGGGGGTCGACCTCAGGACCTTGTGCGCCAGCAGGCGCCCACGCCGCTGAGCAATATCACCGGCCCTTTTTTCGTATGTGGGTACCGGGAGTCGAACTCAGGACCTCGCGCTTGCCAGGCAGGTGCTTATGCCACTGAGCCATCTCACTGGCCCTCATTACCTTCTTAATCTTTGTATCTCTGAGGTATTACTATCCCAGTACATATTAAAGCATTAAGTCATTTCCAAATGGTAAATGTTAAATACTTGATGTCAAGAGTTAGCAGTATTAAGTCAAAAATGTTGATCTACATCAGGAGAACAGCAATGTGAAAAAAACAAAAAGGGAAGAATAAACCAAAGTTAAGCCAAAGTGACTGAATTATGGCTAATTTTGGTTCATTGTTAGAAACTTTACAGAATGGTTTTTTATATATCAAATAGAGATTATCTAAGCATCTATGTGCTTTTTAGATGCTGGAGTACAGCACTGAATAAATACAATTCTTACCATAACAGCTTACATCCTATTGTTTTACCTAGAATACTCTTATTTTAACCATTAGGTTTACTCATCATCTCAATTCAGCTCTCTGGTTCCTATGTCTTCTCGGAGAGATCTTAAGCTTTTTGTTTCTGAATCTTCCACCTCATCTCCTGATTACCCTTTAGTCTTATTTTTCTTCATTGCACTTCCTCATCATTTACCTATTATTTCCACAAGAATGTAAACTCCATGTGTTCAGGAATAGGCATGCAGAATTAGATGAATGAACTCTGCTCAGTGGATACTGAAAGGTTAATATTTTCCATGCAGTTAGTTAGTACTCACTGCCATTATATCTAATGTTTGCATTAAATTCTGTCAGACATGAACAAGTGAAAATGTTTCATAGTGTTAAGTGTGACATTGAAGTTAATTCAGTAACTGGGCTGAGAGAGGAATGCTACTTCAGCCAGGATGATCAGCAAAGACCTCTCTGAGAAGGTGGCATCTTTGTTGAGATCAAAAGATTGAAACACAGGCTGAGATCTTGAACTGAGAAGGGCAGGGTAGAGAACACCAAGTACAGAAAGACTAAGTGAGGAGGAAGAGTGAAGACCATAGTCACTAGAGCAGAGTGGTGAAATGCAGTATGAGATGCGGTAGAATATGAAAGATGCAGATCAAGTCAGGCTTCTTTGAAGAGTCTGTTTTGATTTCTCTCTGAGAGTAATAAGTCACTAAAGGCTCTCAAATAAGGAAGTAATAATTAAATTGGGCACTATATGAAGTCAGTAACTTGGAAAGGCAAGAATGGACATGAGGGCCGGTGAGACGGCTCAGCGGCTTAAGCGCCTGCCTTGCAAGCGCGAAGGCCCGAGTTCGACTCCCGGAACCCACATACGAAAAAGGGGCCGGTGATATCGCTCAGCGGCACGGGTGCCTGTTGGCGCGTGAGGTCCTGAGGTCGTCCCCCCGGTACCCACAAAAAAAAAAAAAAAAAAAAAAAAAAAAAAAAGAATGGACATGAGATGACAATGCTAGTTAGAGTGTTTAACCAGTTACGAGATGACAATGTTTAAACTTGGGGTACACCAATGGAGATGGAGAAAAGCAGATGAACTTTAGTTAGTAGAGAACTACACTGAAGGATTTGTTAATGGATTGGCTATATAGGCTGATGAAAAGGAAGAATTAAGGCAACTCCTGGATTTGGGGCTGGAGCAACAGGAAAATGGCAAAGCCTTTTAAAGGTATGGGACAGGAACAAGTGTAGGAGAAAGTAAGTTTCATTTTGGATATTTTAAATTTGAAGTGCTCACTGTACAGCTGTTAAGGTGAAGTGGACAACTAGATCGACGATGGAACTCAGGGAAGAAATCATTATATTATTAATACAACTAATAAGTCCAAAAGATCAAGAGAAAAAGAAAAAAAAATTTTTTTTTTTTGTGGGTACCGGGGGTCGACCTCAGGACCTCGTGCACCAGCAGGTGCCCGTGCCACTGAGCGATATCACCGGCCCTTTTTTCGTACGTGGGTTCTGAGAGTCAAACTCGGGCCCTTGCGCTTGCTGGGCAGGCGCTTATGCCGCTGAGCCATCTCACCAGCCCAAAAAATTTTAATACAGTAAAAATCTATTCCTTCTCAGACTTATATGTGAATGTTCTTCTTTCTAAACCTTACTTTCTTGGGCCGGTGAGATGGCTCAGCGGCATAAGCACCTGCCTGGCAAGTGCGAGGTCCTGAGTTCGACTCCCAGTACCCCCATACGAGAAAAGGGCCGGTGATATCGCTCAGCGGCACGGGCGCCTGCTGGCGCGCGAGGTCCTGAGGTCGACCCCGGTACCCACAAAAAAAAATAAATAAATAAAATAAAACTTACTTTCTTAATTCCCAATCAGAAAGGCTCTCACCTTCATTTCTCCTCCTTGACATTTTATAACGTACAGCACTGTCGTATACTCTGTGACGCACCACACACACGTGGCTCATTACCTTCCCTCACTGGGTGTAAACGGTATGAGAGACCCTGCCTACAGTTCTCAGCACTTGGCAAACCCTTGCGTTACAGAAGCTCAAACTCACTGCACTGAACTGAATTCAACAGACAAAGATGATGACATATGGAACAACGCTGTACATATAATTTAAACAAGCAGGATCAAAGGACTTTAACAGAAAGTTTAACACAAATATACTTACCAGCAAGTCCTGTTTCCAAAGCATAATCAATATGTTCAATACATAAAAATTCCACAAGAATGGTAAAAATTCTAAAGGCATTCCTTGGTAATCAGAAGGATCAGAGAGCTTTAAAACAAAACAAAACAAAAAAATCACTCCTCAAGTCTACCTTTAAAAAAAGTCAACTTTTTGCAATCAATTTTATATCAAACATAGTATTACAGGTATGAAAATAACTCACATTCCACCTCCCCTGCTTCATATTGGTCTGTAAGTCTCCAGACATACAGCAATGCTCTTCAACATGGATTGCAATTAATAAATTCCAACTATAGTTTCAAGAAGTATACACACGTACCCCCACATACATATATCCATTCATATGTACACACTGGGCTACCATGCAAAATGCATTTCTTGTTCTGGGTCATGGTCAAAGTGGTTTGACAGTCACTGACTGAATATAGGCTATTTGAGTAAAACTCAGAACAAAAAGTATTTTTTATTTTACTGTAGAGTCAAGACACAAAATCAATTAATACATGCACTATATAATACCATACGCTCTAATTGTTACTTCATCATTTCCTGGTTGAGCAAACCTTTAAGATTTTATTTAACCTCACTAGCCTTCAATTTCTTTGTTTGTAGGATAGGGACAATATTAACAGTATTTACCTTCTTGTGGTTAGAATAAAATATAAAAAATGTAAAGTCTTTTAATAGTATTTGATACACAGTAAGCTCATAATACTCATTTTGATAGTACTGCTGCTGCTAAAACCTTAGTAGAAGAATTGTTAGTAGTCATGCTGAGAAAATTAAATCCCTCATAAAAATAGGAAAATTACTCTTATCTTCTTCTAACTGCTTTCTACATTATTTATCAATTGATTTTGCCTTGTCAAACCTATCTATGGTCTCCATTCAATACAACCTCTCAAGGGAGTATATATTAAAAGCTGGTACCCCTTATCTGAAATGCTCGGGACAAGAAACATTTGGGATTTTTTTTTTTAATATTTAAATATACACAATGAAATATCCCAGAGATCAGACAGACACAAGTCTAAACATAAAATTCATTTATGTTTTATATATACCTTATATAGGTAGCCTGAGGGTAACTTCATCAATATTTTTTAGAGTGTCCACCTGTGAAGCGTTGAATTTTCCACTGTGCCATCACACTGGTACTCAAAACATTTCAGATTTTGAAGCATTTTGGATTTCAGATTTTCAAATTGCACATGCTCAACCCTAATGTAACAGTGCAACCCTGATGTATAAAGCTGGAAGTTTATGAGAAGTTCCATTTAAATCTTGGCACTCTTAACTCTCTTCCTGGTCTTCTTAGTAACTACCCAACCTTTACCTCTCATCAGTCTTTCTACCACAAAGCTCCTCCTCTTCCTTGGCTCATTGATGTCCAACAGGTACCCCTGACACATTCCCACAGGCTTGACCCAGCAGTGTTACGTGCATGACTGTCCCATCAGACAACGTGTACCACTGGTGGTACAAACAGATTTAATCTCTTTCACTGGTCTTTTTACTAATAAAATTAATAAAAAGCCACCCGATGGGAGAGTTATGCATGTACCACGGGTGGTTCAAATTATCCAGCAGCAAGACTTACAAATTACAGCCCCCTCGTGAACATGTTAACCTTCTTTACAAGGCAAAAGACTAAATTCAATTCCTCACCCTGCTCCTGTTTATATCCAAAAATCCACGCATAATAGGAGTAGACAGAAAACTGATAAAGATGTAGAATACTTAAGCAATACAATTACCTGGACCTGACATTTATAGACCATAGTACTTCATCCAATACCACCCAACATAGCATATATTCTTCTCAAGTGTACACAGTGTGCTCGCTTCGGCAGCACATATACTAAAATACTAAGTGTACACGAAACATTTATCAAGATGAACCATATTCTGGCATAAAAGTTATCTCAATAAATTTAAAAAGGATCCACATCATACAAAGTATGTTTTCAAGCCACAATGGAATCAAATCTGAAACCAAAACAGAAAGATACCTAAAAAGTCCCCAAGTATTTGGTGACTAAATAAACTTCTAAATCACCACTGAGCCAAAAGAAATCAAATAGAAACTATTTTGTTTTTGTTTTTGTTTTTTTTGTGGGTACCGGGGGTCAACCTCAGGACCTCGTGTGCCAGCAGGCGCCCGTGCCGCTGAGCGATATCACCGGCCCTTTTCTCGTATGTGGGATCCGGGAGTCGAACTTGGGGCCTCGTGCTTGCCAGGCAAGCACTTACACCGCTGAGCCATCTCACCGGCCTGAAACTATTTTGAACTGACTTAAAACACAATATACTAAAAATTTAGGATGTAGCTACAGCAGTACTTAGGAGGAAATTTATGACTAGATGTCTATAGTAGCAAAGAAGGTCTGAAATTAATCACCCCACTTTAAAAAACCTGCTAAAGAAGGGCAAATTTAACTCAACTAAGCAGAAGAAACAATAAAGAGTGAAATCAGTGAAATACAAAATAGAAAAACATTAGAGAAAAATTAATGAAACCAAAAGCTGGTTCTTGGAGGAAGTAATAAAACTAATAAACCTCTAGCTAGACTGATCAGGAAAAAAAATTCCTGCTATCAGGAATGAAAGAAGTCACATTACTAGTTTCCACAAATACCAAAAAGAACAATAAGAAAATATCATCGAAAATTTTATTCCAATAAATTCAACACTTACGTGAAATATAAAAATCTTTAAAAAACAAAAACTACCAAAGTTCACTTAAGGTGAATTTATGCTATGAATAACTGAACAGTTCTATATATATTAAAGAAATTAAATTTGTAGTTAAAAATCTTCACAAAGAAAGCTGCAGGTGCAAATGACTTCACTAGTTGGGCCGGTGAGATGGCTCAGCGGCGTAAGTGCCTGCCTTGCAAGCGCGAGGGCCCGAGTTCGACTGCCGGATCCCACATACGAAAAAGGGGCCGGTGATATCGCTCAGCGGCACGGGTGCCTGTTGGCACGTGAGGTCCTGAGGTCGACCCCCCAGTACCCACAACAAAAAAAAAAAAAAAAAAATGACTTCACTAGTGAATTATACCAAACATTTAAGAGAGAAAGAATACCAATCTTACATGATCTTTTCTAGAAAATTAAAAAGGGGTATGTCAACATTACCCTGATACCAAAACAAGACAAAGATATTTAAAGAAAAAAATATATAGGCCAATATTTCTCATGAATGCAGATGAAAAATTCTTCACAAACACTTAGCAAACCTAACCATATATAAGTATGACAATAGGACAATGACCATGTGATGACCAACTGGGGTTTGCTTATTAAAGGAACACCAGGTTAACACTTGGAAATCAGTCAGTATGATTCTCCCTCTTAAAAGGATAAAAAGAAAGCACTTGAGAAAACCCAATATCCAATCCTTATAAAGACACTTTAATAAACCAGAATGAAGGAAATTTCCTCAGTCTTAAAAAGTGTTTATAAAAAACCCACAGTTAGCATTACTAATAGTGAAAAACTAAATGCTTTATTTTTAGGATGAAGAATAGCAAAAGGAGTTTGCTCTCTCAACTCAACATCATACTGGACATCTGGCCAGGACAATGAAGAAAAAGAACAATAAAAGGCATCTGTACTACAAAGGAGTAAGTAAACTGTCCTTATGGGTAGGTAATATGATAGTCTACAGAAAATCTGGTGGAATCTACAAAAAGTGCTATTAGAATTAAAAAGTAGGTTTAGTTAGGGTGTAGGACATAAGATGAACCTATAAAAGTCAACTATTTCTATATATAAACAACTAATTTAAACTCTAAATATAAATTTAAAAATTACTATTTGTATTAACATTATAACTCTGAAAGCACCAATTCTTCCAAAATAAAGCTATACACTCGATGCAATCTCAGTATAAATATCACTTTTATTTTAGAAACTGACAAGCTGTTATAAGATGTACAGTGTATGATATAAAATGATTTAATATAGCAATATTAGTACTCATCCTACCTGATTCAAGTTGACCTACAGTTACAACAATTAAAAAGCATAGTACTGACATAAAGACAAAGGAAGCAGAATAGAGTCCAGAAACAGACCCACAAATAAGTGGTCAACTGATTTTTGACAAAGGTTCAGAAGCAGTTCAGTAGAAAAAACTATCTTTTCAATAAATGATGGCGAAACAACTAGATACCAGATTGTAAAACTACAAATTTCAATCTACATCTTGATATGTAAGTTAATTCAGAATGGATTACTGTATAAATGTAAAGGTGAAAAGCCTCAAGTTATAAAAACTACTAAAAGAAAACTTGAGGCAATCTTTGTAACCTTTAGACAAAATTTATACACAATATGAAAAACACCATCCATAACAGAAAAGTGTTAAATTGAATTTCATCAAAATTAAGAACTTCTATCCTCTGACTGTTACGAAATTAAATAGACGAGCCACAGATTATATATTTTATGTCTGATAAACAAATGGTAACCAAAATATACAACCCTCAAAAAATAAAAACTTGATTTAAAAATGCATAAAGGATAGGCACAAACACTTCACCAAAGAATATACACTGATGGCATACATGCATGTGAAAAGATGTGCAAAGTCAATCATCGCTTCATTATGAAAATGCAAACCCAAACCATAAGAATACTACACACTATTAGTTTGAAAGTTTCTTAAAAACACTCTATTGCTCAGTCATATCATACTAAGTTATTTCTGAGATTTATTCATGTTGATACATGTAACTCTACTTGGTTTATTTAAATTGTTGTTTTCTAGTGCATGAACAATGCCAGTTCTTCAATTTCTTTTTCACTGAATTGGCTTCTGATTTCTTGTCATGACAAAACAATGCTGCTATAATATTAGAATACACATGAGCTTTTCTAAGAAGTTGTCAAATTAGTCTTCAAAGTAACCGTACAAATTTTTACCTCTATTAGCAGTACATGAAAATTCCTACTGCCTCACTTTGTTACCAATACTTGGTATGTACTGTCAGATTTCTTAATTTATGCTAACTTAATTAAAATAAGATGGTATGTCTAAATTTCATTTCACTATTAAAGGGATTGAATATCATATTGATAATTTTTTGTAAATTGCTTCTATGCATTGTTTTCTACTCATTTATATGTATAATTTACATTGATTTATTGATGCTCAATATAAAGATTTTATAAATCAATAAAAAATTAAGACTACATACTCTTAATTCTATACTTAAGAGCTATGTCTCTCAGTTTCTTCATGTGAAAAACAGGAATAATAATGTTACAGGATTACGATGATTAAATAAGTTAATAAATACACCTTCAAGTGCTTCAACTAGTTCCTGGGACATGGTATGAAATCCAGTACTACACAGAGCCCCACCTCCCTTCCCGAGACCAGAGTGCATGAATGGAGCCTCTGCAACTGCCACAGGGCCAGACAAAAATCGACAGGCTTTACAAGACCGACTTGTGCTCAGCTCCACAACACCGCGAAGTGCAGCTTGGGCGCTGGGTGAGCCCACAGGAGCACACTGGTTCCTGTGGCCATGAGCCTCAGATGAAACCCAGCTTAGCACCAGCCCTGGTAACCAAAAGACTGTTTGCACCTTTTGTCTGCCCACCTCAAGCAAGGAAGCATGAAGAAAGACTTCATCTGCTAGACAGTAGGACAGGAAAATAAGCATGAGATTTTGCTTTGGAACTCAGTGATTGGCCAGCCATGGTGAAATTCAACACCAGTAAGAACCCAACAGCCTCTCTCTCTTTCCAGGCCACTGTCCACAGATGGAACCTCTAAACCCACCCCAGTACCAGACCGAAACTGTAGCCCAAGTAGAGAGAGAATGACATTTTGGCCCCCTTCACCACCAGCCAGCTATGGCAGTCTCAGGTCACAAACAGACCACACCACATGGCAGGACACCTCAGTGCATGTCTTTATCCTGCCCCTGTGCTGTGCTGATCTCAGGGGGATCTGGGTACAAAGCAGCTGAGCTGGCTACATGACTGCTTGCCTACCCCATTTATTTCCCGAACCCCAGGCAGTACAACATGGAGAGTTACAGCCATTTTAAGGAAGAAAAAGGAAGTGGACACAAGTCATTGCTCTGGAGTCAAAGGGCAGACCCGCATGGCGAGGCTCAGTGCTGGGTGGAGTCCTGCAGCGCCTCAACACAGGCCGGTAACTGTGGATGAGGCATCTGGGCCCAACCTGAACCAGGAGAGAGCTGCAGAAACAGCAGAAACAGACTGCCTTTTTCAGGCACTCCCCAAGTTCATCTTAAACAACACACCAATCACTGATTTGCGACAAACTTGGGCTTGAGGCTCCCTCTACTGCTGAAATAGTGGCAATGACCACAGTTTCAGTGAAAATAAAGAGCCTAGATACTGTATTCTGGAAAGGATGGGCACAATCAAAGCAAACCAGACTATATACTAAGTATCTAATCCTTCATTGCACAGACACTGTTGCAGCCCAACAAGAATTAAGACTTTCAGGGTATCATGACTTCATCTCATGAACAAAATAAGATATTCCAAACCATGAGAAAATCACTGCTACATAGGATCTCTTCAGACAGAGAACTCAAACGCTTTAAGGAAATTCACTGAACTTCAAAAAGTATAAGAGAAACAATTTAACTCATCAGAGAAACTTAACAGAGAGGCTGAAATGATTTTAAAAATCAGACAGAAATCCTGGAGCTGAAAATACAATGACAGAATGAACAGTGTGATACAAGGCAGTGATGGCAAACCTTTTAGAGACCGAGTGCCTAAACTGCAACCCAAAACCCACTTATTTATTGCAAAGTCCCAACACTGCAATTAAACGTGAATGGTCAGCTGCTGGGATGATGCTGGGGTGATGCCAGGGCGAGCTGGTTCACATGCTGACAGAGAGGGCTCTGCACACCCACTGCCATAGGTTCTGCATGCTGCGTGCCATAGGTTCGCCACTACTGGTACAAGGTATCCACAGCAAAAATCAAACAAACTGAAGAAACAATCAGTGAGCTCGAAGGCAGGTGATTCGAAAATACACAGAGAAAAAGAATAATGAGGGATGAAGAAAGCTTACACAAATTATAGCACAGCATTAAAAACTTAAAAGTAAATGTTCAGGTTACTGGGGTTCAAGAGGGACTTGAGAATGCCAGAAGTAGAAAGCTTATTTAAAGAGATAACAGAAAAATCTCCCAAATAGCTGGGGACTTTAACACCCATTTTCAGTAATGAACAGATCAACCAGTCAGGAAATCAAGTGAAATAACAGAGTTAAACTACATCCTCAATCAATGACCCTAACAGTCATCTATAGAACATTCTATCATTCTCCATGATTGATCATGTTAGACCACAAAAAAAGTCTTAACAAATTTTTAAAAACTAAAACAACATTGACTATCTTTTCTGATCACAATGTGACAAAACTAGAAATTGTTAACAACAACAACAACGAAACCTTTGGAAACTGTACAAATACACTGAAAACAACTGACTTCTGAATAAACAATGAATCTACAAAGAAGTTAAGGAAATATTAAAATTTCATGAGATAAATGATAATGGAACATGGCAATACCTATAGAATACAACAAAAGCAGCACTAACTGCAAAATTTGTAACAATTAGTGCTACATCAAAAAAGCACACACTCTGGGACGCTAAGGGAGGAGGATCGCAAGTTCAAGTCCAGCCTGAGCAATTTAGTGACTTAGGAAGACCTTGTCTCAAAATAAAAAAAATCTAAAAAGGGCAAGGAATGAAGCTCTTTGTGAAGGCGCTGGGTTCAATTCCCAGTACCACCACCACCAAAAATAAAAAAAGAAGAAGAAAGAAGAGGAAGAAGAAGAGGAGGAGGAAGAGGAAGAAGAAGAAGGGGAGGAAGGAAGAAAGGAAGGAAAGAAGAACTCAACTTATTCTTGTACTTTAAGGAACTGGAAAGAATACACCAAACCCCAAATCCGAAGGAAGGAAATAATAAAGAACACAAGTAAAGTACAGACTAAAAATCAATGCAAAGGATCAACAAAAATGAGAATTTTTTTCAAAAAAGTTGAACAAAGCTAGACTAAGAAAAAGAGTTTTTCCTTATATAAATGAGATGAAAACACAACTCACACTGTAGGAATGCAAAGGGTCATTAGAGAACAACTATATACCAACAAATATTGACGCTCTGAAAGAAAGAATAAATTCTTGAGTAGTAATATCTTACCAAGACTGAATCATGAAGAAATAAGGAAAAAAAAATAAAGAAAAAAGAAGAAACCAAAACAGATTAATAATGAAGAATGAAATGGAATCAATAATAAAATGTCTTCCACCAAAGAAAAGCCCAGGAACAAGACAGCTTTACTGCTAAATTCTATCAAATATTTAAAGAATAAATATCAATTCTCAAGTTATTCCAAAAACTTAAAGAAATTCTTCCAGACATATTATCTACAATAACAAAGCCAGATAAGGATACAACAAAAAAGAAAGCTATGTGCCAATATCTCTGATAAACGTAGATACAAAAATCCTTGAAAAATAGCGAACTAAATCCAACAGCACATCCAGAAGATTATTCATCATGATCAAGCAGAATTCATCCTAGAGATGCATAGATCAATAAATCAATAAATGTGATACACCACATCAACAGAATGAAGAACAAAGATCATAAGGTCATCTTAATAGATACAAAAAAAGCATCTGATAAAATTCAGCATCCTTCAAGATAAAAACTGTGAATCAATCAGTTATGGACAGAATGTACTTTGGCATAATAAAAGCCTTATATAGCAAGCCCATAGCTTATACCACACTGAATAGGAAAAAGCTGAAAACTTTCTGAGATCTGAAACAAGGCAAGGACTCCCATTTTCACCACTTTTATTCAACATAGTACTATAAATGCTAGCCAGAGCAATCAGATAAGAGAAATAAAAGAGTACCTGGACTGAACTGCAAGACATAATGCTAAGTGAAATAAGCCAGGCACAAAAAGACAATACTGCATGATCTCACCTATATGTGGAATCTAAGGAGATCTCACAGAAGTTGGCTGAGGAGTGTGGGGGTGGGGAAGGGAGCCATGGGGAAAAGTTGGCCAACAGATACCATGTTACAGTTAGGTTAAGGGAAATAATTGCAGGTGTTCTACTGCAATCTGCAGGGTGACTACAGATAATAATATACCATATATATGATATATATATGTATTTATTGTTTGTTTGTTTTGTATTTTTGAGTCAGGGTTTCATAGTGTAGTTCAAGCTGCCTTGAACTCACTATATAGCTCAGGATGCCCTCAAACTTGCGGTAATCCTCTTGCCTCAGCCTCCCGAGTGCTGAAATTACAGGCATGCACCATCACGCCCAGCTAGAATACTATATATTTCAAAAACGCTTGAAGAATAGATTTTGAATGTTTTCACAAAGAAATAAAAAGTATCTGGGGAGACACCTATGCTTACCATGATTTGAACATTATTCAATATATATGTGTATACATATATACACACATATATATCACAACATCATATTATACCCCATAAATATGTATAATTTTTGTGTCAATTAAAAACTAAATAAAAATTTAAAAAATAATGTTGTTCTTAACTAGAAAATAGATTTATATCTTTGTATAGACAAGGAAAAACTTAAAATACACAATTACATATAAATTAAATAAATTTACAATCACTCTTACCCTATGACATCTTTCAAAGGCTTGTTTGGTTTCCTGTAAAAGATTAACCACCACTTCTTGGGATAGGAAAGTTTCCCCATGAGTATCAATACTTGGCCCCAGTGGTAAGTTGGTACGCTGTCTAATTCTCTCTTTCAAATCTTGAATACTAGTATATCATATAAACAAAAAAAAAACTTATTACATAAGATTTCAACTTCAAGTACTCTCAGATTTAATATATACTAATATCAACAATTATCAATTTAATATATACAACTATCAATTTAATATACACTATCAACAAGAAAAAAAGGACCAATAACTAAGAGATCTAAGTTCTAATTCTAATAATAATTAGTTTTGTGAAGACTGCTCTTGAAGAAAAAGCAGAGATGGAGTTATAATCTCTAAAAACTCTTTCAGCTTTACAATTCTAACTCAACCAAAATTCATTAGTTTTCTTCAGAAAAAAAGCTATTCGAAGTAAGTTAACATTACCAATAATAAGTTTTTAAACTAAAACTTCAAAATTTCAATGATTTTTAAATGTACTTCATCATTTAAACATAATGCATATTTCTTCACTATTTTAAGCCAGACCCAGCAACATAATTTAGTTTTTCTTTGTAATGGAGGGTCTGTAACATTTATTATATGGTGTATCTTTAAGTTAAACTCTTTATGCTTTTAGAATATATAGTTACACTATTGTGCACTCATTTTTTAAAACGTCTTGTGATTGTTCTTTAATCTTTCTCATCTTCTCCTTGCTAATGCCTTTCAGATCTTACCTCTTGTAATTATAACTTCTCTCTGATCATATTTAATACACAAACTGGGAAACAACAAAGTGGTGTCGTGTGGTGTGTGTTCTGGAATTTTTGATTGTATGGCACCACAGAAGTCACCCTGTCTCCACCTAGAGCAGTGGCGGTGAACCTATGGCTTACGTGTGCCACTGCAGGCTATTTGTATCACCAAAAGCTCTAAAAGCTTCACTGTAACTGATAAAATCACCTAGGTCCAGGGAGTTATGATCTAGGATCATAACTTATGGAAAATTTAATGTAATGTTTTCATGACCAAGTGATAAAAAAAAAATCAATTCAGGGCCTTTTAAATTGTAAACTATTTGCTATTTTAAAAAAAATAATTGCAATAATAATAAGAAATGTGATTGTTAGTCAATAACCTAGAATAATTTACTCACTCTAGGAAAAAACCAATATACTATAATTCTTAACATTACTGATTTTATGTTTTACATTTAAACTTCTGCTTTACATTTTAATCATGTTATTAGGACACTTCAACATGTAGTTCAAGAGGACGATTTGATTACTATAAACAACATAGGTTAGAAGAGTTCTTTCATTCCTGGTAAGTTTGCCCAAAAATAATAATGTTCCTAATGCCTTCAGTTTTAATTATAATATTTAATAAAAGAACTTACCCTCCTGTGCCAATGGATCTCTTTTGATGATTTTTTGAATCATAATAGCGTTGCAGGATCATAGCACTTCTGCTTTTCAAATAACCAGTCTCCACTTCAATATAGTTCTCCAAATAGGAAATGAAAATGGATTTGATAAGCTTAGACAAGAAAGTCTGTTTATCAGTACCTAAATTAAACTCCATCAACTTGCTGGAAAGATTGGTGGTTCTTTTCATGGAAAGGGGGAAGAAAAAGATTAATGTATATTTTAGGTATAGTACCAATGTTAAGGAATATATATTTTTACAATGTGACTTTAATGACCTATATTAAACCACCATTTCTTGAAAGCTGGAATAGTACTTAGGATGCAGAAAGCATCTCCACAAGGCTATATATAAAATAGAATGGGATATTACACATACTATGCTTTTGAGAACTGTCATGAACTCCTAGGGATGGATGACCTAGGAAAAGAAATGGAGGCAACGAACCAGTCTAGAGACAGCAACAGTGGTAGAACGAGCTCAAGTATGTGCTAATGCCATTCACCACAAAGAAAGCAAAATGCGACTGGCAGGCCTGCTCTCTGTTCATCTTCTTTCGTCTTTGTCCATGAGGCCTTTTCTCTGATTTTTTATTTTCCATTGTTGAAAATACGATCACTGCAATGCTATTGTTGAGATAAACTTCCTCAATGTAACTTTTAAAAACCTCTCCCAGAAAAGATGAAAGAACAGCAACAGACTTGGAAAAAGTCAAGGAAAAAACTCTGTATGAAATTTCTGAGATAGCATCTCCAAGCATAAGAATGCCATTTACAAAAGCACACAACAAACCCACACACAGGATTTAAGACTGCAACTGCCATTTGTTATGAGCATGCCACTTCCTCTCGCAATTTCAAGTTTTAACTGCAGATAAATGTAATTATACTAACTTTTAGACAAAAATAAAGAATAGTGAACTAGCTCACAATTAAAATCAGAAACAAAACCCACGAACTTTCATTTAAACAAGACCTTAGATTTCTTAGTACATTAGGATAAAGCATAATATCCAATTCCTCAAGTTAATGTACTAAGAAGGCTGCTTTTTTGTGCAACTCTAGTCTACACAATCCAGCATTTAATGCTAAAAGGTATACTGCCATCTGACAAACTGTTACTCAAAAAATACCTCCTTCATTTCTAGACTAAACCAGTCTAGAAACAGCAACAGTGGTAGAATGAACTCGAGTATGTGCTAATGAAAAAAGAAAATCTGAGATCAATTATTTTCTAATAATTAAAAATATACCTTGTATATAGATCATAAAGATTTTTGAGATACTGTTCTGCATCTGATTTCCTACATTCTTCCAACTGATCTTTCACAAAACTCTAAAAAAGAAAGTCAACATTTTGTTAAGTAAATATTAATTTGTACAATTTCTCAATATATTTTTCTTGTAAAATTCTATGTAGTTTTGAACTACTGTGACTTAAAATCCAATCAAAAAGAAAATCCACAGAAAATGAACCAATCATAAAAAATTTAAGAATAGATTTTAAAATTTTACTGCTTCTCATACTTACCTACAGAAGATCTATGTCAGTCTTGGGCATAAATATTAAGAATTTAAAACAAGTTTCCTTTGAAACATTATTAGAATCAGTTCTTTAAAACAACATTTTCCAAACTGTGATTTAGGTAACACTAGTGTCCTGTGAGACACTAATTAATAGGCATTGCTCTAAATTAGGGGTCCTTGGTCAGTAAATATGAGAAATGCTGTGCAATATACTCCCAATTATAGAGACTGATTAACATATATCAGCACATTTAAAAGCTATCACAAGTCCTAAATTCTGTTTAAAACACTTAATGATGCTTAATCCGGTGGCAACTATAATTCAGAAAATGTCTAGAAGTACAATACTATGGGAGTAAAGGTTATAAATTAATTTCCTATCTTTTACTTTTTCATGTTAGTATGTCATAAAAAATTCTACAAGACTCCATTTGTAATTCTTGTTCAGTTTCATGAATGTCTTTTTTGTTCAAGGCAAGAACTTAAAGAAAAAAAATTCTGAGGCTACCTAACCACAATATTGTATTACAACTACTACTGCTACAACAAATTTCAAGTACATGTTTTATGACACTGGGATTAGCACCTTTTCCTTGGTGAATAACCAGTTTTTAAAAAGCCTGATAATTGAAATTTCTTTCTCCTTCGATTACTAAATTTTTTAAACTTCTAAAATATTTTTTAAAAATCCCACATTACCTTAAGAACTATATAATTTGTCACTGTTTAAAATTACCTGTAGTTTGACTTCAAATACATTTTGAATAAGTTTAGCCAGTACTGTTTCTGGATTACTAAAGATATCCCCAACTTGCTTGTTCACACGCTGACAGAGTATTGCTGCATCTTCGAATATATCATTTCTCAAGTAAGCACCCTAAATGGCAGAGGCATTTTACATAGTGAAAATACAATTTTTAAATAGGTTTTAAAATACAAATTAGTATCGAAACTAAATAAAATATACAGGTATGTTACCTCCTGGCACTGCTTTATATAAACATCAACACAATGAGAATAACCCTAAAAAGAACAAACACATTGTTAACCATTGTTTCCAGTTCAGTTAAAATATAAATAATCGCAACAAAATTGTTAAATGTGATAAAGCCGTGTCTTATGTCCCAGTGAATGACCAGTAGTTATTGGAATGAAATAAAGATAGCTGTACAGAATCAGTTAACATAGGTGTCTTCTCCCATTTTCAATGATAAAACTGATCAGTTGGTTTATATACTTGTTGAACTTTAGATGAAAGAAGAATGCTTGAGGTATAACTGAGTTCTTTGCAGTAATTTCTGCCTTAAAATCACCTAACCATATGTTTCCACTCCAAAAAACACATGTGCAGGCACATGTGCAAACATACACACACGCAAGGTCTTGAAGGACATATATATATATCTATATATATATTTTCCCCCTACCCCTTCTTCTTTCTTCTCTTGGATTCAAAGCATTTCCCTTCCCTTGTAAGGATTAGGGCAGAGTTGTGTTTAACTGGGAATTTACTTTTTTTTTTTTTTTTTTTTTTGTGGGTACCAGGGGTCAACCTCAGGACCTCGCGCTTGCCAGGCAGGCACTTACATCACTGAGCCATCTCACCGGCCCTGGGAATTTACTTTTTAAACTGAATTAATTTCAATAAAATGATTTAAGACAAAGTAACTTGTCATGTTAAGCTCAATATAATGATACCACAATCTCAAATACCATTTTTAATATTCATCCAGATGTTACCAAAATGTAAAGTCCAGTAAACAACTTCCATTTTTTAATCTGATGATTAAATATGAAGAACTAGATTAAAGGAAAAATTGCTTCTTTTTTTTCGTTTACTTAGTTAGATTTTTTATTCTGTTTTGTTTTTGAAACGGGGTCTCACTATGTAGCCCAGGGTTGGGCTTGAACTTTAAATCCTCCTGCCTCAGCTTCTGAATGTTGGGAGTATAGGCATGCCTCACCACGCCCACCTCGAGAATATTTCTTTTAACATTTTCCAGGAAGATATGTCTATTATAAAATACTTCTTTGCATTAACCACATGAGACTCTCTGGATTTCTTTTACTAATCACATTTCAAGTACTCTTTGATGCCTACATTCCACCAGATATTTATGGTCAATTTTCTGCTTTTTGACCTATTTCATAACATGTTTTACTGAAACAGATACATTAAAAAGCAAGAAGGCAGATGATAATAATTTTCTTTACCAAACTACATGAAAATTCCTTAATATTAATAACTAAACAAAATCTGTACTGAAATATTAAATACCTAAGATTTAACATCAATTATACAGATATATAAAATGTATACTATATTCAAAATCATTTAAAACAATGAAAATTATTGCTGATATAGTTATACAATTAAGAGGCAAAAATCAGAGACTATGACATAAAACTTGTAGAATCTCCACAAGCCTGGACACTGGTTTTTATTTTAAATTTTTACTGTTTACCTTAAAGTGAAGTAGCACTGCTGCTACTTCTCTCATTCTGGAGATTTCACCTCTTCTTTGAGCACTAGTAAACTCCTGAATCAGCTGGCATTCTAAATCATGGTATTTACCTAGAAATAAAAAGAAAGCCATCTAGCTATATTGAGGCATTTAAAGTATTTAAGTGGCTTACAAATATCTAAGTTATTTACAAATATAATGATTATGAGTATGCCTTCTTTTGGAATAATTACAAAAAGAGAGATAAAGACAGTGGATCTAACTCCTACAATATACAGAGTTATATATAATCTCTATTTCAAGACACAAAAACTTTCAAACTGGTAAAACAGCTGGGCTCTCTGAGGTCTGACCACCATTTACTACTATTAATAAACCAGCATTTGACTATATATTAAAAAAAGGGGTGAGGAGTATGAAATTCTTTACTGGAGTTCAGATGTTTCTACCATAAACGAGAGTGGATAAAATACCAAATTACATCTTAATATGTGGTACTTGACTCATAGCATTCTTAAGGCTACTATGATTCTTAAGGAACACTTAAACTTCAGATTAATCTATAGTGATCAAAATATTACCAGTAAGTCCAGTTACCTATGTCATCCTATTCTAAGAGTTCTGGAAGTACAGGTGGTTCTTTGAACCTTCTCTAAAATGGTCTACCAAGCAATGACCCAAGCTACCATGGATGGAGCACACAAATATAGTGCTTTCTCTGGAAACTTAGAATGATCTAGCTTACAATACAATCCAAAGGTTGGCAAAAACCAAACTAATCACTTAAGGAGTAAAATGGGTATTAAAAATGCTCAGATTGTCTTAGCTTTAAAAAGAAAAAAGACAGAAACTTATTCACATATATGTATGAAACAATCTCAAAAATATATTGCTAAATTAAAAAAACAAGGTCTAAAGCTTTTTGCTACCAATTATTTTAATACAAAAGAAGATATATATACATATACAAATGCATATACACAGGATTTACATTTTATGCTGGTATACCCATAGAATATTCTCTAAGAGTACCCCAGGAACTGGTAATGCTTGTTTTCAGGGAAAAAGAATTAAACTCCATGGCAGGATGGGAGGATGGCATTGTTCTCACCTTCCCCGTTTTTGTTATTTACTTCTTGCTTTTTTTACACAAGTAATTGTTTTTACTTGTTCAAAAAAAGTTAAATAAGTTGACTCCACTTACTTGCAATCTTGGATTTTACTTCTGAAAATCTGAAAAATACAAATGAATGATGAGTTTCATTAGCTGTGACAAATATACTACGGTAATGTAAGATGTTACAAAAGAGAAAACTGGGACAAAGGTATACTAGAACTCCCTATATTATCTTTGCAGCTTTTTTTGTAAATTTAAAACTATTATAAAATTAAAAGATTATCATAAAAAAAAAGAAGCCAGAGAAGAGAGTACAGACACAAAGCATGACAGGCAACAAAATTTTATTTAGGCAATTTAGATGAGATAGATGGTTCTCATTTAGGAAATTCATATTGAATAATCAACCCTTATTCAAGAAGGAAGAACATGAGGCACTAGCAACCAGTCCTGAAACTAAGTTACTGTCCCTACTCATATTTACTGCCATTTTCAATTCACTTAACCATTATGATTAATAATCACGATCATTTGCCCCACACTGGGATTTTTGAAAATAAAGTTTTACAAAGCTTTTGTAAATGGGGAGGGGAGGAGGGATTGAAGGGAGGGTAGGGGAAGAGGGAAAAAAAAGAAACAAGTTATATCATGTACAGATACAAATTCTCTATGATGAATGTGATCATTATGTATATCTAAAATGTACCAATAAAATTTGATTGAAAAAAATAAAGAAAGAAGAAAAAGAAAATAAAGTTTTAAATTATTTAAAAGAAAAACAACAGTCGGGCATAGTGGTGCATACTTATAATCCCAGCACTCTGGGAAGTGGAGGCAGGAAGGTTCCAAGTTTGACCCTGTATCAAAATAAAAAATAAAAAAGGGCCGGAGATGTAGCTAAGTGCAAAGGCCACGGGTTCAAATCCCAGTAGTGCCAAAAAAAAAAAAAGAGGTTATTTTTTTAAAAAATGAAGTATTAAAACTAGAAAAATAAAAAAAGCCATAAAAAGAATCCAGCAATGTACTTAGGAGGGCAATTATCCATCTTTAGCAATTTAAAAACTAAAATACCACATACTAGATTCATCAAATCTTAAATATCAAGTAGTAACATACACCATGGAAAACTGATGTTGAAAGATCCTGTGCAATCATTTGAAGAAAAAGAAGAGTGGTCAGCAAAAGAGATGCCAAAAACAGATGAAGAAAATAAAAATTCAGAAATTATAAAAAATGATATATCAATGTCATGGTAGGTCACAGAATACATGTAAGGTCAGACTGACCTGGGTGAAAAATTTAAATCTGATTAAGATATAGATTCAACTCAAAGGCTTGGTAACGAGGCTGAAACAAAACTGTAAGAGCTTAGTGTAGCTTAGTGGTAACAGACTTGCCTAGCATGTACTTGAGGCCAAGGGTTCAATCCCCAGCATTATGAAAAACAAACAAAAAACCAAAGCATAAAACTGTGAAGTATGAACTTGAGGGACGAAGAAGATAGACATATGCATGTGTATTCTGGAGGGAAATAACAGAATGGAGGAAGGGACGAAGATGTAGCTCACTTCATCATGCACCTATTTTGAGTTAGACATGTTATCCACTTAAATGATCCAATTCTGAAATGAGCTAAAGACAGAAGTTTTGGTGGGTGACTTTAAAGATTTTTACTGTAATCCTTTATGATGATACAGAGAGTAAAACATAACCTGAGGAGGAATTCACTGTATATTTTGGTCATGATTTAAGTATAGTAATATATCCATGGTCTATCTGTACCTGAAGACCTTCGAGTATGAACAAAAGAACAGCAGATATATTATCTGATACACAGAAAGTCGTTATTTGTTTCTGATATTCACACAGAAGAACAACTTCCACCAAGATTTTATTAGAGTCTGACATTCCATGGACTATAGAAAATCATGAAACAATTTTCTTCTCGGTGGATAAGATGAGCTCTAACTTAATAATGGCTCTGAGATCTTATATTTAATACAGGGGTTCTTGACCTGAAGCCCCTGCAGTTTTATCGACAGGATAAAGGCTAAAACTCCATGAAATTACATATAAAAATCTGTGTATATATTAATTTCTTGAAGAAATTTTGCAACTTTCATTAGCCTTTTTTTTTTTGGTACCGGCAATTGAACTCAGGACCTTGTGCTTGCCTGGCAGGTGCTGTGCCACTGAGCTATATCCCCGGCCCTCATTAGCCTTTTTTTTTTTTTTTTGTGGGTACCGGGGGTCGACCTCAGAACTTGCACGCCCTTTTTTCGTATGTGGGTTCCGGGAGTCGAACTCAGGCCCTCACACTTGCCGGGCAGGTGCTTACGCCGCTGAGCCATCTCACCGGCCCCCTCATCAGCTTTTTAAAGGTAACTTAAAACTCTCAAAACTTTAGAACCTTCACTTAGAAATAAATAAAAACAGCTGAATAGCCATTATGCTTAAACTGTATTTTACCACCCTGGTTCTCAAAGTTTAAAACAGAAAAATTCAGTATTTTACTTTAGTCAATTTCAAAAAATCTCATCAAAAATTTTTTTAGGAAGACAAACAGGGATTGAAATTTCAGGGTGTATCGTTATGTTTACATATTCAGAGTAGGCTATTTTTTCAATAAACTACTTTACACTATAGTATATCTTGTACAAAAAAGCACTCAATTTTTGTTGAATTAATGGGCAAAGAAAAATCATACAGAGAAAATGTGCAATTTTATTCTATAAATATTCCCAAATTAACTCTTGAGAAATAAACTTGCCTATCAAAAGGTAATTCCTGGGCAATTAGGTGCAACTTCTGAATGATGTCTGCTGCCTCCTTTATCTATTAAAAAATAGATAAAAGCAATAATTAAAAAACTCTTACACATATCAAAAATTAACTGTGCATTTGAAAATAGTAGTATCTCCCTATACACACAGCCTTTCCCTCAAACAATTTTCTTTAAAAACCCATAATAAAACCTTGTGAGCAAGAAAAATACATCTGGGTATTACTATCATGAGTCAAAACCCAAATATTTGTCTTTCTGGTACTGAAGTTTTTATGATTTTTTTGATGCTACAATTCCTTCCCAAAGAAACTTACGGTTCAAGATTACTCTGAAGAAATTAAAATCATTACTTGCTGAAAGCAATGTGCAAATTCCAAGTTTATGAACTCCAAAAGGATAAATAAGATTTATGAAGATGACTTGGAACACACCATGGCATATACCTACTTTAAGCTAATGAGTAAAATAATAACAAAATGCCTATCATTTAAAATCCATATAAATTTATAATACCTGTTCTAAAAGCAAAGCTAAAGTTTAACATGAAATATGAGTGAAATACAATATAGAAATGTGTATACTTTTTCAAGTTGCAGGAAAAAAACTTAGGCAAGGTGTCTAAAATTCTTTAAAAGAAGATATTTGTGTCCACCCAGTAGTGTAAAGGAGTTATGTAATGTTCACTTTTTCTTTAAATTTCAACTTAGTACTAACTTTTAATTTGGTGCAACTTTAATAACTGCTTTTATAATGACTCATTTTCTCTTACTTCAGAAAAGAGAAAATCTTATAAACACAGAGCTAAGAACACTAGTCTAAATTATTCTAATTATTCACAGGAACCTTGGCAAGCCCTTCTGGGTTACAGCAGGACCTACTGCTGCTTCTAACTCCAAACAATAGCAAACATAAACATAGTATTTTGGCTTCAATTATCTCTCCTCTCTTACTCAGCAGGCCACTATCATTCTCAGCTGCCAAACAGTTCCTCTATCTGCTGCACGTGAGCATACAGGTTTCATCGCAGTGTAACTCACCACAGCATTTAGTTTTACTGGCAAAGTCCATCATTCTCTCTGTATCAATACTGCCTTCACAAAGAACATATCTGGCACACAGCTAGCTCTATGTTTTCAACAGTTTGCTCTTTTAAGAGATAGAAATTTGCTATCTGCAAACTCTGCTTAATGTAGTAAGTAGTATAGCAGTAAATAATGTTTTTTTGAATTCCCAAAGCTAATTATTTTGTAAAAAATTTTTAAAGTACAAGGTTACATTATATTATAGTTAAAATATACTGCAACAATAAATACAGAAAATGTCAAAACCATAATCTAATAAAGTTTATATCTGTTCTTAGGGTGAGTTGTGAAACTACCCAAATAGCTTCAAGATAACCACAATCAAGCATTACCTGTATGAAGAACAAGCTAACATTCTAAACAGAAAAACACTCAACACACAGGCAAGGACAGAGGTAAATGTAAAACAGGTTTTCTTCAAGAAAAATGATAAGATTCTGAGAATTAAAGATTAACAAAACAAAAATAACTAGGGGGCAAGGAGGGAAAGGAATATGATGTGTTTGTATCATGCTAACTCATTCCACAGCCATACATCTCTCTAAGGACACAAATGATTCTTCTCTTCTTTCCACTGGGAAGGTGGCTAGTCCAGAATCCAGAAAACGAGACAGCCAGAAGTTTATGTGGTAATTAGAAACTTAATACTGGGCTGGTGAGATAGCTCAGCGGCATAAGCGCCTGCCTGGCAAGTGCAAGGTCCCAAGTTCAACTCCCAGTACTCACATTAAAAAAAAAAGAAAGAAAGAAAGAAAGAAACTTAATACCATATTATGACTTCTTAATTGTAGTTAACTGTGATAGTACCAGGACAAAAATGATGATTCTTAATTAGCAAACCCTAACCCAAAACTTGTGTGGAGAAAAGAGAAAAAGAAGGCAATTGAGAAAGGAGGAATAAAGTATAAGAAAATAAGGAACAAAGGAGATAAAAGAAAAAGGGATAAAAAGTGGCATGATGCAAAGGAGAAAAAGAGAAATTAACTTAAATACATGTGTCTGTATTTGCCCCTCCAAAACTAGATGGCTGAGTAACCGAGTGGATAAACCTACAAGAACATAGATTGTTTTCTTTTAATTAAAACCTTAAACATTAAGAGACAACAGTAATACCAAAAGCTACATAATTACTTGATAACTATAAAGTTTAAAGTGTGAACATATAAATAACATGAATCAGATTAGAAATATTTTACTCAATCTAAAAATTGTTTTTTCTTTAAAATCTAAATCACTACTCTGAGTTGCAATCAAATAAACAGGCTAACTCACATTGGTAAGATATCTGCATTTACTTTATAACAGCATAAATACACCATACAATCTAACAGGTATAATCCGAAACAATCCAAGTTATCAGATTTGAATTACACCCTAATTTTTATAGATAAGACAATTTTTATAACATGTTAAAATACTGTACTTCATAATATATGATAAATAAAATGTATGTTTATATTTAGAAAACTTTTTAAAAATTCCATAAACTATCCTTTAGCACAGTTCAGTGTTAAGCTTCTATATTTCTTACATATAAAGGCCACATAAATGTATAAACGGTAAGGTCAAGTATTTTATAAATTCTTCAGTATCATATTTTTCTCAATGTTAATTTTATCTGTGTTACTTTACACTATAAATAATATATATAATATAATATTATATATAATACATTATATATATAATATTATATATAATATAATTGTTGAAACTCAATTATTCAAAATACTGTCTTCTCTTTAAAGGAATTATCTATACATATACAACTATTTTTCAAAGATCACTAAAAATTATAAATTCAATCACCCTACAGAGTAGCATTCACACACACACAAATATGTTGCTTAATTCAAAGTGAACTTCAATAATACTTAGCTTTTACCATTCTGCTATCTGCTGTTCTATGGAGCAAATCTGGAATAACTTAGGAAGATATAACAGTGAATGAGTGGGTAATGTTACAATGAGTATGAATATCTATTTTTTTCATGCATTTTGGTATGTTTTCCCTTAGAAGAAAAGCATATAAATTATCTTCAAGACTGCAGAATAGTCACTACCATATACCCTTAGACCAGAGTTAAGTGAATAGTGATATGAAAGGGATTAACATAAACAATTCCTTGGTCCAAACTGCTTAATTCTTTGTAAGAGATCTTTATTCACGTAATAAAAATCTAGAAGCACTGAATTGCTTTACAGAAAGACACTTCAGCTTCTGAACAATTTAGGTCAAATCACTCTACCAACTACTCAATGTTGTATAAAGACTAGAAATGCCATTAATTTGAATAATTTGAAAGTCAATTATGGCAAAGAAATACTTATAAACACAGTTACCTCAGCATTTCTAAACCATATGTAACTTCATAAACAAAAATGCTAGGCAAACCAATTAATAATTTGATTATCAATATATCATCAGCAATCTATAGGCAGCTGTATTAAATTATATTTTAGAACAATAATAACTTTTTATAAATCAGCTACTCAGTTAAAAGTCTGCCTAGAAAGTAATAACTGCAGCTCATAATTGGCATTGTTAATGTGGTAATTTGCTTTTAGCCTCTGACAGTGCTTACCTTTTCAGAATTTGTAAAAACATCAGATTTCAATTCTCCGTCTAGAAACTCATTAAAGTATTTCATCAATTTCTGAGCTTCCACTGCCCGTTGTCTAGGTGTGTTTACCCCTTCCAACTGGTCTCCAAGGTGACAGACTTTGGTTGCTACATAGCTAATGTGCTCATCTAGTTCTTGGAAATGTTGGAAGGCAACCTAGGAAATATGTGCACAAGCATAAAATATAATTAAAGAGGAAAGTTAATACGCATCGAAAATAGATTACCAATTCAAGGCATAAATCTACAGTGCTTGACTAGCATGTGTAAGGTCCTATGTTTAATCTCCAGCACCACAAAAATCAAGCCAACTAACCCAAACCACCAATCTCATCAGTACTCTATCTTAGGTAATTGAAGACAGTTTAGAAATATATATGAGATTCACAAGAGTAATTCCAGCTTATTAGACTGACATGATCTGAAACCCTTTTAACCAAGTTGTAACCTTTTATACCTTTATTAAAGTAACCATATTTATCATGAATATATTTGTTAATCAATATATAATAAAGCTTCTTACTATTCATCCTGTTTAACAAAAGTACCTGGCACCATAAAGCCCTAAATAATGATTCTGAAAACAATGAACTGAAGTATCAAAGTTATTGGGCATTTGAAGAACACTCCTGCTATTAAACTGAAAAGATTTAAAAAATGTATCAGAAGTAAAAGGTACTGATTTAAAAAAATATATTTGGCTGGCCATGGTAGCATATGCTATAATCCCAGCACTCGGGAGGCTGAGGCAGGAAGATTGGGAGTTTGAAGACAGCCTGAGCTACACAGTGAGTTCAAGACCAGCCTGAACTGTACAGCAAAACACTGCATCAGAAAACCAAAAAAATTAACATTTATTTTAAATATTTAAAAAGCAATGCTAATATCATATATGGTAAAATTGCTCTTTCCAGTTTTGAAAACAGGAAAGACTGCAGCAAGGATTCTACTAAGATAAAGGTATACTCCTTCTTAGAATGTTCTTCCCTTCTCCCTGGGTACACCAACTGCCCTCTGGTAGGTAAGTATTGTATTTTTGTTCTAATCTTCAACTGAAGAGAAAAAGCTGCAAACATTTACTGAAGAATTTCTCTGTGTTAGAAACTAGTCTATTACATGTATTACTTACTTAATCCACAACAATTCATTTTTCAGATGAAAACTTGAGACGAAAAGAGGTTAAAGTGCTTGAGAATATGCAGCTAGTAAGTGACAGAGCTGCAACTCAGACTCAAGCAGACTACACCAGAATTTATTAGTGTATCTATTAATACTATTTTTATTAGCAGGGGAAAGCTGCATTAGGAGTGTTCGGAAACTGGCACCTTAACTACTAAAAACACATTCCTCCTCTTCTGTGAATTACTGACTCCCATAATGAAATTTTTTCTAACAGTCACATATATTTAAGTGAAGGAATCTAAATAAATTTTAGCAGAAATCAGTTTGCTAGACCACCCCATTCAGGACCCCTCCTGAAATCCAAGAGGTATTCTCCTCCTCATTTCCAGTAAAACTTCCCTAATTTCAAAAAAGAGAAAGAAAGAAAGACAGACACACAGATAGGAAGAGACAGAGACAGACAGACACAGACAGACAGAAAATTAGTTTACTAACCCTACACTAAAGAACAAATAGCCCCTAGGAGGCAGCAAAACTCAACAATGTTCCACAAACAACATTTAGATCCTGGGATGGGCTAACCTTTTAGAGCTTTCAATGATACAAACAGCCCACTATAACAGGGTGCTGTAAACTCACCACCAATGACTTAGAGCAATCACATTCCAGATTAGGTCAGCCTGTGAAATGGTTTCAGCGATTCCAGATTGATTCTAGGGTTTAAGAGTGACTACAAAGCTAGGCCTACCTAGGCACTGGGCCAGTCTAGTGGTTTGGTTTTACTCCAAAATGGACCGAGGAAGAGTTCTGCATCCACTTTTCTGACAGTTACACTTGCATTTCTCACTCAGGTAAACACTTCAAAACTTCTGTGAAATTTCCAAGATTGGGTTTCTCTGGGAAAAAATTTGATCCAAGTCTGCTACTACTTTGCAGGATTAAAAATAATGCAAATATGATCTGAACATCAATTATAATACAGCCCCTAAAAGCCCACAGCTATTACAGACTATTCCTGAACGTCTACATTATTAGGAGAGGAACAAGGACGACACTAAACATGACACCACCTCATCCTGAAAAGGCAGTATTTGTGACTGCCAAACCAACACTCAACAAGCCAATGCCAAGACCCCAGGATAACAATTCATTTATTCCATGAGATCAAAAAAGTAGAGAGAAACCTCAATAGTCACTGTAATTGGACTTGATTTTTTAAAGAGCTTACAGTTGGAAAGAAGTAAAGATAATGAATATAAACTATTCATTGCTTAGCTAAATGTTTACCTGATTGCTTTTCTGAAGCTCTTGTACCTTCTTGGCAAATTCCTTGGCTTCCTTCTGACATTGTTGCTCTAATTTCTCTACTTTCCTTTGAATCCTTTCATCCATTAACTGGAGTTCTTGAATATGATTTACAAATTCTTCTAATAATCTAACAGAGGAAAGTTAGATTATATCAATCTAAAAGGAACTAGCCAATTCACTTATAAGGAAAGCCTTAATAACAGTTCTTTGAGATAGGGATGATCATATCAATCTTCTCTATAGTATTTTGTTGGGAGTTTCCCAAGTCTTTCTGTAATGTCACAATTTATTCTTCACTTTGCCCAAGCCACACAGCTTTCAAAAAACCATTACATGGATTTTTGGCCAGTATTTATTGACTTCTTAATGGATCATTTTTGAGGTAAATGAAAAGCTCACCCAGAATGCCCATATTAAACCTCCAGAATAGAAACACGTTTTATAGCTTTTTAAAATAATCAAGAAGACAAATGTGCAATATAAAAATAATATTATGCATGTTAGAGTTCACTGCCTCTGTTCCCCCAATTTCTGGCTATTATACTTAGAAGCACATTTTAACATGTTTTTATTTAAAAAGTATAACTAACCCTTTCTAATTTGATTGAAGAAAATACTAAATTTTTATTCTCAATAAAACGTATACTAATTTAAGTGCTTCTCTAAAATAAATGGGACACAAAAATTTTTTTTTCAAACTTCTGGTGCTCTCCTCATCTTAGTTATGCATATCTTTTTTGACCAACTGTTAGTTAAAAATCCCTTTATATGAATTTTGAAAGGAATCCCAATACTAGTCAGATCTATAAAAACACGAATTTTTAGTATACTAGATTGGGGGTATGAAAAACAACAACACATTTTTACTTTACCTTTTAGGATCAAAAGCTTCAGGTCCCCCTCTAGAACCTCCTCCCGGGGTTCTCCATACAAGACGTTCAATATACTCATCTGCCACGAAAGGCTCCTAGTTTACAAAAATAAGTGTGCTTTAACAAAGTTTCACAGAAGACAACAATATGAATTACAAATATAAAACAGATTCTATGTGAGAACTAAAAATGGAATTAAGTTACTATTTGAATGTCTATATTATTAAAATGTACAAGGTTTTTATCAGATTAAAAAACCCATCAATAGGGGCCGGTGAGATGGCTCAGCGGCGTAAGCGCCTGCCTTGCAAGCGCAACGACCCGAGTTCGACTCCCGGATCCCACATACGAAAAAAGGGGCCGGTGACATCGCTCAGCGGCACGGGTGCCTGCTGGCGCGCGAGGTCCTGAGGTCGACCCTCCAGTACCCACAAAAAAAAAAAAAAAAACCCACCAATAAAATAAAATGCTTAATGAAAAACAGGATATTAAAATATCAGAACAGTATTAATGACCTGTTGGAACAACCCAACAGAAAAAAAGCAAAAGACACAAACTTGCTATTTATAAATACAAATGCTCCCAAAACATGTGAATGTACAGCCTTGCTACATTAAAATAAATTCAATTACCACTTTTTTTAACCTCACAAACTGAGAAATATTTTTAAAATTATAATACGCAATGCAGGAAAAGCTGAATTGAAATGTGCACTCTCATTAATTATTGTTAGAAATGTTAACAGATACAATCTTTTTGGAGGACAACTGGTCACTATTCTGTAACATCAACCATATCACAAAAGCTCAGACTCCTGAACCCAGTAATTCTACTTTTTATATTCTAAAGGAAAAGCATATACGAACACAAACACTTTTGTAGAGTTGTTATGGTTTACATCTAACATGTTTAGCCGAAGTCTCATTTGTTTGGGGTGACTGGATCAGTGAGGCCCATACAGTACTTATTAGTGGGTGCACTGATGACTTTAGTGCTGGATGTGCTGTTAAGAGGTGGAGTCTGGTTGGAGGTGGTCACTGGGGGGCGTGACATGGAAGGGTGTCTTCTCATCCCAGCTCCTCCATTCTCTCTCTCCTTCTGCCTACCATGGGACTAGCAGGTGTTCACTGGGCCCTGCAACCATACCTTTTAGGCCTTGGAGCCTGCTGATTTGGACTGAACTCACTGGAAACTGTGAGCCACATAAACCTCTCTAGGTTTCAAGTGTCAGGAACTGTATTTTGTCCCAGTGACAGAAAAGTGACTAAAAGAAGTGTTCATTGTACATTATATGTAATACTGTTAACGTTATTTACCTAATCCAACAAAACCGTGATGGACAAATTATGGCAGACTAATAGGATGAAAACTATATCCCTATTAAAGTCCTGTAAAATGACATTTAATGAAATGAGAAAAAAATGCTAACATACAATATTGCAAAAAAGGATACTAAATTTTCTCAGGATAAATAATTCTTTAAAAAGGATTTTAGAGTAGAAAGCCCAATTAAAAACAGTGAATAGTTAACTGTTTACTATTCATTGATAGTAAATTTTTCAGGCTATTCCACACTAGTGTATATACTTTTCATACCACCTCTTTCACGCAAATACTACACAGTACTTTGCCACCAATGTAGCATGTAACAAGCTGGGAGCATTTCCTAGTGATTCCAATTTGAAATTTTGTATGTGTAAAATTTTCCCATTTGTTAATTATACTTTAAAAATATTTTTTCATTGATGAACATTCGCTGAGCCAAAAAATTTCCAGTGTCAAACCTCTGTTAGACTTTGGAATAAAAAGATGTATAAAACACAGACTACATCCTCAAGAAACTCACAGCCTAATAGGAAAAAGAAATACAAAGAATGTGATAATGTGTAATATGTAAAATTAAAATGTGTGCACAAACTTCAGTATCAACACTGCTCAGTTGTTTATTAACTCAATATGGCAGTTAAGGGTGTAGAAATGAATTGTTCACTAATTCTTATGTTTACTAAGCACCTACTATGTTCTGGGCATAGTAGGCACTAAGAATACATATGTACATTCAACAAGGTTCCCTGCAAGGCCTCATGGAAATGACTTTCTAAGTAGGGTTGCTAATTAAACAAGTATCAAATAAATAACTAATTAAAATTGTCATAAATGTGATGGTAAGAAAAGCCCTGCATGCTATAAGAGAATGTAACAGAGAAAGAGGTGACTGGAATATGGGGAAAGATGGAAGACTGGCCAGGAAGGGTGTTGTGACATGCAGTTTCTGAAGAAGTGACATTTAAGCTGAGGTCTTAAGAAGAAAAATCAGCCAGACAAAAATGGAATGATGCTTTCCAGACTGTTAGAGAACAGGAAGCCAGAGCTTAACCTGTGAGAGGAACTTAAAGATACAGGAACCACATATGGAAAGATCCAGAAAGGGACAATGATTATGATCAACAGATGCTAACGATGTCCTCCTTACCATCATCACATCAGAAACTGAAATGGCTCACCAGTCTGATGTGGTAAGAGAGGGAATGAGAGGAGAAATTCTAGTCAGAATAAGAATCATCATCAGAGTAAGATAGGAACACCATAGGAATAACAATTTTGATAAGCACTTCACATGCATTACCTCATTTGCTAGTTTCAGTAAGACAGAAAGAAGGAGGGTCCTACTTTATCCCCCACTTTATGATGTCAAGTTTTTCCTAAGAAAACACAAATTGTAAGTTGTAAACCTAAGACTTAAATCACTTTGTTCTACTACTGCTAAGTAGCTACTCTACTACAAGTAGCTCTTTATGCTTAGAGAGTTAGGAAAGGATAAGTAAAGCTAAAAAGGTAAAACTGTCACATGAGGGCATATCATTGATTTTCCCTTTTAAGTTTTCTACCTACGTTAATAAATATTAATCTACGGGAAATCAATCATGCAAACCAGATCAGTAATTTTATCAGACAATTGATAAATAAGTACCATTTTATTAGAAAACCATATAGCCTTTATGATTATTAGTATCACTCATCACTAGAAGGGTAAACATCAACCAGAAAGAACATAAAACAACGTAAGTGGGCGTTAAAGACTTGTGAAAGACTTACTACATTTTACCATAAAAGACTTTCACAGTGGTCAAGTAACAGTAGTCCTATTAATCTAGTTTATTTCCTAAGACTTCTTTTATAGGACAGCTATCTGGTATAATCGAGGCATAACATGTACACAAGATTGCTAGCTACTTTTAAAATAAAATTCTCTTTATCTGTAAGTACAGACATGATTAAGAATTAAGTCCTAAGGATGAATTAGGTATCCACCCAAAGTAAAAAATTTGACACCTAAAATACAATGAACTCACTTAGCCAACATATCATAATTTGGATGCTCATATCTCTAGCCTACTTTACTTCTATGGAGTCCAAAGGTTGGCGTATGTCTAAAAATCCTTAATTTGCACATATGAAATACTAAGGATAAAAGAATTTATGTTTAGAGCTACTCAGAACTAAGAAACGAAGCTACTAAAAATTTTAGAAAATCTTACCAGCACATAAATAATGATACATGGGGATCATAGTTAAAAATTTTTAAGCAATAACTATCGCTGGACACGTGCCTACCACTTTATATACTTTATTGCATTCAATACTATGATAAGCAGTAAGTGTATGAGGTGGGTTCTATTAATATTATTTTAAACCTGTGAAATTATGTGATACATAAGGTTACTTAATCTAAAATCATGCAGACTTATCAGATTCCAAAGGCCCAAATCTTAACTACAGGTGAAATCAATCTTTTTCTTTAAAAGAAACTGAATTACTTTTAGAAAATAATCCACAATACTTCCATTAAGTAACTAACTTTTTTTTTTTTTTTAAATGTGGGTACTGGGAGTTGAACTCAGGACCTCGCACTTGCCAGGCAGGCGCTTATATCGCTGAGCTATATCACTGGCCCAAGTAACTAACATATTAATTGTTCTTCTTTCCTCCCTTTTTTGGGGGGAGGGGAGAATAATTTTTTATATAAATACTTAATCTAAGTTCTAATGTTATTAATTTTATTTGTTAGTTATTGTACAGTTTTCAATTAAACATGTTATATTGTTTGTCAATTTTAATGTATTGGATTTATTAAATGACACACAACCAAAAAACTGATGTCAACAAATATTATAGTAAAAAATAAGCATTTTTACATGAAAATATTTTCAATTCTCTCAAAGTAAAGTATACCTTAGTTCTACAAATAGCCTATTACATACTAGAGAGTATTCTAAATACCCAGGAAACAGACAAGGAAGAAAAATTTCTGTTTCTCTGGATCTAGTGGAGGAGAATGGCAAACAAATGAGCAGGAAAATGATAAGGCCATAAGAACTATAAAGAGAACTAGAACAGATACAAAGCAATGGGTAAAACTGGGATTATTTTTGATAGAAATGATGAGGAAAGTCCCTCCTAGGAAAATATATTTTGAGCAAGGACCCGTATGTAGCTAAGAAAGAAGTCATCAGGAGAAGAAACGATCCATATACAGGAGTAAGCAAGAAATGATAAGAGGCCAGTGTGACAACACTGAGTGAAAGAAGAAAAGGTATGGACAAGGTCAAGACATAATGTCCAGAACATGTACCAAAATGTTATAGGATATTATATGATATATTCCCAGTTACTGACTGAAGAAGAGGCCAGATTACCAAAAGGCAAAATCCTACAATATGCTGACAAATATATGCACAGTAATGATTACTTTACTTCTCCTTTCAATTTTAGTATATGTGCTGCTGAAGCAAGCACCATTCCTTCTTCCAAAAGCTCCAATCACTTACTGCAGTACACTAGAGGATGGAGAATACCCAAATATTTTGAGTATTCAGGGCCCTAACTGAGATTAATATGGATAGACCCAAAGTATTTTGGACCTTGTCAGAGAGAGGCTACATGGGGGCTAAGTCATAAGCAGATTCCTAGCCACGGTCAAGCACTTCTTTGGTCTAAAAGTCCATGAGCGCACCTAGCTGCCATTTTCCCATTCTACACATGTGCAGCAGAACAGACACACTCATTAGCTGATTCTACTTCAACACTGAGTCCTCGTTATATAGGATAAGAGCTATTACAGTGATGAAACCCAAGTAAAAGTCTCTAACACTAACCCTGTCTAATCAAGGCAGTTAATCAAATGTGAGGCAAAAATTAATGCCACCCTATATAAAGATATAAATGGTATATAAAGAACAGATTAACTTTTTTTTCTTACAGGACCAGAGAGCAAATACTTTAGGAATGTAGACAACAGTCTCTGTTACCATCATGCAAATCTGCCATTGTGGTATAAATGCAATCACAGACAATACATAAACAAATGGGCGTGGCTATGTATCCTTAAAACTTTATAAGCAAAGAGGATTCAGGGAAGATGGTGCGGCAGGAAACAAACAAAAAAATTATCTCCCTACCTAGATAACAATTACACTGCCAGAATCTGGCATTATTTTGGAATGCTGAGATATTTTGCTGAAAGGCTTGTAACTTCCCAAGGGAAGGCCTGGACAGTGAAATGTGGTTAACTTCTGCCAAATTCATTTCTTGGCACAGTTAGCAGCTGCCCAGGCCCCACCTTCAGCCCTGTGGTAGACAGCTGTGCACTTATTCCGGTAATAACCTGTACACACAGCTTGTAGGAACCAGGGTGGGCAAAAGGACCCTGTCCTCTAAATATCAGGGACCTGAGCTGCAATTGGCGAGTGCTAATTTGAATCACTGACTGGTGCTTTTGGTCACAGAGGTACAAAGGAAAAGGCTGGTGGCAGTTGTTGCACCCATATTTTTGCATGCCCCTCTCCCTCAGGATGAAGTGATTTTCAGAGGATTTAAAGGGCTGACATCCTATTTTTTCTTAATTCCTTCTACATCTTTCTCTTTCTCTCCTTTCAGAAGACAAATATTAAAAAGCAGGACATTCAAAAGCAACTACACAGAACAAAAATTATAGTGACATGCATGCCAGGGGAAAGGTACAGAGTTAGAAAAGACCTGAATTTTACATGCAGGCTGATCCTGACAGCCTATAACAATTAAAACTACTTAATAGATCCACCTCCCTGTTTTCTTTTATCTTTTATTGTGTTCTTTAATTTATCTCTATCAGGGGGAGGGGCGGGGAACATAAAAAGAATTAATAAGTGTTATGTACATGTACGGAGTACCTATAACGAATGTAATCATGCATTGTAAGCACGTATCAACAAAACATAAAGACTAGCAAACCCTGCAGAAGGAAAAGAATCTTATTCTGAAAGTTACCAGATTATTAGATTTAAATGTGGAGTTGAAGAGTGAAAAGAAGGAAAAGAACAAATAACTAACTGTTCTTGAGAAAGATTTGATGACAGAGCGACAATTCAAAGACTTTAAAACAACTGTCAAAGAGATGCCAAAAGAAATGAAGATGTCTAGAGAAAAGTCAAGAAAATGTTTAAACAAATGGAACTGTGAATAAAGAAATTTAAAAAAAAGGTAAAGGAAACCAAACAAATTCTAGAGCTAAGAAGTACAACTGAGATTAAAAATTCATTAAGGAGATTCAAAGGCAGATGTGAGCAAACAGAAGAATCAGGCAATGTGGAGACAGTGCAAGGGATATTACTGAAGCTGAGAAGGGAAGACTGAAGAAAAGTGGGCGGAGCCTCAGGGGCCTGCGGATGCCAGTAAGTGGGCCTAAAACACATTGTGGAAGTTCGTAGAGAGAGAGAAGAGTCAAGGGAACATCTGAAGCAATAATGGCTGAAGGCTTCCGAAATCTGAAAAAAAGACATGAACATAAACACCCAAAAAGGTCAATAAACTCCAGGTAAGAGGAAATCAAAGAACTCCATTATTAAAATATGTAAATTGGGTGTGTAACACAATCTTGTATTCCCAGCACTGTGGGATGCTGAAACAGGAGGATCACAAGTTGGGGTCCAGTCTGGGCAACTTAGCAAGACCCTGTCTTAAAATAACAAAAAGGCTGGAGATACAGCTCAGTGTGAAAGCCCTAGGTTCAATCCCCAGTAGTGGAAAAAAAAAAAAGACACATTATAATCAAACTTTTGAAATACAACACATCATGAAAGAAGTGACTTGTCATGTACTAAGGATCCTCTATAACAGTGATAACAAACCTTTCAGAGCTTTCAATGATCCAAACACCCTGCTGTGGCATGTGTCCCTATCAGCAAGTTTCTGATCAGAAACTTCAGCGGCTAGTAAATTCAAAGTGCTAAAAGTAAACACTGTTAACCAAGAATCCTATATCCACCAAAATCATTCATCAAAAATGAGGGAGAAATTAAGATAGCCCTATACAAACCAAAGCTATAGCCTTATGACAAAATAAACATCTTAATAAAGATAAATAGGCAATTTTAAGACCCATTAATGTAACTACAGTTTTTTCCTGAGAATAATGTTAAAAATATTAGTCTTAAAGCTTGTACTACTGTGACTTTGCTTCTAAGTCTATATTTTCTTTTGTATAAAAGAGACTAATGTATTTCAGTTATCAGCTTGTATTCTGGGCCATACAACATAAAATGTAATTTTGTGATATCAACAGCAAAAGGTATGGGAATGGAGCAGAGGAGCAGAGTTTCATAAATTATTGAGGTCAAGCTGGTATAAATTCAAGTTAGAGTGTTATAAGTTGATATATTAACTATAATCCCCATGGTAATCACAAAGAAAATGCTACAGAATACACTGAAAAGGAAATCAGGAAGAAATCTAGGTACTTCAGCACAAAAAAACTAAACACAAAAAGGCTATATATTGCATAAATAAAACAAACAGCAAAATGATACAAGTTCCTCTTTATCAGTAACTCAACGCAAGTATTTTAAACTGCAGAGATTGGCAGAGGGGATCATAAAACGTATGTTGCCTACAAGAGACACACTCTAAATCCAAGGACACAGACAGACTGAAATGAAAGGACAAGAAATAATACTCCACACAAACAGTAACCAAAAGAGAAAAGGGGACTGTGAAGGTTGGTCGATTGTGTCAGCCTGAGTAAGAGAAGCTTAAAAAAAATCAGCTCAGCACTTCCATACCCACTCTAGGGTGGCTTATCTCCTGGATGGTATAAAGGGGAAATGAAGAAGGACAGATCTGCTTGTTTCTTTGGAGGAGCTCCAGTCTTCACCTTCAGCTTGGAGGTCATCCTCTGGCTTCCAGTGCAGATCCTTCAGCCCCAGCCTTCCGGGGTAGATTCTTCAAGAGCCTTCCATTACAGACGCATTGGGCTCCTAACACAGACTTGCATAGGACACTGCAGTGAGCTACAGACCTTCAACCAAATCCTTCAGTCTCCACTGTGTAAAAAGACCTGACTCTATGGGTGGCCACTATAAGCCAATCGTGTAAATTCCTATATATATGTGTATCTTGTGTTATATTTGTTTTCTAGTAAACACTGACTCATACAGGGACTATACTAATATAGTCTTCAAAATAGACTTCAAATCAAAAAGCTTACAAAAGACAAAGACAGACACCACATAGTAATAAAATTTCAATACAGCAAGAAAATAAAACAATTATAAACATTGAAGCACCCAACGAGAGACTATGAAAATATATGGGCCATACACAATACTAAACAGATAGACAGTTCTACAATAATAGACTTCAATACCTCACTCGCAACAATAGAACAAGGGCTGGGGATAAAGCTCGGTGGCACAGCGCCTGTCTGGCAAGCGCGAGTTCCCAAGTTCAATTCGAGGCACCAAAAAAAAAAAAAAGAACAAAGCAGAAGATAAATAAGAAAATAGAGGACTTTAACACAATAAAACAACTACATCTATGTTGAAGGCACAGCTGAATCAGTAGTTCAGAGATAATATATTTTTTTTAATTTCTTCCAAAATGATTTTTAATTAAAGAAATTGGTACTAATAATGGTCACAAAATTACACTTTTAGAGATGAAACCAGGATTCAAACTTTTGTCTTAAACCTGTTCCTTAAATTCCTAATTTTACCCCAAACACTGCAAATGCTCCTCAAGAATAACACCTCTATGGGATTATTTTATTTTATTTTATTTTTGAGAGATAATATTCTTAAAGATGTAGCACTATTCTCTACCATGCAGTATACATTCTGAATTAAAAACCTTTAAATGATATCACGTCCCCAACAGGAAAAATACATAAGTCCAGAACAGGAATAAAAGCAGAAATGGCCCTGCTTATCATGACTTCATATTTTTTGCATGCTATCCCTACAACTCTAAGGCCTATAGTGAAAGAGGTCTTTATCAACCACAGGGGTGGAGTACCTTTTACCCAGAAATATAGTAAGAATCTCATTAAACTGTAACTACAAAGGCTCCCTGATCACACTGAGTGCCTACATCGAGGGAATAAAAAGCAAGAGTGACCATCTTTGGCAGGAGCAATTGACATTCATCGTCAGGAGTTAGGGCTCCTATTACACAACAGGGGCAGGGAATAGCTTTTGGCACACAAATGATCATCTTAGGAGAATCAACTTCTCCAACTGATTATGAAAACAGTAAGTGTTTGAACTTTGGCCTAAGAAGGATATGGAGACCAGTCAAGACAGCAAGAATGGTATAAGTGCTAACTGAAAGCAAGGCAGTTAGAATGCATAGCAGAGGAAGGCGACAGGGAGTAACAGTTACAACCTTGGGATTACCTACAGCAGTGGGGGCTTGTTATGGTTTGTGTCTGGATGTCCCCACAAAGCCTCATGCAGTCATGGGGGGGGCGCTTTTCGGAGGCAGCTGAATCTAGAGTTTGTGACTGATTCATTGTCGAGTGCTGTGATTATGGGTGTGAGTGCTACACCCACCCTTTGGTGGGTAGCCTACATATAATATCACAATATAAGAGACAGAAAGAGACTTCTCCTGTGCTCCCCCGTTTTGCTCTTGTTGCTTTTGCTGTCTTCTGCCACCATGAACTGTTGTTCCTCTACCGTGCCACACTGCCTTGGAGCCAGCTGATTAGGGACTGAAACCACCACAAACTGTGAGCTAAATAAACCTTCCCTTCCTTAATTTTGGGCATCAGGTATTTTGTCTCAGCAACAAGAGAAAAGAAACTAAGACAGGGCTATAGTTCATTCCACTAACGTTCTAATTTTCCTCTAGGATGAGACCCAACTGTAGAATGCTGGAGAAGTTGTACTTCAAATGAAGATGCAGAGTCCAGGGGTCTAGAGATACAAGGATGGCCTACAGTGAGGAAATGATTCAGATTCCAGATCTCCCTTCAAGAAAGGACTTTCAGGCTGGAGATGTAGCTCAGGGGCAGAACACTTGCCTAGCATGCCTGAGGCCCTAGGTTCATCCCCCAGCACCACACAAACTTGCCCTAGTCATGCTGCCAGCAGAACACTCTTAGCTGGCAGTATTGTCAAAGATTCTCTCAGCTGTAGAGGGCCACTTCACCCAGTGACATGTCTTCCTCAATGTGGTGTGACTGCGATGGGAGTATGAAGACCTATCTTTATGGCTGAAAGCAGACAATTCTGACAGGTCATCTTAGTTCCAGAATTCCCCCCATAGGAACTACTAACACTTACTGGGACAGCACTGTACCTCTCCATCTCCATACGCCCAATCTTGCTTCCCTATACTGCCTCTTCATAGTTGTTCATCCCCAGAGTACTTATCCTAATAAATAATTTGCACAATAAACTCTGTTTGCAAGTTGGCCAGACTATTCAGCCTACAACACTGTAGTAGTCCAGTCAAGAGATGATAGTGGGGCCGGTGATATAGCTCAGCGGCATAAGCGCCTGCCTGGCAAGCGCGAGGTCCTGAGTTCGGTTCCCGGTACCCACATAAAGAAAAAAAAAAAAGAGAGAGATGATAGTGGCTCAGATCAAAGTGGCAGTGGGCAGGGTGCTGAGAAGTTTCATGACACTTTAAGGGATATACTTATAAATTGCTTATGGATTAGATGTGAAAAGAAAGGAAGGGGGGAGTCATGAATTCTTTATAAAGATTTGTGGCCTAAACACTTATGTGAATAACTGTGCCTTATACTGAGTTGATGAGAACAAGAAAAGATGGGACAAGGGAGTGCAGAAATAAGAGTTTTATTCTCTATATATATTATTATAGATGCCTATTAAATATACAAGGGAAAAAGTAGAGCACATAGTTGGAAAAACAGAGAAACCAGGGCTAGACATAATTTTAGAGTTATTAACATATAGATGGTTATTTAAGACCTTAGGACTGAATAAGACCATCTATGAGAGAGAAAAGCATAACAACATTTGGAGACAGGAGAAAAAGGATTCTACAGAATAGACCTAACAGGAGGCACCAGTGAAGAAGGAAAAAACTTAAAGGAGTCCTGGGAGCAAAGTATAGGTTTTATTCTCAGAAGCAATCAAACTATAACAAAGATTTAAGATAAATCAGCTACTGATCCCCACAGGATGAAAGTTCCAAAAAAGCAAAAACAAAACAAATTCTGCTTATAAAACCAAATAAATCCTAATAACTCACTTTCTAATTCCTAACCTTGCTGCAAAGGCATTTACAATAAGATAGCCAAATTAACAAATCTAAGACTACCAATTACCAAGTCCCTTCAAGAGACTTCTCAAACAATCCCTGCAACAGCTGATTGTGTCAATTTAAGTTTAGTTAAGAAAAGCTTAACTAAATCAGCTCAGCAATTCCACACCCTAGAGTGTGGAAGACCCACCCTAGGGTGGCTCCTTGCCTGGATGGCATAAATGAGGAAGGACAGATCTGCTTGTTTCATCGGAGGAGCTCCAGTCAATTCCTGGCTTCCAGCACAGACTCTTCGGCTTCCGGCGTAGACTCTTTAGCCTTCCATCGCAGACCCATCGGCCTCCTGCCTGACACGGACTCACACAGGGCACTGCAGTGAGCTCCAGACCTTCACCTGGACCCTTCGGTCTCCAGTGTGCGGATGCCTTCTGCGCGCTTCCTCATCTGACTCTGTGGGCGGTCACTGTAAGCCAATCTTGTAAATTCTTACACATTTGTATATCTTGTGTTATATCTGTTTCTCTAGTAAAACACTAACTGATACAATCCCATATAATACAAATAACTGTAATTTTTAAAAATCTTGTAGAATTTCATAAACCTGGCAAAGGCTTATCATCTTCACCTTTGGTTTTACTATAGTAATCAAAAGCAAAAATTACCAAAACTGAACTAAAAATCTAAGAATTATGCATTAAGAGACTATCGTATTAAATTCAACTTCACATAATTGGCTGCTGTGCTACTTTGTTGAACTGATTAAATATTCTTTACAAATGCCAGCAATTGTAAGATATATCATGGGGTTTGTGGTTGTTTCTAGTGAAAATCTCTTAAACATCAATCCTTTGTACAGGAACATAAAGCCCTAATTTAACACTGTCTCTTTAAGAAAATCCAACTAACTTTTGTGTTTTCTTATATCACTATTCCCAAAAATAGATCCAGTACAATGTGTTAGCACCACCCACAAACTCAAAGAAATCAGAATACTTTCCCTAGCCTCGGTTAAAGAATAAGGCTTAGAGAATTTGAGAGGTTCCTCTGTATCCCCTTAAACCAACTAAACCATAGGTTCAAATACTGCCTACGATGTATTTCCTTAAATGTATTATGCATGTTACTGCCAAACTAATCATTAAAACACTGCTTCATTTTAGTCAGGAACTTCCCTATGCAGCTCCCACATTATCAAGTTCATACTCTTAGGTATGTGTTAAAGGGTCTCATCTCATGCCACCTACCCCAAATTCTTTGTAACCTAAACAGCCATACTTTAGCAGCCTATTCCAGTCACTCTCAAACTCAGGCTACTCCTCCTTTCTAGCCAGTGGCCACATAATTGATCCCACAAAATACCTGTTCTCCAACAATTCAAAAACCATTTACAATGGCTTGACTGTGCCCCCCCACTGTGTTAGAAATTTAATCTCCAGTGAATCAGGGTTGGCGTGTGCAGCCTAATGGGAGGTGTTAAGATTAGAAGAGCTCCACCCTCATGGACGTAATGCCAATCCCTGCACTGGCACTCAAGGATGAGCCCCTGGGAGGAGTAAGCTCCTCTGCACAGGAGTGTGTGTTCACGCTCTCCTTTTCTCCCAGCTTGGCTCCTCCGCCTTCCACTACGGGAGAAGCGCAAAGCGACCCTCACCAAATGCCAGCATCTTAATGACTGACTTACCAACCCCCAGAACTGTGAGAAATAAATTATAAATTACCCAGTCTGTGATATTCTACAGCAACACAAAACACACTAAGACATCACTACTCTATTATTCAAAGTTTGGCTGGATTTTCCTTGGAGGGTTTCATTTTTCTTCCTCAAAGGGTTCCTTCCCTATAAGATCTCAACTGAGTTCTTCATTTTTTTTTTTTTTTTTTTTTTTTTTTTGTGGGTACCGGGGGGACGACCTCAGGACCTCGCGCGCCAACAGGCACCCGTGCCGCTGAGCGATATCACCGGCCCCTTTTTCGTATGTGGGTTCCGGGAGTCGAACTCGGGCCTTCGCGCTTGCAAGGCAGGCGCTTAAGCCGCTGAGCCGTCTCACCGGCCCGAGTTCTTCATTTTTAAACCTCTACTAACCATAAAAATTCAAATTCCAGGGGCCGGTGAGATGGCTCAGCGGCATAAGCGCCTGCCTGGCAAGCGCGAGGGCCTGAGTTCGACTCCCGGAACCCACATACGAAAAAAGGGCCGGTGATATCGCTCAGCGGCACGGGCGCCTGCTGGCGCGCGAGGTCCTGAGGTCGACCCTCTGGTACCCACAAAAAATTTAAAAAAAAAAATTCAAATTCCAGTGCAAAGCTATGTATTACTAATCACCATCTTGTCATTTTTGTTTTATAGTACTTCTTGTAAGTTTTGCTCTTTTCTCCACACTTTACCTGAAAGTAAAGGAAGGCACTGTCATATGCTGCTCTTGCTTTTCAGCTGTGGTCAACAGAATAATGCTGAGCAAACCAAAAACACTGGTCAGTGGGGGTATGGGTGAATCACTTTAAGAGGATATATGGACAGTCCTGATGCAAAAATATAAAACCAAAATGGCAAGATTACCACCACAAACCTAGAAACAAGATACAAGTGTTACTACATGGTGCTATTAATTCGAGATTTTAACAGAAACTAAGTATGAGCCTAATACAATTCTGGCACTGGAAGTATTAACTTGGCCTGTCCTTTTGAGCTCCATTTGATTTGATAATAACATTACTTTATGTGTTTCCTGTAAGTTACTAAATTATATCTGTTGAGTATCTGTTTTTTTAAAAAGCACTACAAAATGCTTTGTTTTGTCTCAGACTAACAAAATGGGTTTCAAATTTAGTATAGAAAGGTAGAAAAATAAAACACATTAACACACAAAAAAAAAACAAGACAAACTTTTAAAATACTTTTGAAAATACCTGCCACACTATGAGATGAATAATTTTACTATTTAAAATTAAAGTCACTTTTACCATTTAACCTTGAAGGGATGTCAATTCTTTAAACTATAAGATAATCAAAATTGTTTTGTAGACTTCTAAATAGTGGTACTTTAAAATTTAATAAAGTATTTTAGATTCTTATAAGTACATTTTCTTCCTAAAAGAATATACATCTCATTACTGATGTTAAATGTGATTTCCATGCCCAAAAGAGAAAGGAAACAGAATGTTATGGTACCTTTTATACAATTTAGCTAAAACACAGGATTATATTTTAAAAATTTGAAGCAAGAATAATCCTTAAATATCATCGTGGCCCAATTCTTTCATTTTTTACATAAAAGGAAACTGAAGCAATAAAATTAAAGTCACATTACAGTACTAAACCAGTATTCTAGCCCAGAAATTTTCCCATAATACTATGGCATCTTTAAAATACAAACTATAGATGGTTATTTAGACCTGGGCATGGATAACATCTCTCAGTTCTACCCTCAGTAGTTAGTTGTGCGATCTTGTGCAAGCTATCTGACTTTGGTTTTCTCATTTATAAAATGGGGGAAATAGTTTGTACCTCAGAAGTTTATTTTGAAATTACCCCGAGTTGATAAACTGCTTAGAAAAAAAATTCACTGAACATGCCTAATACGACCATTAGCATTTTAAATCAAGTGTACTTACAAATTTACACATTAAACATATTTACAGACATTTAATAAATGCCTTGGGGATGAAATTAAACAAGTAAATGCAAGAAATCATTTCTTTGGTTTATTTGTATTCTGAGTAAGCAAATATGTATATATAACTACATTTTCTTATTATTTTCATATTTCAATTCTAAAATAATAGTATTAGAGAAGTTCACTTGTTTTTTTTTAATATCTCATATAAACATAAATGTTTAAATTACACACCACTCAACTAACTGGAATTTTCATTTTGTCTGTGGGTTTGTTTACAGAGTGACTGCTATATAAAACTGTGATTCCCTACTAAGAGAACAGGTCAATTCAATCTT
Organism: Erethizon dorsatum; assembly: GCA_028451465.1. Lineage (NCBI taxonomy): Eukaryota > Metazoa > Chordata > Mammalia > Rodentia > Erethizontidae > Erethizon > Erethizon dorsatum. The sequence continues at coordinate 91,101,428 of CM051828.1, read as the reverse complement.
TAATACTGTTCTAACACACACCCCTAACCATCTAATTTCCTGAGAACACAAAGGATTGTGTTTTACACTAATTACACACAGGTGCAATCTAAAAATTGTCCTCAATTTATGACTTTCGCTTTCCAAAAGCTCACTTTCTAATCTGTTTTGACTGAAAAACTCAAAGCTTAAAATATTTAAATATAGGAGCCGGGGATATAGCTCAGTGCCACAGTGTCTGCCTGGCAAGTGCGAGACACTGAGTTCGATTCCCAGTACCAAAAAAACCCCCACTAAAGTATTTAAATATAAACCCATTACTCTTAACCATCTGTCTCTACCTCTATCATTCTCTCAACAGAAAGTGGTAGAAATCTGTATTATACCTTGATGTAAATAAGAAACTGATCAGCCTAAGTTCCAGTTATCTATTGCTGTATAACAACCATTCCAATATATGGTGGTTTCAAATAGCAATAATAATTACTTTGTTCACAAATCTGCAATTTGGGCAGGGCTCAGCAAGGAAATCTAGTCTACGCTCCATGTAACATCAGCCGGGCTGCTCAACTTGGGACAGCAAACCAGTGTTTACTATTAGCTGGGAGCTCAGCCAGAGTGAGGGCCAAGGGCTTTGGTACTTTGAAAGGGCTGCTAGATTCCAAGAGAGTATCAAAGGAGGACTAAGCATATTACCTTTTGTGACCTTGGCAATAACTACATGGCATCTGCTGTAGTCAGAGGCCTGCCCAGATTCAAGAAATATGCACAGACCCTACTTCTTTACGGGATGGGTGTTAAGTCACACTGTCGGATGGCAGATCTTGCTGTGGACATCGGAGAAACATACCTTTCCATTCCGTAATTCCTTCCTACCGTATCTCCTATCTCTTGGATCATTTCTCCTCAGTCTACTTTGAAAGGCTTTTCTTCCCTGATACTCAGTCTTGTCCTCTTCTTAGTCCATTTAAATTGAAAGCGGGGCTGCTACTTAATTTTAAAAAATAGCAGCCACTGTTTTAATTACAGTCTTCTAAGTAGTTTATTAAGGTACTCTTCAAAATAATGTTCCCTGTTTCACAAGTGAAAAAACTGAAGCACAAGACCGAACAACTGAGGAACAGAGCTAAGAGATGTCATCCATTCCCTGGTCTAAATCATCAACCAAAATAATAATACTTTGCCTGGCAAGCACAAGGTCCTGAGTTCGATTCCCGGTACCATAAAAAAAATAATAATAATACTTAAACTGCTACGTAACTGGCTATGACCTCTTTCTGAGTTACTAATTGTATTTCCAATTGCCTCCTGGGCTTCTTCACCAGGATATCTTGCTGAAAACTTAAACTTACTATACTTTAAAAAATGAATACATGGGCCCATGAAATAGCTCAGCGGCATAAGCGCCTGCCTGGCAAGCGCGAGGTTCTGAGTTCGACTCTCAGAACCCACATAAAGGAAAAAAAGGGCCGGTGATATCGTTCAGTGGCACAAGCGCTTGCCGGCAAGCGCAAGGTCCTGAGTTCGTCTCCCGGTACCACGTTAAAAAAAAAAAAGAAAGAAAAAAGAATACATTATTCTTTTCCCCTGAAAGGGTCCTTCCAATTTTCTCTGCCACAGTTAGTAATTATGTTACCAATCATCTACTGTCCAAAGTTTACTAACACAGAACTAACTTAACTCCTCAGTAACTAAATTCTTTTGATTCTTCCTTCAAAATGTCTTCCCAAATGTCCTGTCTTCTTTGTCCCATTAAATCAGGCTAGGATTTCACCCGCTTAATCAATCAACAGATAATTCTTGAACAACTACCATATGACAAGTATGCCAGTTTGCCCATGACCCCTATTTTCCAAGCTAACAATTTTTTCCCCACTGACAGCCATTCCTCACACCAATATTAAAATTATCTGCTTCACATGAACACTCCCTAAAAAGCCAGGTCAGCCCTACTAATCATGGGCTACCAAAAGGCTTCTCAAAACTTCCTCAAATCCCTGTCGTCTCAACACCTTGCTATGAGTCAGTATCTCTATTCCTAAAACATGCACACACTTCCTATATCTTCTCAATAGTCCCTAAAGACAGCTCACCTTATAAATTGGATTTATCTTCTGACTCTGCTTTGGATGCCCTTCTCCTGCTTGAGAAGTTTCTGCTCATCCACCAACATCCAATTTATATGAAACTTTTCCTAATTATCCCAGGAAGAGATTCTATACTCCCACTGCACTGTATTATTGGCTAATACATTTGTCTTCCCAAACTATAATTTGAACTCACTGTCTCATAAACTTCAGTACCTGGAATGATGTCAGTCCTAGGGTAGGTAAGGTACTCAATAAATGTTTGCTCAAGGAATATATCAATGAATTAATAATACTTCTATGGCGTGCCCCTTTGAGACATTCAGCCTCATTAATCTTGGCACCTTATGTTGAACTTAAAAGGCATTCAAAAAAATTTGTTGAATGAATGAACAATTAATTGACTAGTTACCATACTAATAAAGAACTCTCTCATAAAGGTAGCCTGCCCAGAGAGAAGGAAAGACTCTAGAAGAATCATGAGACAAAATTAGAAAGGAGAAAGGAATGTGTCTTCAATAACTCATTAAAATATGATTATCTGCTACAACAGAAAAAGAATTCACCATCACAGCCATTTTATATATAAAATATATAATTAATCAAAACCACAGAGAAGGGCCGGTGAGATAGCTCAGAGGCATAAGTGCCTGCCTGGCAAGTGCGAGGTCTTGAGTTCAACTCCTGGTATACGCATACGAAAAAAGGGCCGGTGATATCACTCAGCGGCACGGGCGCCTGCTGGCGCGCGAGGTCCTGAGGTCAACCCCCGGTACCCACAAAAAAAAAAAAAAAAAAAAAAAAAAAACACAGAAGAATCCCTGTTTAGAAAGTCCATACAAAGCAATCATTTAAAAATACAGATGAAACCTTCAAAAAAGATCTGTGAACAGGGATTGAAACTAAGAAGATTATCTCGGCAATTTCTAGAATACACATTATTATAACAACTAAATCGTCTATTAACGAATCACTTCTGCCAAACCAGGAAAGTTGTGTTAAAAAAGGAAGAGTCACAGGACCAATAAGATTTTAAAAAACAGAGCTGACATGGACATTTCATGGATACAAAAGTTTGTTTCCCCTTAACTTCAATGTAGAAAATGAAAGCACAATTCTATTTAACAGTGCATGAAAATGAGGATGCACAAAAACAAAATATCTTTGACTACATCCTGCCCTGTTAGCCACAATTCACCAGCTGTGACTAAGACTGGAAACGGGGGAAAAAGACACCCTGCCCCCCATTTACCCTACAACCTAGATCTATGGCAGCAGCTGCAGGAAATGGCACCAGTGACTGAAGGCTTTTCTTTCTTCTCCTCTAAAGCAAAGAAGTCAACTCTACACTTGGGGATGTAATCTTACAGCCATCCAGGAAAAGATAAATATACCTCTTACTTATTTGAAGCTATGATAACAGACTTATAATTCTGATAAAGCAACAAGCTATATATGACCATGGGAAAAAAGTCACCTGAATTAAAACCTACAAATCTGCTCTAAGAACCCTCTGGCCAAAACATTACTGTCTACATCATCACTGAATCTTACCAACCACCACGTAAGAGTCACTAAATTAAACTCTTGTTTGGGCTTAACTACTTTATAAGTGTTAAGACCTTATCAAATGTGCATTTCTCCACACCTGTACTTTACTCCTGAAGAAGGGCAGTAATCAAATACATGTGCAAGTAAGTTATTGAATTGGACTCTTGTGGTCACACAGTTAAAAAAATAAATATATGTATGTTCCCACAACTGAGAATGTTACAGAGGATTCATTAGCTCAAAAGATAATGTCTTATGAACTATGACAAAAGTTTTCTGTTAACAGCAGGTTTATCACAAAATTCATTAATCGAAGCTCTCTAACAAATTCTTAAAGTTTTCTAGTTTTCTAAAACATGAAAAACAAAACACAGAACTACAGAATTACCTAGTATCTTGCCCTGGGACACACAGTAAAGCTCTAAACACCAAAGAATGTTTTCCTGCTCCGGTGTCAATAAACAGATGGCAAAACTCTGCAAAATCTTTTATCTTCCAACACTTAAATCTGAGAAAACGTAACTAATATTTTTTAAGTATTCTGTGTAATTACAATCCTTCCCTCACAAATTACTGTTCTAGTACAATTTAGTGCAACAGTGGCATGTTATTCCTCTCAACAAAAGCATTATCTATGCAAGGGAAGACTGAAAGCCACAATGCATAAGTAACAATGTCAGTTACGTTTGTTGTGAAAACTGGCACTTAAATTTTAAGCCACAAAAACTGCTGAAACTTAGGTAGAAAAAAAGATACTCTTTCTACTATGGAGAAATGCTCTATTTTGAACTGCGCTGCTCGTTACCACGACAGTACTTTATACTTCTGTATGAAGCGCACAAAACAGGGTCTTCCTTGTACTTCGTATTTCCACTTTCTTTTCTTTCACACCAGGAGATATTTATGTTTCATTGTGCGGCCACGAGGATTTTCCAATTCCATTATCGCAAACATCACAGCTCCGCACAGCAGGCTTCGTGAAATTAAACCTTCAAGTCCAGATCCCGAAACTCTCCGGGAGAGACCTCAGCACGCCGCGGTCTCGCACGCGGCCAGGATCCTCTAGGTACAGTGGGGCTTTCACAGCACGCAGATCCACTCCGGTTTGGCTGCCTCCGCTCGCAGGGCCAGGCGGGCCTCGCGGTCCCGGAAGACCCTGAGGCCCTTCCAAAGCTCAGGGCAGGCCGGCGGGCACGCGGGTGCCACTCCCAGCGCTTACTCAGCGCCGGCGCTCCACGTCGCGCAGCCCGAGCCCGGATCTCGGGGTCGCGTCGCGCGTGGTCGCGAGGACGCACCAGCTCCGGGGCCCGCCCCGCCGCCCCGCCGCCCCGCGCATCCTCCTCGCCAGGCTCCTTCCGGCCGCGGCGAGCGCTCGCCCACCGCCCGCCCCAGGGCCCGCCGCTCCCCGGGAAGCCGCCGGACCCACCTCGAAGAGCTCGGCCGTCGTCGCCATCCCGGCCGGCTGAGAGGCTCGCCCGGCGCGGGACGCCGTCTCCGCTTCACATGCTGCGCCTCACCGGCGCCGCGCACAGGTCCCGGCTCGGACGGCCGCCGCGGGTTCCCCTGTTCTCACAGAGCCCAGGAGGGGCAGGAGAGCGGCCATGAAGCAAAGCCGCAGACGCCTGTCAGCTGCCTCCCGGCGCCGCCCGCGCCGCTCCCATTGTCACCGCCTCGTACGCCGGAAGTGGAACTGCGCGCGCCGGCGAGGCCGCGGGAGGGGAGGGCGAAGGGAGCGAGCGCCGAGCAAACCCTACAGAAGCCCGTTGTTCGGGCGTGTGCGGAAGCTTGGTCCTTGCGGAGCACCGTCCCGGAAGTGGGATTAGAGGAAGAAAGTGGAGTATTGGGTGTTCTCGGGATTTAAGGTGCGGATTCGTAGAACTTTTGAGTGGTATGTGTTGAGCAGAAAGGACTCAGAGGTTTTGGTCACCTCCCCCGAAGGCCCGAGCTTCTCCAGTGAGCCCGCCCGTGGTTGCACCTTGGGGCTTCTGGCAAGAGTTCCTCTGAAAAAGCCAAGCTGCGTTGTCGCTCGGTGGCGACCTCAGTTCGGAGATGTGTTGATGCTTCAGCGGCTTGCCATGGCCCTGCGGGCGGTGTGGCTCATACGCCACGAACCCGGGACTCCACTTCGCGGCTCCGTGAGATTCTCCAGGTAAATGCAAGTCTGAATCCTCAGAGTCATTGTATCCCGGCCCTGCCGCGAGTAGCTGAGTGCTCTGGGCAAGTTCACTAACCTCTGTTCTGTCTGTTGAGTGGAAATCTTAATAACCCTACCTTAACAGTGTTGGCAAAATTAAATGAGCTGTCGCTTGGTGCATATTAATTACTAGGTGTGCTTTTTGCTCTTAGTATTGTATCTTAAAGTTAATTGCAGGTACTTAGGATTGATGTAGAGGTGACGAAAAGGTGTTTAGCGCTACATGTGTTTCAGTGATGAAATCATTGAAGGGCAATTAACTTATTCTTCTGCAAAACCCTTGCTGAGCAGTATCGCCCTTACTTTTATCTTACCAATGTGTCATAGCTAGAAATCATAATTTATAGTTCGTAGTTGATGAAGAAAATAGAACTACGAAAAATTACATTGCGTTCACTTTTTTCTTAGCTGGTGTAAGTGATCTGGTCCCACTTTTAGAATTTACCATATTTTATAAAAATAGATGTCTGAGAAGAACTCTGCACCTCATTTTAAAATGCGATTGACAATGCAGTACACTGTTTCTTTTCTTTTCAGTGGCTGTTGACAGGTTGGTTTTGGTTTTGGCCAACAGTTCATTCTAACCCGAGAAGAGATGTATCATAGTGGAAGTGAGATTGAAGCAGATAAAAATGAGTGTAGTTTTAAGTGTGAAGTGTTTTTCTCTATACTGTGGGCCAGTTTTCCTAACATCTTCCAAATAGTGTATTTTCTATTCGTTTGTTTATGGGGCTATTGATAATGTTTATTGCACTCCCATTAAAACATTGGTCTGTTTCATTTCTATTACTCTGACCTTTTTGTGCCAATACCATACTGTTTTACGTGTGTGGCTCTATAACTTATTTATTATCTTGGAGTGGTGAAATTTTTACTGCTTAAATAAGTTCCTTTAGGAAGTCATGCTAGTTTTCAGAATGTTTTCCCAATATGTGCAGAAGCTATTTTAGAAGAAAAAAATTAGATATATTTGGATGAGCTCTCAACATTTCTGTGGAGGTAACAAGTTGGGTTCAAATAATTCACCTGTTACTATACTAGTGTATTAATGAATGAATTAGTAAAATTTTGTTATTTTGGATTTCTGGCCTCTTGGTACTGGTGTTAATGTTTAAACAGATACACACTGTCGTATTATCAATTAATACAGCAAAAAGTAATGACCATCATTTAAGATTTAATAAGGCAAATGATCTTTCCTCTATCTAACTACTTATTTCCCACAGTGGAACTTGGTTTAGACTCTGGTTCAGAGATTTGCTATCTAGATACTGTAGTAATAGCATTAGCTTAAGCCTGGGTTAGGTTGCTGTAGTCCTCCTAGTTGTAGGGATATTTAAAGTTTAAATCCTCTTTTAGAAAAATCGTAGAATGAATTTGAAACAGTAGATTGAATCATCCAGCAGAATATTTATTGAGAACATATTGAGGTGTTGAATAAGGTCCCATAGTAACTTATCTTTACATTCAATCATAAAATTTTTAGAACTTTATCATGAAGATAGAGACTAAGAGAAATCACTAATGATGAGTTAGCTAATTCTTCTCCTTTCTCAACCAAGAAAGTACATCAGAGTTTGAGTAAGTGAAGTTTACTTATATGTAGATGACTTTACATTCTTACATTTATTTATAAAAATTATTAGAAAACATCAGTATTTTATCAGTGAAAAATATTGTTTTAGCCAGGTATGTTTTTGACCTTTTTTGTTTGGTTGGTTTTTTTGTTTTTTTTTTGTTTTTTTTGGTACCAGAAATCGAACTCAGGACCTTGTGCTTGCCAGGCAGGCGCTTGTGCAGCTGAGTTATATCCCCAGCCCTGTTTTTGACTGTTGGTAAACCACTGACATTTTTTTTTTTTTTTTTTTTTTTTTTGCCACAGTCTATTTTATTTCATTTTATTTTATTTTTGGTGCTGGGTATTGAACCCAGGGCCTCGGGCATTCTAAGCATGTACCACACCCTGAGCTCTCCCATTTGTTTTATAAATAAAAATTGGCAGCTAGATGGCTTTATTGTAGACTTTGAGGTAGAGGGAGAAGGAGAAGTACATTTTTTCAAACTAAGAAACTGTGATTAATAGATTTCTGTAAATGAGCAAAAGTGTCTTCTGTTTTACTTCCCAGGAAAAGAAAAAGATAAATTAGTAACTTACATTCAACCTATTGACCTAGAGCAGTGATGACAAACCTTTTATAGCTTTCAGTGATAACAAATAGCCAGCTTTAGTATGCGTGCCATAAATTTGCCACCACAGAACTAGAGTGTGCAAACAATAAAGAATTATTCAGATTTTCTTTTTTTTTTTTTTTTAACTAGGTAATACCTTCCAGCACTATAAACTATTACCTTCCATATTTTGGGCAGAGTCAGCAAGAAGAATCAGGATACCTGTTATTCTCCATAGACTAAGTAGAACCTTCCTTTAAAAGTGTATCATCTCAACTAGTGAATCCAAAATTGTTAAATTGAACCTCTTCTTTCGTCCAACTCTACTAAGATAGAATCAAAAGAAAAAATTCTTACAGATAGAATGGTGTAGGTAGAGACTTCTTGCCTACCAACAGGGAATCAGAATGGTTAAGAAACAAGAATTTTAAATTAGGATAGTGTATTCTGCCTATTAAAAAAATAAATAACTAAATTTAATTAAACATTTTCAATAATAGATGATATCGGGCCGGTGAGATGGCTCAGCGGCTTAAGCGCCTGCCTTGCAAGCGCGAGGGCCCGAGTTCGACTCCCGGATCCCACATATGAAAAAGGGGCCGGTGATATCGCTCAGCGGCACGGGCGCCTCCTGGCGCGCGAGGTCCTGAGGTCGACCCCCTGGTACCCACAAAAAAAAAAAAAAAAAAAAAAAAATAATAGATGATATTTAATCATTTGATAACATACTGAGTATGAAACAGTTACTCCGGTAAGAATTTATATTTCTTGGTTGTTGGCTTTTGTGGGTGTGTTTGTTTGTTGTTGCATGTTTTATTGTTATGAGCATTTGCCTTGTGTTTTAATTCGTATGTTTTTATTTTACTTGGAAGATCATTTATGTTTTTTCCCCTAATGCAGACGGTATCCAACTGTTGAAAAGCGAGCTAAAATCTTCAATGGAGTGAGTTATGTGCCTGTTCCTGAAGATGGTCCTTTCCTTAAAGCACTACTCTTTGAACTTAGATTATTGGATGATGATAAAGATTTCGTGGAATGTCGTGACAGTTGTTCACGCATCAATAAAACATCCATCTATGGGCTTCCAATCGGAGGCGAAGAACTCTGGCCAGTTGTTGCATTTCTGAAGAATGGCATGATATATGCAAGTGTTCCACTAGTTGAACAGACTCTGTCCCCTCGTCCACCAATAATTAGCATTAGCGGAATTTCACAAGGCTTACAGCTCCTTTTTGGTATACAGGATTTTCTGTACTTAGGTCAAAAAAATGACAGTGAGCTAAATACAAAATTGAACCAGTTGCCTGACTTGCTTCTACAGGCTTGTCCATTTGGTACTTTATTGGACGCCAACATACAGAATTTCTTGGATAACATTAACTTTGCTTCTGTGACTCAGCCACAAAAACAGCCAGCCTGGAAAACTGGGACATACAAAGGAAAACCACAGGTTTCCATTTCTATCACTGAAAAGGTAAAATCCATGCAGTATGATAAACAGGATATAGCAGATACATGGCAAGTTGTTGGAGCAGTCACTTGCAAGGTGAGATTTTCTCAGGTATTTGCTTAATCATACCATTTAACACATATGGAGAAAAGTAAATTTAGCTACTTGTATTTTATATTGCTAAATGATATTCTTAATTTTTACTGGAGCAGCAGTCTTTAGGTATTAGGTAGAACCGTAAAATTTTATAATGTTATCTTTTTTTTTTTACAGTCATTTTATATCTGTTGTTGTGTACTGAGTTGTCCCATTACTCTAAACAAGCATTTTTGGCCTCCTAACTTCTGTGGGTCAGAACTTGAGAAGCACCTTAGCTGGGAACTTCCAGTTTAGTCTCTCATGAGATCACAGTCAGGATTTTGGTTGGGGCTGTAGTGATAGAAGGTTTGTCTGGAGCTGGAAGATCTGTTTCCAAGATGAGTCAGTCACTTGGCAGGCATGTTGGTGCTGGTTGCGGGAGACCAAAATCCTCTGAAACCTAGCCCTCTCCAGAAGCTACTTTATCCTCACAACTTGGTGACCAACTTTCCAGATTGAATGAGAGGAGTGGAGGGGAGATTGAATCAGAAGCTGTTCTTTTTATTAGGAAGACTGGAAGGTCACATGGCCTCACTTCCACTACTTCCTGTTTGTTGGAAGCAGGTTACTAACTCGGCACATTCAAGCATTATGCAATTAGGTCCACCTTTTGAAAAGAGTAGTGTCATAAGAAACAAAAAGAAAAAGAATTTGTGAACATATTTTAAGATCACCTTGTCTATTTTCCATTTTCTCTAGAGAGGTCAGATTTCAAATTGACAAATCCTCTAGTAGAATACCTAAAATCATTTTTAAAAGTTTGTTTTATTTAAACAAATCAATAGATAATACAGGATTTAAGGTTAGAAAAATCTGAAAAAACAGTGGAAATAGTACAGGAAACTGACTAATGCCATGTTGAATAGTGACCAAAAATAAAATCCTCCAAGTAAATGTCCTACAAGTGTATATTAATAATATTCTCAGATGTCTATTTTTCCATCTTCCTTTTATTTTGTGTGCTTTTAATATAAACTTTTTGTATACCAAACTTAATATTGAATGTCTATGTATAAGTCCTATAAATAAAAGTAGATTTCAAGGTCAGATAAATTATAACAATCCTGACAGGAAAATTGGGCCTTTCTTTTCTTTTCTTTTTTTAATCATAATTAAAGTGATCTAGAAGTTTTTGCCTGTGTTAAATTTGCTCCTATCATGGTTAAAAATACATTACAGTTATGCATTTTATGAAAAAGAAATATTATAAACAGCTGTAAATTCATAATTATGTCATTTGTAAGTCTTAAAGTAGTTAATTCTTTTTCCTTGTAAGTTTGGTATAAGAAAAATAGAAAAAGTCACCATTTTTGTTTGTCTCATGGCAAAAAACGGAATATAACATATATATATAATATATATATGTATTTATATGCCATTATATATAATGTAATGCTAATTAATATCATGATATTTAAATATCTCAGTTCCTTGAAAGGCTAACCCTAGTTCTTTGCTAATAAGAATTTTGAATTGATTCCTGTTCTTATTTCTGATAAAGATTCTCAGGATAGGGAAATTTCTTTAAAAAAAAAAAAAAAAAAGTAGGATCAAGTGTACCTTAACTTACACACTAAACGTTTCTTTAAGGTTATATGTAAATAGTATGATTACTAGCCAGGCATTTTTTTAAGTACTTCAGGAGCTTAGTATTTAAAGGAGTTTTATGATGGAACCTATTATAAATGGAAATAATTATTTTTATCTAGTAGAAAACCCTGAGGAACTGGAGGCCAGTAGACTGAAGTTCTAGTCCTTACTCTACCACTAATTTTCTGTGTGTCTTTTAAGCATAAACTAAAATTTTGTAATTTTAGTTACTTACTATTGAAATTTGGCTTATTTTGTTATCTCCATAAATATGTATCAACAAACAAAACATTTTATTTTACTCATGTACATATCAACAGTGAAGTAGTGGGTGGTTTAAAAGTTGAAGCACTAACATTTTAAGTTTTTTCTAAGATTATTTGACATTTTTATTTTCAAATGTGACTGGTATAATTATCACCAAAAGACCTTTGTGTAGCACTAATTGTACTTGGTCTGTTCATAACACGTGCCTGTTCTCTAAGTGCTTACATTGAATAGGTGATACATTATTGAATTCACATGTTTTAAGTGGTAGAACACTAAAAAGTGAAACATTTCAGATTAGTATTGAAAAAACAGGTAGACGGTGAGATGGCTCAGCGGCGTAAGCACCTGCCTTGCAAGCGCAAGGGCCCGAGTTTGACTCCCGGATCCCACATACGAAAAAGGGGCCGGTGATATCGCTCAGTGGCACGGGCGCCTGCTGGCGCGCGAGGTCCTGAGGTCGACCCCCCGGTACCCACAAAAAAAAAAAAAAAACAGGTAGAGTCCATAAATAGAAAAAGATATAAATTTAGCAAACACTTTTTTAATATCTGCAATGCATTAAATGTAAGCACTAGAGATATGAAGAAAAAAACAATTCTTGTCTTCAAAGAACTTCAACCTTCAAGAGGGATACACAGGTATAGCCAGATACTTAAAGGTGATGGACAGGTAATGGGTGGTGTGGAGTGTCTAGTGATCATGCACTTGGAGCGAACCATTCAGCCTCTTGTGTTCCACTAACTCTTAAAATATTTTGTAGTTCTAGCTAAGTAAGGTACCAGTAAATCTTATGTGGCTCAACTTGCCAGTTTGATCCAACATTTTAAGGGACAAATGTCAAGTTAGAATTGAGGTACAAAGGATGACGCAGACTACTCATGCACACATAAGTGAGGCTTGTTGGGATGGTTGGGTCATAAAAGGCCACTATAAGATTTATTAGAATAAATACGTTAGGACTTACTCAGGATAAGAGCTGCTGAGGAAACAAGAATAGTATTCTGGTTACATCCTTCAGGAGAGAGAGTCGCTCTCAACTTCATCCCAGAGATGAGAGTAGTTAGGAGTCCACAGTTCACAGAGAAGCCTGCAAAGCTGCCATGACTGTTACGACCTCAAAGCAGAAGATCAAGGAAAGACCTCCGAAAGTAAGATAGCTGGCCATTATAGCCATGAAGTAGAAGCTCGAGGTCTGAAGCTGTCGAATCTGGCTTCCATGATATCCTAAGAATAACGGTTTCCCTGTCCCTTTTCCCAAATCTCATGAATATCCCCTATTAACAAACTAAGTAAAATCACATAGGGAAGAAGATACCCACTATTTCTATATGCCAGAAGTAGGCTCTAAAGGTGACGATACAGAACTTTAATGATTACACAAATCATTAAGTAACTTAGATATGAATGAATGAATTTACAGGGAGAAAAGAGCATTATAGCTAAAGGGAATAACATGCATATGCAAGTGTGTGAATTATTCAGGGAAATGCAAAAATTCTATATGTCTACAGCATAAGTCAAGGAATACAAAATGATTGGAAGAGTTAGATGGGGGCCAGATAACAAAAGGCTTTAAAAGAAATACAAAACTAAATAGCCAGATGTGGTGGTGCATGCCTGTAATCCCAGCACTCAGGAGGCTGAGGCAGGAGGATTGTTGTGAGTTCAAGGCCAGCCTGAACGGCATAGTGAAACCCTGTCTCAAAAAGACCAAAAAAAAAAAGATCTAAAGAGGAACCATTGAATGTAATAAAAATTATAGTTCATTTAAGTAGCTCTGGCATTGATGGAGAATGGAGGGACTAGAGGAAAGCAAGTCTAGACACATTTAGAGAGCTGTGACCGAACTTGTAAAGGCCTTCACAATGTACTTCCAAAAGGAATGGAGAGAATTGAGTGTATTTTAAATATTTTTTTAAGGAGTTCGGAGATAAGCAGAAGGGTCTATGAAATCTCTCTGGTCACTAAATTGGGTGTTTAAGAGCGTAAAACTGTTAGGAAAAAGTAACCTAGACAGAAATGTGACTTAAATTGGGGAGAATGACTGAGACATTGAGAAAAACCTCAAAAGGAAGGTATATATTCTAAGATCTTTTTTTTTTTTTTTTTTTTTTTAATGTGGGTACCGGGAGTCAACCTCAGGACCTTGCACTTGCCAGCAAGCGCTTGTGCTACTGAGCAATATCACCGACCCTTTTTTCCTTTATGTGGGTTCCGGGAGTCGAACTCAGGACCTCGCACTTGCCAGGCAGGCGCTTATGCCACTGAGCCATCTCACCGGCCCTGTATTCTAAGATCTTGATCATACCCATTTCTGCTTTCGTTACAGTGTGATTTGGAAGGAATCATGCCAAATGTCACCATCAGCTTGAATCTCCCCACCAATGGATCTCCACTTCAAGATATTCTCGTTCATCCTTGTGTGACTTCTCTTGATTCTGCCATGCTGACTTCTAGTAGCATTGATGCGATGGATGATTCTGCATTTAGTGGGCCTTACAAATTTCCATTCTCTCCACCTTTAGAGTCATTCGACTTATGTTACTACACTTCCCAGGTAAACGGTCTTGGAACAGTTGAGACTTGGTCACTTTCATATATATAAGTACCATTGTAAATGCTATGATATATTTATAAATACTGTTCATGAGGACACTGTTTCTATTCTTGGCCCAAATGAGAAGTTCTCATGAGTTATTTACCAGACAATAATTGATGAATGAAGATGAATATTCAGTTATCTGCATGGGCTGCCTCTTATTTCTGGTATTTATAACTGCATTAATAGTTTTCAAAGTCAGTTTTTTTGTTTTGTTTTGTTTTGTTTTAATATTCCCTAACAAGGAGTCTGTGGTACAGGATAGACCCTAGTATGATTTAGTCATGGTTTTAACCATAAACATGAAGTAACTCTAATCCAGGAAATCTTAGTTACCAATATAAAGTATCAATAGCTATTTATTGCTTATTGAATAAGTGCTATGCATCAGACATCCTGGGCACTTTGCATGTATTTTCTCTAGTACTTTTAATAAACCTTAAGGTAGGCATTAGTTCCATTTTACAGATGCAGAATGTGTCAGAGAAGTTAAATGACTTATTCGTGGTCATTTAACTAATAAATGGCAAAGCCTAGATTTGAACCCAGAATTTGCAGATTCCCAGAGCCCAACATGTTTTCCTCTGTGCCATATCATTTGTCTCTTGTCCTAGTTTTCAGTCATTAGGTCAGGAAATCCTACTTAAGTAGAGGGAATTTATTTTGAGAAGGCAACAGGAAATCTCATTGTCATTTATGAAAGATGTGGAACCCAGGCCACATTGGTACTAGAGCCAGAAAATTAAAATTACTCTATGCCCAAAGTTCATACTGTCACATCGCTGCTTCTCAGTTGCTTTTAACTGCCTTTCCCTACTCGCATGGGATCTTACAGCTCTAGAACCTGCACTATAAGTAGTCTTAGTTCAGATGTAACAATAGGAATGATTGCTTCACCCCAGCCTACAGATAATTTCTCCTTCAGGCAGTTACAGTTGAGCTAGGGAGTTAGGAAAGGAATGGGGAAGTACAGTCACAGGCTACAAAAAGAGCAACAGGAACTGCACAGCATGGCAATGATCAGTGTGTGTAGTACATATCCTGTGCTGCAGGTTGGAGAACTTAGAGGAAGAGAACATCATAAAGGAGCAAGAGCACAGACTGGAATGTAGTGTAGACTTTTATAAGACACCTTCATCATCTCTGGAAACCGCAGAGATAGAAGAGTGTCTGCCCTTGGAATGAATTTAGATCCACCATTGCTGTTATCAAAGCAACCTGGAGGAACTCACTAGTCAATAAAGGCAGATCTGAATATGATTAGAATATGTGTATAAATATATACAATGTAATATATATTGTCTAATGTGTATTACTGGAAGACTTTGTGTCAGTCACCATTGGTATTTTAGATGCTGTAACCTGAGAATTATACAAAAATTTGTTTGTTTTCAGGTCCCTGTCCCACCAATTTTGGGTTTTTATCAAATGAAAGAAGAAGAAGTACACCTAAAAATAGCAGTTAATTTAAAACTTCATGAAAGTGTAAAAAATAATTTTGAATTCTGTGAAGCTCATATACCTTTTTACAATAGGTAGGAATAAATAATATGCCATGATTTCTACCTTCCCTAGTATATTCCCGTGCTCTGTAAGAAATTGTCTTTTCTGCCTTATTTTTGAGATGTAAGTAATTATATGTTACTCAAATGTAGGGTGATGCTGAGCCAAAAAAATTATTTACCGTTGATGTGCTATCATTTTTCTGGTTCAACTTGCTAGTAAATTATAACCTTAAGCCAATATAACTTCCTTGGAGATTATTTTACTACAGCTTTATTTTTAGCAGTTTTTCTGGATTCTGCATATAAGTCAGTGCTAAGTATCAGCTGCCTGATAAATTAGCCAGTCATCATAAGATTGCTTCCTCATCAGTTCTGCTTTTTAAGTTTTTGTGCAGCATAGCTCTTTCTAATGTATACTTGAATACATAGTAAAATCATAGGTTTAATAATATGTCAACCTATGTGAATATGTTATTATGTTCTGTAATATAATTGTCCTTAGAAATAAAAACAAAATATATCATGATCATAAATGTTTATGTGGGTTTTGGTATTTTCTGAGGTGTATCTTCATTATTACGTTCTATTCTGCAAACCTGAATACAGAACTGTTTTTATGCTGTCCTTGTATTAAGTAATATTAGCAAGATTTGACTTAAGTCTTTTAAAACTTATATCTGTGATCATTGTTTTCTGTTTTATTCTTTTCTTTTTAAAAGAGGCCCACTTACACACTTGGAATACAAAGTTAGTTTTGGCCAGCTTGAGGTCTTTCGAGAAAAAGGCTTATTGATCTGGATTATTGGTGAGCAAGGATTTTTTTTTGTTTTGTTTTATTTTGTTTTGTTTCTTTTATTTGGTGTAGATTCCACTCAATTTAGAATAGTTGATCGGTGTAAATGTGTTTCTAGGCCAAAAGTTTCCAAAATCACTGGAAATTAATCTTTCTGGAACTGTAACTTTTGGAGCCAAGAGCCATGACAAGCAGCCATTTGACCAGATTTGTATTGGAGGTACAGCATATGTAAAGGTAAACATATTTATTTGACTTATTATGTTAAAACTCTTTTGTCTGTTTCTAGATTGCATATATCTAGTTGATTTTTACTGTTTTCCAACAATTTTTTTGAATTCTATGCTTTTTATATGGATAATTCTTTTTAATTCTTTTTGTTTAGTACTACTAATTTTCTATTTCACTTAATACTCAAATTCTAAAGGACATAGTTAAGTATAAGTGTAACACCCAAACTTTTTTTTTTCAGTATTTATTTTATATTAATACATGCTTTCAATATATAATGATTACATTCCTTATGGAGAGTTGGTACATGTACATGACGCATCTTCATTTATTTTTCAACCCCTTCCCCGTACCCCTTCCCATTCCTTCATCTTTTAATCTCCTTCCCATATGAAAAAAGATTTATCTCCCTGCTTCTTATTGTCTTTCTTTTTGTACTTTATTTGTATTTTGAGTTTATCATATAAGAGAAACTATGTGATATTGACACTTGTGTGGTTTATTATGGTCTCAAGGTGCATCCATTTTCCTACACATGACTCAAGTTCATGTATCTTTATGGCAGAGTAGTACTCCATTGTATATAAATACCACATTTTCTTTATCCATTCATCTGTTGATAGGCATATAGGCTGCTTCCAAGATGTAGCTATTTTGAATTGTGCTGCTGTAAACATGGGTGTGCATGTATCACTGTAGTATGATGACTTGAACTCTTTTGGAAAGATACCAAGAAGGGGAATAGCTGGTCAAATGGAATGTCTAGTTTTAGTGGGTCCGTTTCTTTGTTTGCTTGATTGTTTGTTTGAGACAGGGTCTTGCTATGTAGTTCAGTCTGGCTTTGAACTCATTATGTAGCCCAGGCTGACCTCAAACTCTCAGCAATCCTTGTGTCTCCAGCCTCCCAAATGCTGGGATTACACGCATATGTCACCATGCCCAGCACTAATTTTAGTTTTTTGAGGAATCCCCATACTGATCTCCGTATCGGTTGTACTAGTTTACATTCCCTCCAAGAAATAGCTGGCAGTGATTTTTTTCCCATTCTGTAGGTCGTGTCTTCATTCTGTTGGTTGTTTCGCTTGCTGTGCAGAAGCTTTTTGATTTAATATGATGCCAATTTTTGATTCTTGGAAATATTTCTTGTGCAATTGGATTTCTGTTCAGAGTATCCTTGCCTATAACTATGACTTCAAAAGCTTTACCTAATGTATCTTCTAGCGATTAATTGTGTCTGTTTGCACATTTAGATCTTTGGCTCATTTTGATTTTAGTTTAGTACACGGTGAGAAACAGGAGTCTAGATTCAGTCTTCTGCCTATGGAAAACCAGTTTTCCCAGCACCATTTATTAAAGAGGCTATTTTTCCTCCAGTGTGTGTTTTTGGCCTGTTTGTCAAAGATCAAATAGCTGAATACGCCTGGGGTTGTTTCTGCATCCTCTGTGCCATTACATTGATCCACATGTCTGTTTTGTGCCAATACCGTGCTGTTTTTACCATCGTAGCTTTGTAGTATACTTTGTAGTATAACTCCTGCTTTGATCTTGTTACCCAGGGTTGCTTTCGCTAAATACTGTCCAACAGTAATATCTACTAAATGGTACTACTTTACCTCCACTACCAGTAATAGAACAGTATTCAACAATAGTAGCACAGAGTTAACTATCTAAAGATTCAGATCTCTGTCTGAAAATTCGTGAAGCTTTATAGTTATAGCAGCAAAGGTAAAAGGTCTGGGAAACCAGAGAATGAGAAAAGTAAAATTTGAAAAATTTACCAGCGGAAGATGAGAAGGAAAAGAGAGAAATGAGATAGGGAATCCTATGGAGGAATGAAAGGAATTTAGTTAGTATTAGAAAACAATTATAGAAAAGAATGAAAAAGGAAAAAAAAACAGGAAATAAAAAAAAGATAAGGGGAAAAGAAAAAAGAGAGAAAAAAAAGGAGAGGAAAAACCCCCAAACCCCAGAAGAACTTCTCACCCTGCATGTTGGCCTCCTCCACGGTCCAGTCATTTGTTTAGTTCTTGCTCTCGCCTCTGCTACTCCATACCAAAGGGAAGCCAAACCTAGAGCTGGCCTGGAGTTGCTGGGTGGCTACTGCTGGGGCGGGAAATGGTGACTGCAGCTGCTTGTCGTCCGCCTGTCCCGGGGCGGCCCCTAACACACAAACTTAACCTGCCAGCTCAGTTACAGGTTCAAGATGTGTGTACAAAAAGCATAAGATACACCTCTGCTCTCTAGGGATTTTCGTAAGGCATGTCAGTAATTGATCAATGTTAACTGCTTTTTGGTATTTCAGGGAAGGAGTGAGCTCTTCTGGGCATAGTGGTCAAGGAAAGGTAGAGCTAACGCAAACTATAGGCCTAGATAAGCATGAATACGAAGCCTTAAAGATTGACCAGCAATGGAGGAAAAAAATGACTTTCAGGAGCGAAGAAGGAATGAGGAATAAGACACACTTAAGAACCCATGCTAGACACAGTACTATTATATAAAACTGGATAGATAATTTAGGTTTGGAATGTAAAGGGCTTGACCTCTTTATTCCTTTGGTAGATACACTTTTTTGGTTAGGAGAATGATCTTTCAAAAAGTGATATTTTGTGAACATCAATTTGCACTGCATTTGAGGAAGGTAATTGAAAAAAACTAGAAACAACAAAAACATTTTATAGTTCCAGAAGAAAGGTAATAAGTTGATGCTGAACTAGTATAGTATCAGCAGAAAGAGAAAGGAAGAGAGGAAAAAGAAAAGGAGTACTCTAGGAGCCATGATGAAGGTGAACCTTTGGCCTCTAATACAGAAACTAGAAAAGTTAGAAGTCAAAGATGGTGTTCAAAAATACATAACTTAAAACAGATTCAGACTTCTAAGAGGGCAGAAATTATGTGAGTTCCATTCATTCATTATTTTATCCCCAACATTTTTCCCAGTACTTAGCACATAAGCATTGGCTGAATGTATGAACACACTTTGACAAAAGTAGTGTTACAGAACAGAGTTGGCAAGCAGTGAGCATCATGTAGGTGTTACTGGTAATAGCAGCATATCTTAATGTGTCAAATGAGTAGCTAAAAACCTAAAGCTTAGTTCTGAAGAGAGGTCACCTGTGTTTAGGAGTTATCTACAGTTAGCTACAGGGAAGAAATAGGCGACATGGTGGAAACTATTAATACCAGAAATAAATATGAGAAAATAGAAAGATTTGGAAGAACCAATGAGGAAAATTGAAGGAAATTGAATTATATTTGTCAATTAAGGCAGTTAGGGGGAAGTGGTAGTAAAGTCAAATGTACACTATTCTTAATTCAATTTTTCCTGTGTTGGCTTCAACTATGTCTTTTAGTTTTGTTTCAAGGATTACTATAAAAATTCCTAATTTTTCAGAATGTGGGATGTTGTTACACTATATGTCCTTCAAGGGTAGATACTATGATTTATCTGTTCATTTCTATAGCTTACTCACTTACAGTCTCATAAAAGGCATACAGTATATATTTGTGTTCATTGAATGGACTGAATGAGTTTTACATGGAATGAGTTATCTGGAAGTCAGCCTTGCCATATATGTCTTCCAGCATTCAGAATTATACCGAACAAACTACAACAGGAAAAAATTATTGATATCTAAAAACTACATCTTATACATAAGATAATTTAATTTGGCAGTTAAAGGAGAAAGTTATGAAATGGGGGAAATTTGCAGGGAAGAGAAGAACAAAAAGTACAGGGCTAGGGATATAGCTCAGTGGTAGAGTGCTCGCCTAACCTGTGCAAGGGCCTAGGGTCTGATCCCCAGTACTGCCCAAAAAAAGAAGAGAAAAGATATGAGGATATTTCAGCATCAGGAGTATTTAGGGGCAGAGATGATGAGAACCACAGCAAAAGGCGAGTGGAGGTCTGTGAAACACCAGCTTCTTCCTAGTTCATGTGAATGTCACTGTGATTCAGGGCATCCTAGCGCCGTGCCGCAGAGAAGATGTTAGTGCCCACTCTTCTACAGCACAGTGTAGTAACTGGCGTTTATTGTGATAACCCCACATTATCAATGAAATCCTGGAACCATGAATACATTTTGGAAAAGTCTTCTAGATGAAGAAACAGATAATTTCTAAGTTAAGTTCTATAAAAATTAAATTTTACTTTTCTGAAAAACTAAGTAAAACAGGTCATTCCCCCCCAAATATAATATAAATTAATGTCTCTCTTTTATAATTGCACTCTTTTATTTCACAAAAAAGGTGTACATTCTTGCCTGTAAAAGAACTGTGGTATGAAATATGTGAAATATATCACAATCACATAGTCTATGGATAGAAGAGAATATATAGTTGATATGTACATATTTGTATACATTTGCACATGTGTGTACACACAGTTGAAGTTTAATATTTGTGAATGCTATTGTGAACTATGTGAATTGTGTCAAGGGGAAAAAAGGACCGTTTTCACCAAGTAATCACATTAACTGTTACGTTTCTCTCCTTTTCCTAGCTTCATTTCAGGATCTTAGATTACACACTCACTGGATGTTATGCAGATCAGCATTCAGTTCAAGTTTTTGCATCCGGAAAACCAAAAATAAGCGCACGTAAGTTGTACAGATTCAAACTAACTTAATGGAATTCCATAATTTAATGGAATTAAAACTGTAGTATGTTGTTATTACCTAAGGTAAAACTAAAATGTAATAGAAATTAGAGATTGGAGAATAATCCCAATTTATAAATGTTCTCTCCTGATCCACTTCCGCTGTGATGGCTTGTGTCTACTTGTCCCCCCAAAGCCTTATGCAGTCATAAGTGGGGCTTTCTCAGAGGTGGCTGGATCTCAAGTGTGTGACGCTAGAATTGATTCATAGTGCAATGCTAAGATTAAGAGCACTAGGATTAAGGGTGTGAGTGCTGCGCACCCAGCCTAGATAAGATATAAGGGATAGAAAGAGCTGTGGTCGTCTGTCCCTTGTTGCTTTGCTTCTGTCCACCATAAACTTTCTCGTCTGCCATGTGCCACCCTGCCTTAGAGTCAGCTGATTATAGACTAAAACCTCTACAAACTGTGAGCTAAATAAACCTTTCCTCCTTTAACTTTGGGTGTCGGCTGTTTTGTCTCAGCAACGAGAAAAATAACTAAGATATCCCCCCTAACACTTGGTGAACTTTACCCTGCCCTCTGCCTTCGTCTGATTAGGAAAAGGTGGGAATGAGCAAAGATTGATATTAGAGGTGTGCTTTGGTATAAAGTTTGATGTGCTTTGCTCTGGTTATAATAAAACCTTTTATTCACCAGGGCTTTGATACCAAGCAGATAGAGTCTGGCTCCATCGTATTGGCTGTATAGTTTTGAGCAAGTTAGTAAACACCTTGAAGTTTTAGTTTCCTCATTTATAAAGTGGAAATAATAGTGTTACGGATATTCCTTGTGTAACAACCTACCTGTTTAATCATGACTGTTGGACTTACCACCCCCACTCGGACTTATGACCTGCGTTTGGGCTCACGACGCGGGACCGTGAGCAGCAGTGCGGCCCGTGGTGGCTTCTACAGTGCAGTACAGTATAGTACTGTGATTTTTGCTGATTGTTCAGTACTATAGTACTGTAGTTTCATGTTGTTATACGTTACCGTACTGCATGTAAGACTTACCCAAATAAAAGCAAAGTCATTAAGTTGGAATTTCCTTTGACCATTTCTTTGTTCTGGATATTGTAATGTTCCTCATTTAACAACCTAGTTGCAGGACCATAACTTGGTCATTAAATGAGAAATACCTATATATACCCTAAGCAGTTTCTTGTGAGTGGCAGTAATAAATTCCATGTAATGTCACCAGAATAAGCCAGTATTCTTTACCTCCCTAGGTTTTCTCTTACATCAGATTTTTTTGTTGTTTCTTTAAATGAATTCATAAAAGTATTATGGTGCATTTGTTTTTTATTTTTTATAATGAGAGCATAATATTGAATAGGCAGTTCTGTCAAAATGCAAACAGACCAATATTTAACATTATATATGGGAAATATGTTACTCTCTTTAAGTAGTAACTAAAATATTTTTAAGCATTTTGTAAGTATTAAGTAAACATACTGTAATTTTCGGAAAACATAATACAGAATGGGAAGTTTTAGTAATATATCTGCTTTGTAATACATCAATAATATACTTGCTTTTTTTTTTTTTAACCCAGGGCCTCACACATGCTAGGCAAGTGCTACACCAACTGAGCTACATCCCCAGCCTTTTTTAAATTTTATTTTGAGGCAGGATCTCACTAAGTTGCCCAAATTGACCTCGATCTTTGACTCCTCATACCTCAGTCTCCCAAGTAGTTGTACCACCATGCCCAGCTATACCTGCTTCTTAGTTGAAAATATATTAAATGAAAAAACTCACTTTAAATGGATCATTATTACCAGTCTCTCATGGCGTTCCTCTGTGTTTGTTTCCGAACATGACTCAATTTGTGCAGCTATGAGAAACCTTTATTTTGCCATCATCTCAACCAAAAATGAGATGTTTACTCACAATAGATTACACTTCAGTTCCAAAGTAGTAACAATGCTGATCTCAATAATAATGGCTAGCATTTTTCGCTTACTATATGCCAGGCACAGTCCCAAGTGTTTTATGTATAATAACTCAGGACTCTCCCAACCCCCTCTGTGAGGGCTGTCATCTACATTTCACAGATGAGGACCTTGATGGAGCAGTGATTAGGGCCACATAGCTCATAAATGGCAGAACCAAGAATGCAACTCGAGCAGACTGCCACCAGAGCCTGTCTGCGTAGCAGTGTGCTGTCGACTCAGTTTTCCTAGGTTCTCAAACTTATAACTAAGGAAAACAGAACAAACAAAAGACAAAGTAATATATCCTATATACTGTTATAAAGAGGGACATGAAGGAGGGTGGAAAAGGCTAAATTGGATATTTAGTGATGCATATACTTTTTTAATATGTGTTTATTAGCTCCAAATGAGCATTATTACCTCAGTTCTGCATACCAGAAAAGTTTAGTTCAAAGAGGTTGCCATTTGTCCAAAGTTAAAAGTCTATTAAAACAGAGGGCTTAAATTTGATAAGAACTATAAAGAACCAGCAAAGCAACCTCTGTAGAGTGTTGCAGGGAAGTTGGAGTATTGATTTGTTTCTTTGACACTTTGAATGAGTAACAGCAAGACCAGAATCAGGTAACTTCTGAAAGGTTACAGAAGGGAAACCAACAAGGAACTTCTAAATATTTTTGCAATTAAAGTATTAGCCCATAAGTAATAGAACTGAGGGAGATATGAGGAAAAAATTGACAGATTTGCCTTAAGTAGAAGATATTTCATATACGTTCAAAGATGGATTATTCAGATATTTAATGAGCTCATTTTTTTAATGTAATAAAAGTTAAAGCCCTGATAAAATTAAAATGAATACTTCAAAGTAGATTTTTAAAAATTATAACTTTGCTCTCTTGAATTTTTGGTGAGATAAAATAAGTTTATCATTAATTCTTTTTCTTTTTCCTCTTTTAGATCGGAAACTAATTTCCTCTGATTATTACATCTGGAATTCTAAAGCCCCTGCTCCAGTTACATATGGATCATTATTATTGTGATTTTCTCCTGTTTAAGTAGAATTTATTAGCCTGGTGTAGTAGTGAGTGCATGTAGTCCCAGCACTCTAAGAGACTGAGGCAGGAAAATTGCAAGTTCAAGCCCATCCTGAGTAACTTAGTGACTTAGCAAGACCCAGTCTCAAATTAAATAAAGGGCTGCGGGTGCAGCTCAGTGTGAAGGCCCTGGGCCCAGTCCCCAGTACCGCATGCAAAAGTAGATAGATAGATAGATAGATAGATAGATAGATAGATAGATAGATAGATAGATAGATAGATTAAAAGAATGAATGAATGTATTTATATTATAGTAACATAGCTTACATGGAATACAATCTTTCATTTCTAATTTATATTCATATAACCTGTGAGTAAAAAAAATGATTGAGTGATTTAGTTAAATAAGTACTCATATTTACTGTTTTTAGTCTAGTATACAGTAGTTTCAAAGAATATTTTAAAGGACAATGTCTTCAGTTTTTGTTATCTTTGACTTTATGTCAGTGTGTTTCAGAATGTAGAAAAGTGTGATTCATTCTAGCATATTTTAGACTAGTCTTTGGCCAACACGTCACAATACTCCTTGCTGCGCCTGTGGCAGGCATTGCTAATCATTCACAACCTTTCTATACTGAGCTTTTCTTAGTAAGAACTCGGGCTTATTCTCAGTGCAAAACTTCAGGCAGCCATTCCAGTGGATTGTAGCTGATATGCAAGGTATATTTGCTTTTCCAAACCCAAGTCCTAAATCCCTAGTATGATGTGCTATTACAGAATACCAGAGACCAAGTAAGAAACAACTATAAAATTTTTTGGGGGAAAAAAAGTTAACAGAGACAAAGGAAAATTACTTTAATAATAACTTGTTCTTTAACAGTTCTAGCCTACTGACTAATAAAGAATCCGCATATAATTCTATTTAAGATAGTGTTTGTCTCTGTTCTGCAGTCTCTTGTTAGTAAGCGCATTCATCTGCCAAAATATCTTGTTGCTTGGGATGTCGTCAGGCGTGCTAAGATGGAATACTCTGAAAAGGTGAAAAGGTTTGGTGATCATTTGATGTTTGCAGCCAAGTTTTAAAAAATAAACTGAAGTATAATACTGCTTTCTCCGTGCTTTACTAAATTAAAACCCATTAATGAATGAATTCATATTAAAAATTCAGAAAGCCTTTATGTGAGTATGGAGGCTTCCTCTTAGTCTTGTTCGGCATATTTTCTTTAGATTTGTTGCCCTTATTCCTTATTACCATTCTTTCAGTTCCTTCAGGAACCATCTAGTTATATCCTTTATTCTCCACTTGTTTCTACAGGTAACATCACATTCTATTTTCAGAGCTGTTCGTTGTCAAGTTGGAGTTTAAGTGGCAAAAAAGTCTCAAGATCCTCAGAACTTAATTCATGTCAAAGTTCTTTATACCGAACAGAATTAGAACCATTAGAAAAAATATGCAGTACAGATTAATATTCCAAACTCAATTATATCTTAGATTCTGTTTTTTAATGAGTCTCCTAAGGAAAACCTTAGAAAAAGCTGCTAACTTCTCAAGAAAGAGCCATAATAGTTTGAAGGGATAGTGCATATAAACTTAGGATTTAAAATAAGATTTTTTTTTTTTTTTTTTTGTGGGTACCGGGGGTCGACCTCAGGACCTCGCGCGCCAGCAGGCACCCGTGCCGCTGAGCGATATCACCGGCCCCTTTTTTCGTATGTGGGTTCCGGGAGTCGAACTCGGGCACTCGCGCTTGCCAGGCAGGCGCTTAAGCCGCTGAGCCATCTCACCGGCCCTTAAAATAAGATTTTTTAATTAAGGTCAGTCCTCATTATAAACCCTCATTTTCTTTTTTTTTTTTTTTTTTTGTGGGTACCGGGGGGTCGACCTCAGGACCTCGCGCGCCAGCAGGCACCCGTGCCGCTGAGCGATATCACCGGCCCCTTTTTTGTATGTGGGTTCCGGGAGTCGAACTCGGGCCCTAGCGCTTGCAAGGCAGGCGCTTAAACCGCTGAGCCATCTCACCGGCCCTAAACCCTCATTTTCTGCAAAGCATTATCAAATCATAAGGTTTTATGTTCAGAATTATCCCAAGTAATAAAGAAAAGAGAATAATTGCCTATCCAGGACTTTAACTTGCTCTTCTGGCTTAATCATAGATAATCAGTAGTAAAACTTTACTTTTGGCAGGGGGAGGAAATACCATCCCCCTTAAGTTATTTATCTCTCTTCAACTCAAAGAAAGCTTAACATTTCCTTGTGTTAGCATTAATAGAACCTTTTGGTGATCCTAAGTGTACAAATACTTAGCAAAGAGCACTAAGGTAGGCGAGAGGCGTTTATCTGAAGAGTAGGGAGAGGCTCAATATAATCCCCGAGGCAAAACTTTCTATATAAGCAAGTTAGAAAAACCAGCAAACTTTGATTTGGCATTTCTAGAAGCCAGAGGAAAGTCTAGGAAGGACTGGACAGAGCAGGGATGTGGGGAACCTAGGGCCCTCTGTTGCCCTTCCATTCTAACATCATGCTACAGAACTAAACTAGCTTCGGTTTTTATCCCAGTGAGTTCAGCTGGGCGCACTGTGATGTTTTTGATTTTGTCCAGAAACCTGTCACTTCAGGATAATTTCTGAAGACAAAGTCTGCTTCCCGTTTGGTAGGTGACCTGTTCAATGTTTTCCCTGCGTCTGGGAACTCCTTAGTGTAATTAGCGACCTTTGAACTCCACAACTAATCCTGGGCTATTTTGTATTCCTTACTCATCTTTAAGGCTGGACCTTTCTTTTCTTCAGAGTCCGCTGCCACAATTAAAGAAGAAACAGCTGCATTTCAAAGGGATTCTGATTCCAGAAGCTTAATCGTGATTGACGTGTTCTTATTCTAAGCTATAAGACACTCTTAAGAGTCCTTTCTTGGGTTAAAACTTCAATCATTTTCTAAAAACTTATCTCACTATGGATTTTATTCATTTTCTTTTATAACTATTCTTTGCATTTTTAAACTTGAAAGATGCTTTGCGTTTGCAATGAATATGAGCATCTACTTCCAGTGAAAGACTTGGATGGTGTCAGAACTGCTCTAGATGCAAAATTGCTAAATTCCCTTTGGTACCAAAATATGATTATGAAATCTGATGTCTATCATAAGGGTAATTGTCCTTCCCTAAATCCTGAGGGCAGAAAGAAAAAGTTAAATTTCTGAGAATGAGCTCCAGAAAAGATGGTTCATAACTTTTTAAAGCCAGCAATATAGTAGGCACTACCCTTACCGTGATATTTTAGACTTCTTAAGTAATTACATCAGTCTCAAGTTTGAAGTGTAAATAGCCTTGTCAGTAATTCTTACGAGAATTGTGTAAAATTTTTTCTATTAAACAGTCTGTCTCATAATTTTTTATGCTAACCCAATATTTTTGTGTTAAAATCATTATGGTTTTTGTTTTTTTTTTTTTTTTTTTTTTGTGGGTACCGGGGGGACGACCTCAGGACCTCGCGCGCCAACAGGCACCCGTGCCACTGAGCGATATCACCGGCCCCTTTTTCGTATGTGGGATCCGGGAGTCGAACTCGGGCCTTCGCGCTTGCAAGGCAGGCGCTTACGCCGCTGAGCCATCTCACCGGCCCAAAATCATTATGGTTTTATACAGTGTTTGACTTAAGGTCTTTTCCAGAAGACTTTTTGTACATGTAACACCTGCTAATGTTTTTCTTATAGTTTTTCTTACGGTATTTAAACATAGACATCCCTCAATTCTTACACTACTACCTGTAGGAGGTCCATAGGTGGAATTATCATCGAAACCGCTGCGGAGACTGCTGCCGTGGCAGAGTAGTTGTCCATAAAACAAAGGTCAGAAAAGGGATGTTAATAAACAGTCCTCAGGTTTAAGGGACTTGTTCAGGATTACATCTTAAATTCCAACAAATCAGATTTAGGAGTTACTGAAAGTGAAATTGATCCATCCCTCATCCAAACTTTGCAACTTTCCTGTTCTGACATCATTTAGATAGATAGCTGTATTATCAGATTAGAAACCATTGTGCCAGGCTGCTGAAAGGAAAAGGAGGCAAAAAGCCAAACATGGGATGAGTTCTGAACCTTCTAACCTGGCTGAAGTACGTTGGTCCCTGTTATGCAAAGACCTTCAATCCTCTGCTAAGTTCAGTGGAAATAATTTTCTTGAATGACAGGCTTATTCAGCAAGGATTCAGTTGGTGATTAATCCCCCTTTGATCTAGGGTATTTCACTTAACTAGCAGTTACCTCATTCTGACAAAGTGCAGCTGAGATTAGGGAGATCACTGGAACACTACCAGGGTGTGCATTTATTCTCTATAACCTTCTAAAGCAAGGGCCAAGAATGCAATTTATTTTCAGTATTTGAAAATGTAAAGTCCTGTCTGCTAAGTTAGAAAGTCAATTGAATACCAAATGAAGTTTATTTCTTACGTAATAGAACAAACATTTCTTTTTGCTTTGCCTAACAATGATATAAGGA
The DNA here is from genome assembly GCA_028451465.1 of Erethizon dorsatum. Taxonomy (NCBI): domain Eukaryota; kingdom Metazoa; phylum Chordata; class Mammalia; order Rodentia; family Erethizontidae; genus Erethizon; species Erethizon dorsatum. Next base: position 91,072,776 of record CM051828.1, on the reverse strand, counting down.
AACACAGGCTTTAAAAAAAGAAGAAACAAAGACTACATTCCAAGTGTAGCCTCCCATTTTGTTTCCTGTGCTAGAGTGTATGCTTATTGGCCCTCCAATAACCCAAAAATCAAAGGCGTGGCTACAATTTAGGTCGAGAAAATGTTTCTGTTTTATTAAAGTGCATAGTTTCTTAGCTCCCATCACCATCATTAGTAAATGTCATGCTATGAGGTAAAGAAATACAGTTAGGGAAAATGTGTTGTAATACACAATTATTCATTGTAAGACTTCTGATTTCAAAGCTTCGCTTATTAACATTTCCTTTCTTGACACAGAGCTTGTTATATTTCCATTAAAATAATAATTGCATTCATTTTCAGAATGAAGATTCTTTCCATAAAGTGTCATTACCAAAATACTTCAAAGAAATTATTTTAAGTGTTTTCCCCCTTTTCTTCATCTGGATACCTCTTCTATAAATTTAAACTTTGAAGTATTCTATGGAACTGTGAAAAAAAAAAATTAGGACTTGTTAAATCTATTATCAGTATCAGTGTATTTATTTATTTTGCAAGGTGTCCAAGTTTGGGGATTTATTCCTCAAATATAATTCAATAATACCTATAATACTTATAATTATGTGTAGCAAAATTTGTTTTTTAAGATTAAATTTAGGGGCAGGTGAGATGGCTCAGCAGCGTAAGCGCCTGCCTGGCAAGCGCGAGGGCCTGAGTTCGACTCCTGGAACCCACATACGAAAAAGGGGCCGGTGATACCGCTCAGCGGCACGGGCGCCTGCTGGTGTGCAAGGTCCTGAGGTCGACCCCCTGGTACCCACAAAAAAAAAAAAAAAAAGATTAAATTTAACCAAGACCTGGTAATACTTCTAATCCCAAGCACTAGGTAAACTGAGGCAGGCTCACTGGAGCCCAGGAGTTCCAAACCAACCTGGGCGAGATAATGAGACACCATCTTGAAAATAAATAAATTTTTATTGGTGATAAATTTTATAGACAATGCATTTTAGTAAAATGTTTCGTAGTTCCTCATCATCCTAGTGGCGATTTGCAGGATCATTTCTTTTACTTTTTTGGCTCAAATCCTTTTGTGATCTGATTTATAAATTGGAACAGTGACTCCAAGAAGAATGTATCTAAGTTTGTGCCTAATCAGCCTCCTCTTGTTTCAATTTAATAATACCTTTCTAAGTGTCCTTTAATAGTAAATTACTTAGCCATAGCAAAATTGAGGATCAAAAAATATATATACAGAAGAGTAGGAGGGCATGATCACGTGGATGTGTTGCTAAGAAACATGTTCTAATAATTACGCAGTAGAGAGTTAATAAATGCCACAGTATATCTTAACATATGCCATCAGAGTATACTTACGCACAGCATACACGTATGAGTATGTGTGGATGTAATGTATATGATGCTAGTGTGTCATTTCCTGTGAAACATTTCAGTATCAAGCCAGAAGAAGATTTACAGTCAAATATCTTCCCTCCAAATACTAATGTTCATAATAATGAAAAGACTCATTAAAGTGGAAACTGCCCAGAGTCTCAATGAGACTAGTCTTACAAAATGGTTAAAACTCTTTAAAAGCCAAAGGCTTTTCAGTTAACTTCTAATTTTCATCACCAAATAGAACACTATTTTCCATATACATCCTGGAGAAGTTCAGTGGCATCACTGTAACCTAACTTCTTTCCTGCCTTGTAAACCTGTTATTCTGAGGTCCAAGTTGGTTTCTCTAAGGACCTGGCTACTCTGAATTTACAGATTGCTGAATGCCCAGCAATGGAAACCACCTGCTGATGGTTTTTCCAGTAGGAAATGAAAATCTACATATCTAGAATGCATTGAACATTTGAAATCAAACTATATTTCCTTAATATGTCTTTTTTTTTTTTTTCCCCTCACAGTACTGGGGATTGAACACAGGGCCTCACTCATGATACATAAGCACTCTAGCACTGACATTCCCCAGGCTAAATGACCTCTTTTAAATAGTAATTCAGGGGGAGGGGGTGAGTGTTTAGTAAATACTAATGATGATGATGAAAAATTGTCAACTTTTTACCTTTTTCAAGGACTTGAGTGCCCTCTACAGGTTATAAAAAGATAATGACTATTTTTAAACCCTGTTAAATTTTTCTTTTAAAAGTAGAGCTTGCTTTTAATCTTGGTGTAATCCAATTTATTTACATTGTTAACTTAATTTCCCAGTGATTGAATAGTTTTTTTTTTCTGCTGGTTTTTATTGTGTTTAATGTGAAGAATGTAAAGCTAGTGAGTATTTTAGATCACTTAGCTGGAGCCCTTTAAATGTTGCGTCCTAGAAACACAGATTCACAAAAAGATTGGAAAAGCATTTAGTTATTTTGACATTTATTGCAAATTTTGAGACTAGATTGGGAAAACATTTACCTATCTTGAAATTTATTGAAGATTTTGAGTCTAGCTTGATTATATCCTATTACATTTTTGGAATAGTATACACTTGAAATAAGCCTTGCTTTTTCAACATGTATCATGTAAATCATGTAATATTACATGAGATAAAAACTTAAAAGTTACATGAGGTTTCTGTTCTTGATCTTTTGAGCGATGTAATTTTTTTAAGGATTGAACAGATAATGCTTTGGTATTATTGTTGCATAGATCTACTATTAGAGTATTTCTATTTGAAGAGCAGAAGGCCACTTACTAGTTACCATATGGAAATAAACAAGAATCATTGATTTTGGTGCGGCCCTACTTTCTCAACAGGTGTAGCAGATTTGTTCCTAATGGATAAAGGAGTTCATTTGTGTATGAAACTGTAGATCTGCAGTGCTAGTGGCCCTTCTGATTCAATTAACTTATTTGGTAAAGCCACCGGGGAAACTAAATATGAGAAGAATACAAGGAATGACTGGATCAGATTCATAGAAATAGATCTTTGTGCAAGCAGTGTAATGATTGTGATCATCAACCTTGAAAAGTAAATTAGAACAAGCAAATTACTGTTGAGAAATTCTTTCAGCACTCTGCAGTTGCTACTCAGCTAGTCATGGCTCAGCCAGAGGCCAGGGGAAAATGTGCTCAGATTTGCACTGACAAAGGAAACATTATTAAAGTGAATGTTTACATTGTGTTTATTGAAGTGTTCAAAGAATATTTGTTGCATCTTCAAGCAACCTGCTGCTCTCCAAACTATTACAATGCATGAGTGGTAATAAAAATGAGTCATTTGTACATTTTAGGAAAATAAATAACACTTAGTTTTCTCAGCTGTTTTCAAAATACTTGTTTCAGGCTGAATACTGCATTCTCTTTTAAAGTTTTTTCCTTTAGAAAATATGCCAATTAAAGAAAAACTCATTCAGTTGAATGCACCTTCCAATTAATTCCAAATTCTTTGTGTAGCTTTCCTCCCAGAAACTGTAATGCCTAAGAAATAATCTTGCTTCTTAAATACGCTAAAAATAACAAAAAATGAAAACAACTGTGAAATTACTGACAGGTTGCCAGTTGAGTATATAATACATGCATTGGAAAGGTATCTCCTGACAAGTGTGATAACTTTTAAGAGGTACAATGATTTCGAATTACCTCATAAAGATTGAGACTGGAAAAGATAGTTACTAAATATCAGGCATGCCAATCGGACATTTAGAAGTTTAGTAAGTAGTATTTGTACTGGTAAAATGGGAAACGACAAAAATCTAGCAACTTTATTAAGTGAACAGTTTAAATCACTTATATTTTAGAACTAGAAGTATAGTATTTAACAGGGATTAAAGTACTATATTTTACTTGATATCTTTAATCAAGAAGATATTCATCAATCCCTTATGGATTGACTAATTTTTGAAGAATTCTCTAATTCACCAACAAAATAAGTTGTTAGTTTCTTCCTTTATTCTAGCCTAAAAATCTTACCTATCACAGTTATCAAAGATTAGCCCATTCTATAAGCACTTGAGAACATCTTATTTTATTCACCGCTTATGTAACATTATTTAGAAAATACGGTACAGTAATACCTTGCATGAACACTTCTGTTGGCAAACAACTCAGGTGTCAAACAAGTGTTTGACAAAATTTTGCTTCCGTTCATAAACTCCACATCAGGTGACGTACAACTGCAGCCATCATCTGCAAAATTATAAAACAAGTTTGTGAACCAAGGTACCACTGTATATTTATTACTTTGACGTCCAGAATCAGTAAAATCTTTCTTTGTCCATAATTTGAGAAAAATCTCATGAATCTTAAAAAGGCAGATGCCCATCCTCTAACTCAGTTTTTGCTAATGCAATAACCGGAAGTGGTAACATTTATGTTGATAATGTCTAGGCTTTGTTAAACATTAATGTTGAAAGTGTTGTGTGTGCATGTGTGCTGGGCATTGAACCCAAGGCACTGGGAATTCTAAGCATATACCCGTAACACTGAGCTGTACCCCCAGCCCCAAGAACTTTTTAATGTGATGATCACTAACCTCGTGCCCATTTCCCCTCATACATATTAAAATAGCACTTTCCTTTCATTGTATTTAATAGTGAATGCCTAAATACCAACATTAAAAACCGCCGAATGATGTAGTTGAAATGGAGACCTTGCTCAATTCAGTCTGTACAAACTCATACGTTAAACATTTCTTGTGCTCTGTTATGTGTCATTATAGAACTAGACACAGACAAAAAATAGTCTTAAAATTTGAACCATACGTTTTAACTTCTGCAGTTTGCTGATGTTATTCTACAGAAGACTACATTATTAATACAGAAACTCCCCAGAGCTGATGGTTGAGGTTTGCCACAGGCAGAAGGAAGGGCATCCAGAGCCAACATTCATCTCTAGGTCTGTCTGCAGCAGTCCCAGAAACCTGACTGATGGAACAGACGGGAGAGTAAGTATATCAATGCGAGAGGATACTTTCTCCCGCCAGCCATTTGGGGTTTGGATGTACTGTACAGCACAGTATATCTTATGTTCCAAGGAGAACACTTACTATACTTAATTTAGTGGCACAAATACAAAAACACTCCCGCCCTGCCCTTTACCTCATTAATTTTAAACATGTTCATATGTTCTAGTATGACATCGCCTGTGTATGTTTTGTGTTACAGGATTTAATGCAAGGCCTTTGCACTAAGCTACATGTCCTGCCTTTTTTTGTTTTATTTTGATACAGGGTCTCAGGCACTGCTTTGCCCAAGCTGACCCCAAAGTCATGATCCTCCTTCCTCAGTTCCCAGAGTGTTGGGATTACAGGCCTGCGTTGCCACACCCAACTACCTCTGCATTTTCAATGAAGAAAATACAATTTTCAGACAGGATTATAAAGAAATGTCATGTAATCAATTGATATGCTAATATATCAACTGATAAGCTAAATTTTTCTTTAGGACACGCACAAACGTGTAAGAAAGCAAGGAAAATACATTCTTAGGACATGAGCCTCACATTGATTTGTATTAGTATGCAAACCTTCTGTCTCCTACCCAGTATTCCAGATTCGACAGTAGCATTCATCTTCACATCTTTGCACTCCTAGTGCCACCAGAAGCACAAGCTTAATATAATGAAGCAGCAAAATGTTAAGTGCTCAATAAAGCAGATTACTCTCCTTGCAACAAATCAGTGACAGGGAAGTGATTTTGGAGTGTGTGTGTGTGTATAAAATGTCCCTTTGCGAACTGGCTCAGTCCACACTCTGCACAGGTGAATTCTGCCCGCTGCTTGCCATCTAGCACTATTCAGATAATTCGTTGCCTTTATGACACTGCTTTTCAGAAAATAGTGCGGAGCCTTGGCTGGCCCTGTTCAGCCCGCAAGCGCGGAGGCCGCCGTCCTAGGACACAGTGCTGCTGGCTGCGCGCAGCGCACCTCGGAGCACGTGGCGCCGGTGGTAGAAGCCCTTCCGGAGCCCACTGCAGCAGGCGTCTAGGCTCCCACTCTTCGCCAGTCAGCCCGCCTTTGCTGTGACTTATGTGCTCTGAGAGCTACAACTCCCTTATCCTACAAAGCTCCAGCTTTCATTGATCCCTGATACGGATGAAATGAATTTGCCGGTATCCAAGATGTTCAAGAGATGATTTTGTTTTCCAGTGCCTGAGATCAAACCCAGAGCTTCACGCGTGCTAGGCGAGTGCTTTAACATTGAGCTGTGTCCCCAGCCCCCTAATTATTATTTTGAACGTTTCCATTAACCGTAGAGGCAGAGTGGTAAGGAGAAAATAATAGTCTTTGAAGTCACACAGGCCTGATTTCAAATCCCAACTCTGCTATTTACAAGCTGGGTGGTCCTGGAAAAGTATTTAACCTCTGTGGTCTTTGGTTTCCTCCCAGTTTCTTGGGTTACTGTGAGCACTGAATGACACAAGTTCTAAGCGTAGGTATTCTGTGTGCGTTCTTTTCTGTACCAAAAGTTTATCATGGCCCTTTCCATGGAACTGTCTCTGCCTGTAATTAGGTGTCTATGCCTTCAGATTATCAAAATTATACTGTCCATTTGCCTTCAGTTTTTAATGTTCTGCTGTATACTGTGTTTTAGGAACACCTCTTCAGTTGCTTCAGTGAGTCCTTGGAGTTAAAGACTGGAGAGGGTGGGTGCAAGTGTTTTGTAAGGTTTGCTAAGGTTTAACAATGCATCATTATCCATGGAAAGACATTCATTCAAAATTCACATATAAGAAAATACTCATGTTCTACCAAAAGTGGGATTGCGTGAAAATAAAATTCATGCACAGGAACACCGAACAAACTTGTTAATATGCCAGAGCTCAGTTAACTTCTGGATATCTTTACACTGTTAAAAATAAGGTCATTCATAACAAATTGTTATCTGTGAAAGTCATTTCTTCATAAGATGAATCACTGGTTAAACCTGAGTCAAATGTCTTGTAAAGAAATTAATACATTCAGAATATTCCACCAGAAATTATTATGTCGTTTACTATAGTAGGCCCTAGGAAAAAAATACAAAGATTAGACAAATGCTCGCTTTTCTGGAATTTACAATCTGAAAGATACAGAAATGCTTTTAAAGTGCCAGCTGTTACCTTTGGAGTTTTGTTTCTTTATAAACATTTTATAATACCTAATAATTTTTTAAATGTCAGATTTCTAATTTATCGATAATGAAATATTGAGATGTCAAGTTTAGCTTCTGAAAATCTGAAGTTTTAGAACAAGTTCACTTATATCTTAGTATTACTAAAAAGAGTGGGAAATTGCTATAATAGAAAAGGTACATTTTGGTGTTCTATTCCACCAGCACTTTTGCCCAAATTAGCACTCTTTTTTTTGTGTGTGTGTGTGTGTGGGTACCGGGGTTCGAACTCAGGACCTCACGTGCCAGCAGGCGCCCATGCTGCTGAGTGATATCACCAGCCCTTTTTTCATATGTGGGTACCGGGAGTTGAACTCAGGACCTCATGCTTGCCAGGCAGGCGCTTATGCTGCTGAGCTATCTCACCAGCCAAATTAGCACTCTTGAGTAAAGGTACTCTAAGCTATAGCTACAGATTTCTGATGGCAGTGGAAATATTCTTTCATCTTCTCTCAAGCTGCATCTCTCCCACAATTCCAAATTTCTGTGGTGTTGAACATGGAAAGTAAATGACAAGATACTGTGTCTTGGGTATGACCCTCAGGAACTGCTGAAGGCCACTCCTGTGCCAGGAGCTTCCTGACTTCCTCATTCTGCACAGGCGGGTCTTCCCAACTCCCAGCCCTACCCCACTACCCAGGATGCTTAGTCGGTGGTGCCAGAGAGTTCCCAGGAGCAGCTTTTGATAATTATTTCTCTATATTTTCTTTCTATGTCTGGCAGATACATTGTTTTACATTTTAATGGTAATATAAAAATTCCTCTAGATTTTGAGTTAAAAATGAATCCATATGAAGAAAAACATTGAGTAAATAATGATTCAGGTCATATATGGCTAACACGAAGGTTGAAACTCAGGGGCACAAAAGTAATCTTGGCCCTTCATGGAAATCAAAGATTACTCTTCACATCATTTTTCAGTGAACCCTTGGAAGGGTTAGTAAGCAGTGTCATCAGTGGAAAATATGCTCTGGTTCTAGGGTTAGGCAGACCACACAGTTCAGTGTCATCTCTCTTTAAGGAGACTTTGCCCCTGGGGGCCTCATTTATTAAAAAAAAGGGGGCACAAATTAGATCCCACATATACAGTGAATGGTACATAGATAAGGCTAGTTCTTTCCCTTTGACGCTTCTCTAATATCAGATCAGCTGTTTCTGTTTTTTAAATGATTTAAGCTGGGAGTAGGCCATAATGTTTTACATTCCACTTATTTCTTTGTGATGTTCTAGTGAAATAGGGAAAACTAGGCATTAAGTCCCCATATTTACTGCAGCACATAGGAATTAAAAGTTTGTGGCAATGGTAAAGTCAGGTTGAGATTTTCATCTAGGTAAGGTACACACGCACACACACACACACACACACACAAATATACACACACAGAAAATGAACTCAAATGCATATATGTCCTTGAATCATTTTCTTCTCTGCTTTGTACCTAAGATGTTAAGGGTGGGAATTCTAACTTTTATGAAGTATTTGCAAAGCCTTTTAATATACACATTTGGTTAGTAGCTTAGTATTGTCTTCATTTTACTATTCTATCCTTATTCTCCTTTTGCCTCAATATGTTTTTTATCCTACTATATCTTTCTGAACTACCCCATCCTACTTTCCTGATGTGTATTAATGTAATATTACTGTAGCCTTCATTGTTAATTTTCTGGAATCATTTTTAGAATAAGGCTGAGAATAATTACTTTTACAAAATGATGTCAATAATCCATTGCTAAGTGATGTTCTAGACAGAATTTAACAGAAAATGGAGAAATCATACTATCCTGAACCTGACTGTCTCAAAAAAAAAAAAAAAAAAAAAAAAAAAAAAAAAGAGACTGTCAGTTCCCTGGTGACTCCTAATTTTAAGCATTTTGTTCTTGCCCAAACACAGGAAACTGTGTCATGCCACCAATCATTGCTCTGCATTAAAACCCATTAGAATCTTTTTGACTATGAAAAAGGGGGAGGGATTCACATCATTAACAACTCTACCAGTTCATGTTTTCAAATATATGTAATCTTTCAAAGTAGTCTTCTCTAGAAATGATTCTAGGGAAGCTATCAGCTAGAAAAGTTTTTAGGGGACTTCTCTCTCTCTCTCTCTTTTTTTTTTTTTTTTTTTTTTTTTTGAGACTTGCGATCCTCCGGTCTCAGCCTCCCAGAGTTCTGGTGTTACAGGCATGTGCCACCAGGCCCAGTTCTGATGTCTGCTTTTAAATGAATCTCAACACTATGCATACCCCATACAGCATAATCCTACATGTTTCTAGGAAGCCAAAATATTTTCAGTATCAGGATTTATTTGGATTTTGTTTGTACAAAGCATAAGGATAAATTATAAAAATAATAATTTGGGGGGTCTTTTATAGCCGTACCTATTTTGACAGGAAAATTACAGCAGTTGTACCAAGTGTATAGCCTAGGACTGAGAGTACTTAAAATGAAAATAAAACAGTGCTTGTAGATGAGTGTTCATATTCTAATTTGAATACTCTATCAAGAGAAACGAAAAAATTGTTTTACAGTCATTTTCATAACAGTCATGATTATTTGTGTTTAATATTAAATATTTCCTGACATTTTTATTTTTAGCTGTTCACCCACAAAGGCAGTAAGGCTGACATAATTACCCCCCATTAATTCACAAAGGACATCTATTTACCTATTTGTTACAATGCTTTTCCTGCTAGCACGCTATTTCTGTGACAAGAATACTTTGAATACACAGTAGGTAAAATAATATCCTATATTGCACAGCAACTCAAATAACTGAATGTTAATTTAACCAGTAAAGTCAAAGTAATTGCAATAATAATTTTTATCTTTTAATGGAGTTAAAAATGGAACTCAATTGGTCTTATGTAGCTAAATGACTTTGCAATCACTAGAAAAATCAATAGTCAAGGCGCAAAGCACATCTGCAAAGCTACAGCTAGTGAATAGAGATCCTAGTAGGGCTCAGTGTACTATGGGTATGTTAGTGGGATATCTAGAGTATCTGATCCCCCTCCTCCTCCACATGACAAAATTACTGTCAGTGATAATTCTAAAGGGAGTAAGAGCAATGTCCAGAGGAGGAGTACAGTGAAAACTCTTTCACTGAATTTATATGTATGTATGCACAATAATCATGCCAGTACAAAAATTGTTTAAAAAGTATGTACTACAAAATAAAGAATAATGCCAATCTTTTAAAATCACACAAATGTCTCTTAAAAGGGGGGTTTCTACTTAAATCTTGATCTGTCACAATAATGCATAATAATATAATAATTATGATAAAAACATAATATTACAATAACTGATCAGTGAATTTTAATAAAATCAAAGTATCTTGCAAAAGGTAGATTCACTTTAGACAAATTATACCAGTGAGTTATATTTAAGGTTGAAAAAATGGTTAACAATTAAAAAGTATTGTTCCTATTTAGCGTTTCACGTTTTAAATAAAATCTGCACTTCCTTTTTTTTTTTTTTTTTTTTTTTTTGTGGGTACCGGGGTCGAACTCAGGACCTCACGCGCCAGCAGGCACTCGTGCCGCTGAGCGATGTCACCGGCCCTTTTGTCGTATGTGGGTTCCAGGAGTCGAACTCAGGACCTTGCGCTTGCCAGGCAGGTGCTTATGCCGCTGAGCCATCTCACCAGCCCAAAATCTGCACTTCTTAAATGAAAACACTGCACCATAAAGTTGTGTGCTGTCTTACGCCTGTGACAGAGGCTTCACGGAATGACCTAATGGAGAGACTGTGTTTTGTTTCTTCGCCTTTGAAATCACTGTGCTACCTTGTTATTTTCAAATATACAGAATTATGTAATACCACAAGATGGGAACTACAAACCGCGTTCAGACCAAGCTTCGATGCTTCCCGAGGTCAGCGTCTCCACAAGAAGTGAGGGCAGCAGAGTCCGTCTGCAGAGGACTAACTGGACTCCTGGAGATTCTCCACATTAATTCAACAGTTTAATAAAGGATAAGTTATCCAAGTGTGTGAAGTGCAACTCTCATAGGTTTATTTCAACTCAACAATAACTGTAGCAATTCTTTAGAATCTAGATGAACAAGAGATAGTCTGGGGGAGGATTATTTTTATCACTAGCATTGTTTAGAACTGTTGACACACGACAATAAAAAAGCAGCTAATTTTTGGTCAGTTTTATTGTGTTTAACACCCTGTCCTCGACACATTACTGAAGACCCTCGTTTCATCTCTGCTCGCAAAACATGCTTTTGCTTTGTGTTGTTTTGTGCCAGGGACATCCAACTCCAGAGAACGCGTGGACCCGCACCACGCCAATCTAAGCCTTTTGTGCTCATCCATATTGACTCGGAAGGAGAGCCGAAGGTGCTCCTAGTGAGCTAACAACTGCCGCGTGAGTGCATGAGCCGTCTGCTTCCCAGCGCCTTACGCAACACGACCAGCTCTGCACCGTTCTCCTCCATGAACGCTGTCAGGGGCTGTCGCTCGTTTAACTGTGGCCGAAGCTCAGAGTTGGGGACGCAGCATTTCGGCTCCTCCTCGAGTCCTCGTAGTACCCACTCTGCCCCTTTCAGTCCAAGACTCTCGGTGTTGCTGTGCTCCTGGATTTCTGGGATCCTTTTAAAGCCTCTGTGTCCCCATTAAAGTATTAGGAACCTTCTGTGTTCTAACATTCAGAGGATTTGCTTTCCAGATAGGATTGCAGAGTGCGTGAAGCTCAGCACAAAGGCCAGTGGTGCACTTCTGACATTGGGAGTGCTCTACATCTGGGGCTACCGGGTCTTCATACCACCTTGCAAATCACATCCACGACTCCTTGATCGGCCCACTCACGTGGTCTACCCTGATAACTCAGCCAAACCACTGCACATGGTCACAAATGCGGATTAAGAGCTTATGGGAGCCGGGCATGGTGGTACATGTCTGTAATCCCAGCACTCAGGAGGCTGAGACAGGAGGATTGCTGTCTGTTTGAGGCCAGCTTGAACTGCATAGCGAAACCCTGCCTCAAAAAGACATAAAAAAAAAAAAAAAAAAAAAAAACAACAGAGCTTATGGGAGTTTCTGTCCTGATATGGACAGGCCATGAAATCTCTATAAAATCAAAGGGCTTTTCTACCTTAAAATGAAAACAAAACTCCTCAGATTCAGATGGTGCAGGTAGCTATACAACCACAAGTGACATCATCTACTGTCACTTTCCACATCTAAAAAACACAGGAGGCAAAAAGACTAGACAATATCTTGCTTTACTCTTTCTTTTTATCAGAAATCTTTGATTGTCAGTGTATCAAATTTTATCATTTGTAACCATATAATTTGGGGATAGGAGTTAAATTATTAATAAGAAAAAAGTGTAGGTGGTGACAATGATGATAGGTAGAGCTCATGGTAAAGTTATAAAAAGTCTTTCTGCTGGAGATGTAGCTCAGTGGTACAGGGCTTACCTAGCATGCACAAGGCCCTGGGTCCAGTCCCCAGTACTGCAACAAAAAGAAAAGAGAGAGAGAGGGAGAGGGAAGGAAGGAGGGGAGAATGGAAGGGAGGAAAGAAGGAAGAAGGTGGGAGGGAGGAAAGAAGGAAGAATGGAAGGAAGAAAAGGAGGGAGAGAGGGCACAAGGGAGGAAATCAGTCATTCCCATCTATAATTTTCTTGGGTCACAATTTAAGATTTTAAAATAAGTTCTAATTATAGATAACTATTCATTGAGCATCTGCTAAGTACCAGCATTGTTCTAGGCAGCAGGGAATTCAGTAGTGGATAAAACAAAATCCTCTGTTCTCATGGTGCTTAACTGTACTAAGGGAAAACAGAAAATGAAGTAAGTAAAATAAGTGTGCAGTATGTCTGGGGTTGATAAATTTTTAGCATTAACAAAGGGAATAAAGAGAAAGGAGGAAAAGTTCTGTAGTGAAAATGGAGTACAATTTTTACAACCTAATGAATTATGGGAGGTGGCAGAATGGCAGAAGGCGAAAGCGAACCATCTTCTAATAAGAAAGGAGCAGCAAGTGCTGTGAAACGTACTGTCCCCACACTCCGTCCAGTGCCTCACTGACACAGGGTAGCGGATGTCACAGGACAGCTGAAGATATAATTAAGAAGTACTTCTACTTCTCAAACCCAATGTCTTGATGCAAACTGAAAGATTTTAAAACAACTGCAGTAATTTACAAAATACCAAAGGTCTAACTGAAGTTGCAAACTCTCTGAAAACAGCACAAACACACTGCTCGCAATAGTTCATCCCAGGTAATACTGTTTTTCAGTCAGATGGTCTGCTCTCTGACCTGCCTTTCTGTTGTTCCCGAATTTCTATCAGTAAGTGTAACTGGAAGTCAGAGGCTGGAAATCTGCAATCCAGGAAACCCCTCCGAGAGTGTTGTAAGGATGGGATTGGAGAGGATGTGGTGAGGTAGCTGACACTTGCACCAGCCCGATCCTGAGTGACGGAGGCCAACGGGCGCCCTGGAGGATGTGGAACTCAGCACACAGAGGCATACATCGGAGCCGCACCGTAGGTCAGAGCCAGCTCCAAGGAAGACGGTTTGGGCTTCCTGTAAGAACTGCTTTGCCCTGCCCAGAGAGGTAGCCAGAACAGCCGCTTCTCAACAGTGATGCCATATAGCAATCGGAAGCAACAGAGGTGGTGGCCTGGTGTGATGGACATCAGGATTTCATTGATTGGGTGGAGAAGTTGGACCAAAAAAGCCCTTTGTGCTTTGGATAATGGAATGCTAGGGAGATGTCCATTATCTGCCCATATTTATCCATATGTTTTATAGAGCAGCTCAGACATATTACATATTACATCCATGTTGTATAAGTATTCTTTACTCATCTTTAAGTTGAAAAGAAACCAAGTAAACTGTTTACTTACCACCACCCAAATAAAGTTTCAATCATGGTCTCCAGAAGAAAAATTTTTAAGAATACTCATCACACAAATATTGGCTTATGCCATATAAACCCACAGTGTTGTAGGCTGATTCCGCACGTTGTGTAACTAATATTTGTTAAATGCTTAACATTAATCCCTGTGCATTCTGTCTTTTAATCTGCCCAATGGCCCATAGAAGTTTGCTCTTTTAATACCTCCATTTTGCAAATGAGAAAAATTGAGACTTGAAGAGGTTAAATGGGGGAGTTAGAGTTGAGGCAGCCGATGTGGGGAGTCATCTCTCTTCTCTTGCTAACAGAAAACCTTCTAGGAAGCAAATTTTTTTCTCTCAGTGTTTTCCTTCCCAACACAGATAACACTGCAGCCAAATTACACTGCTCCAAGTCCATCTTTTCACTAATTAGGCTGTTGAACTCTCCGTTCCACAAATGGTGGCATCCAGTTACTATGTACTCTGCGGCAAGCGTGCCAACACTGCCTTGTAGTCATCTGCGAAATAAACTTTTCACCTGTCTCCTTCAGTTTCCACAAATGACTCACATTTCATAGGTAAGAGGTGAGAAAATGTAAATGTGATTCTTTGTGATGTCTCTTTCAGGTACAGGGACTGTACATGGTCGGGGCTAATTGTCAGAAAGTTTAATTGTTACCTGCAACCCAAGCTTCCCCTGAGTGCTAGAGCACAGTAGGTGCTAATAGTGAGGAAATTTGACTGTGACTCTGCCATGCTCTCTTCATTAAGCTAATGGAACATTTTCCTCTCATTTTCTCCCTAGGGTAGCTGTAGGAGTACAACCTTGTAATTGTTGCTCTTACTGTAATTGGAGGTAGTAGGAGTATATATAATCTTATTGTCTTTTCTGTGTGGTGGTAGTTTATTTATGACCTATTGATAATTCCCAGCAGCAGAAAACTCAGTGAGTATTACATTAGTAGTCCCTCCTAACAGGGAGGCTGCTAAACAAAGACTATTATTAACCAGAAAGAGCACTCACCAGGGATGGCCCCTCATACCAAATAGAAACTTCATTACTGCAAAGATTGACCCCTCTGGCTATCATCATTGTTTTCACTAAAATTTATAAAGCCTTAATCTGTACCTTTCTTTTGCCGTGGGGACTAAGCTTTCAAAGACCATCACACACCTTCTTCAAAGAGATGAGGAACTCTATGTACTGAACGCTAAAGCTGTTGGAGTACGATCAGCCAGGAGAAAAGTATCAAATTTAGCCTGGGTCAGGGCCACTGGGCTGTGCTGAGTACAGTTTCCAAAAGAAGGATACTGGGACGTCTTTGGAAGCTGCTAACACAAACACAAATGGGAAGCTGTGTTATTGCCAAATCTTGACCTCCTGCAACATATCTTCATGAAATAACATTTTACTACTATCTGCAAGATGTAACATTCTTTATAACATAGAGAATTCTCTGAAAATCCTCAGCACCCCATGTGTTGTATTTGGTCTTCATTAAAGAGTAACTGAAGAGAACTTGTGTGTTGATTATTTTGCTGCTTAAAATAGATTTGCTCAAGGACTTTCTTTTATGTTTGGGGAGACGATCTTTTCTAAGGTAAGTACACAGAGCTCATAAATGTAAAAAATTAAGTCGGCATTCACAAGAATGGATCATTACATATTCTGGCCCTACTAAGACACTGAACATTTTAATGTTAGGAATGCATAGTCCAAGATCTGAATTGTTAAACTTTACAAACTGCAATTGGCATTGATCCAATATCTGTGCATCAAGCGCAGTGCTAAAAACCTTCACAGTTATAATTTCCTTTTATACTCCTGTGCTAGGCTGTATAATGTGCTCCCAAAGATGCGCATGTTCTAATTTGCTGACACCTGTGAACACATATTGCCTTATATGGCGAAGACCTTGAAGATGTTATTAAGAACCCTGATACAGAAGCTTAGCCCGGATTATCTGGGTAGGCCAGTGTAATCACAGGGGACACCGCAAAAGGGAGGCAGAGGGGCAGAGTCAGAATAGAAGGCATGACTGCCGAAGCAGAAGTCACTGATATGGCTATGAGCTACAAGAAAATGGATTCTCTCTCCCCCTCGAGAGTCTGGAAATACATAATGGGGCTCTGCCAACCCACTTGGGACTTCTAACCTCTGTAACAGTAGAAAATAAATTTGTGTTGTTTTGAATCACTAAGTTTGTGGTAGTTTAGCATGGTAGCAATAGGATACTGTCTTAGCCCAGCTGGGCTGTTATAATAAAATGCCATAGACTGGGTAGCTAACAAACAACTCAATTTATTTCTCAGTCTGAAGGCTGTAAAGTCTAAGGTCAAGGTGGCAACACTGGAGTCTGGTGGGAGACCACTTCCTGCTTTGTAGACGTTAACAGTCCTTTAATTATAACCTCACATGGCAGAAGTGAAGGGAGCTCTCTGGGGTCCCATTTCGTAAGGGCAATAATCGCATTCACGAGGGCTCTATCTTCATTACTTAACCACTTCCTGAAGACCTCACCTCTCTGCACCATCACATGAGGGTTAGGATTTCAACAGATGAATTGGAGGAGGGAGGAACATAAACATTCTGCCTATAGCACGCACTAATATAACTCTTAAAAAGTTTGCACAACAAAGCTATCATCTCAGTTTTACAGATCGGGAAGCCGATATTTCAGGGGATGAAGTGTTTTGGTTTGCCCTGCTTCCTCTCACACTGCAGAATGTCTGGCTCCTTTGAGGTGTATCTGCATTCTCTCTTGAACCATGTGGGTTCTCCCCAGGTTCCGAAAAGGCTACAAGATACGTAAGTTACCTTACTCATTGGCTGGTCTCTACCCTTTTGTCTCCAGTCATCAAGCAAAGTGACTTTTTACTGAACTCAGCTGAGTTTCTCATTTTCTAAGAATTTGTCAGGCTCATGAAGATTAATTCAGCATTTCTGAAATTAAAGCTTCCTGTGTTCTCCTTCTTTTGGAACACACTGTCTTTTGCCCCATCATTATAGTATAGATTCTAAAACTATTTAGACCAAGAGGGAATAAACAGTGTTAAGGGACAGGCTCTTGATGTTTTTCTAGGCTTATAAAAGATTGATTTTATAGAGTCTTAGGTCATATTCTACTTTCAGCTCAGCTCATATAAATGTAGGGCAGACTTTTGGATAGTTAATTCTCCGTGTCCCTAGCACCTTGCTCTTCACTAAGTTCTGCAGCAGGTCCAGATAAAAAATGCTTAAGCCACAGGAATTTAGAAGGTTTGTTCGAGCTTTGAAAACACCTGGTTCTTTAGTAGATGGGTATTGAGTACTCTCAACCCTTTCTTGAAGGAATACCTTTTCCCATCTTTATGGTGCAACTGAGGACAGCCTCAACATCTCTGTCGGACCTAGGCTTAGCCAATCAGAGTACTTCCCCTCCTCACCATGGTGACTGGTTCATTGATCCAGGATGAGTATGTGATTCAAAACGGTCCAAGAGTTCTTGGGACTTCACTGCCAGAGAAGAAAAGAAGTTTTCTCTTCCTCCTTGGCAACTATGAAAATAACGTAAGCCTATGATTCATGGCCATTTTTCCAGAACCTTGTGGGCAACTATATATCACAAGAAAGAATACAGCCAAGAGTCAAGAGTAGGGAACTACTAAGGAACATAGAACAAGGAAGCCCTAATTTATCCAACCATATCCCTGGATGACCATATTCAGATGGTCCTATCCCTGGACTCATTGAGAAAGTAAGCCAATAAGACATACTTTTCCAATCTAAGATAGTTTGATATGGATTGGTGTTTAACACAGCAAAGTTTTTAATTTTTCAAAAAGATGATATCATAACAAATGCATCCTCTTCAGATTGTCCTCACTAGCCCAGTTTCCATCCTATATATATATATATATATATATATTTTTTTTTTTTTTTTTTTTTTTGGTACCAGGAATTGAACTCAGGACCTCACGCTTGCCAGGCAGGCGCTGAGCCACTGAGCTATATCCCTGGCCCCCCCAAAATTCATTCTTAATTTTTATGTAATCTCATAAATTTTCTTTATACATATACAAACAAATATAAAACTATTTTTTCTCCATTTTAACACAAAAAATTGCATATTAAACACACTGTTCTGTGTGTTGCTTTTTAATACAAAACAATGTATTGTGGCAGTCTTCTCCTACAAATGGACCAGCTTCTTCCTTCCTTTACATGCCTATGTGGTCTTCCGGGGTCTAGTCTGGCCAGAGGGCCCTGGAAAAGCAGGTTGGGTTTGAGGAACTGAGTTAACTCTATGTGAGAAAATAGCGTCACTCTATGGCAAAGAAAACATAGTTTTTAGCCCCATTTTTCAGTAGATCTAAATCTCCCCTTTTTGAGTCTTAATAAGTGTAATATTCCCTGGAGAGGAATGTCAGCCTCTGGGACTACAACTGCCATGACAATTATGAATGGCTTTATATGATCTCGAAATATGACTCTAGGGCAGAGAAAAGACAATGGTGTGGGTTGTAAGTTGGATGCTGTAACTCACTGCAACTGTCAATGCCTGTACAGCATTGAAAAACTTTGTAACTACTTGTCAATATTTTAAAAATCTAAGTGGGCTATTTCATACTAATATTCTAATATTTCATTGTCTCATTCTATAATTTCATATTAAAATATGTATTTCTAGTTTCCCTTGGCAATTTGGATCGCTCATTTCTGTGGTGACTAAAGAGTGACAAAATTTCTCTGCTGACACAATCCTGCCCAGCATGTAGTGGGCAGTCATGAGACACTGCATTAATGATGACTAGAAACTGAACAAGACAGAAATAAATAGAAAACCTATTTATTCCTCCCCATGAGCCCTGACCCATCTTCCCTCAATGAGTTAATGTGTATAGATGACCTATCTAAAACTAAAGGGACTTCTGCGAGAACAGAATAAGTGACCTTGTCAATTTCCAACTGTGATGTACAACTTTAGTGACAATGCAGGTGTTCCTGGAAGATTCACAAGGAACAAGATGTGCTGGGAGATGCACCTCTGAGATGTCTACACGTGAGGACTGAGGCCCTTTCCCACACCTTTCCCACATCTTCCCCACACCTTTCCCACATCTTCGGTCATCCTGGCATCCTGGCAGTGCAGTCCTCTCCTGCCACTCGTCCACCGCTCTCTTGGAGTGTAACACTAAACCCCTAGCTTTTCTACGTTCCTTGACTGTTGGCAGATTCTTTTAATGACCACATCATCAGCCTCCCCTTACACTGTCATGCACAGTAATTTCCACGAAGAGCTAATGGGTTAAAGTTCAATAGCGAGAAGCTGCTCTATATAGGGCACTGCCTTTCAGGCTCTCTGCAGTCCCCTGGGGCTCTCCACGGTCTCCCCCAACTCCAAGGTCAAAGGCCTTTTGCCGTATATTATCTCTCATGCGCTATTGTTTCTCTTCTTTACATCGTGTAGCTCCTCTGCATATTTGATTGTATAATACTCATTTTATTATCCTTGAGGATTTTAAAACCTCCTAAAAGAAGTTATTTTCCCAAGACTATCTTAGACATGCTCAGAAGAAAAGGAAAAGTTTGTCTGTTTTCTATCTATTTCACTAATATTCTTTCATCCAACACTGAAAGAAAAGAAGAAAATTACTGCTGTTTATAGAAATCTCAATACATAGCGTGCTCACAGGAAGGTTCCCTTACTCATTCTAACTGGCACTATCAAACAGTCAGCTTTCCTGGGACCCTCAATCATAGGAAAATGAACATCTTGAACTACTCAGTCCTTGCCAGGGCAATTCCAGATTTCAGCTTAAAACTGAGACCTGACAATAACTCAATTGCGTGACCAAGAAAACAACTTGTCCCCAGTGTTCCACTGTACTTCTAGCTGAGGACGATAGGTTAAACATGCACGTCTCCACTGACACCCACACCAAAACACCCAAAAACAATAGGAAAGGGTTTTTACAGAAATAAGTATAAAATATCAAGGGCAAAGACGATGGGAAAAGAGATGATTGCAATAAAATGTTGGCTGTTACAAAGAGGTCAGGTGGTGTCTCACCTAACAATCCTGAGAAAGCTGAGTCCTAAGTGATGGAAGTTGGGTTACAGGGGTGACAGTAGAATGATCTCCGGCACTGCATCCCCCAAGCCTCAGGGATCGATGACTCCAGTATTCATGAAAATGCACATGAAGGCAAAGTTGAAAGCAGGAGGAACAGGAGAAAGGTTGTCGAGGGTGTAATTGGAGTTCCATTGCTTCTCTTAGCGGGTGATTCCCATAGAGGAATAAGAGAGGGTGTGGAGGCAGAGGTCAACTGGGCGGCTCCAGAAACTGTTAATGGTGTGGATACTGTTTTGAAAAGAAGAGGATGAAGTGCAACATGTCACTTACTAAAGCTTGAGGCACTCACCAGCATTCTTCCTCCACTTGGCTCCCATAAAGCACACAGTGAGTTCTCCACCACCCAGGAGTGACAACACTTCCATGAAAAGCTGACCCAGCCAAGAGAAAAGAGCTAGAAACACTGATGAGGAGTGGGGCTCCCATAACCACACCAGCCTGATCACTGCCTGCAATCACTGAGGCTCTCATGCTCAGCGCAGAATTTCATTCATTTTTATGAACCAGGCAAAAAATCCCAGATATTGGAGGAAAAGCTCCAACATAAAAACAAAGCCAAAACAAAACTACAAAAACAAACAAACTTGAAGGAAACAAAGACTACAGGAGATGAAAATAGAAAAAAGGAAAAAGCTATCATCAAAAACCAAAGAAATAAGGTTCCTGAAATGGGAGATTTTATTTAAAATGAACATTCAGAAAAATATAAAAAAAAAAAAAATCAGAAATTGAAAGTATGATAACTAGAGAAATTCAATAAGTGAATTAGAAGAGAAACTGATAAACTCTTCTAAAATTAAATCAAAAGATAAATGGAAAACATGAGTATCATAAAAAAATTAGAGAAGAAATACAAAAGACCCAACGTCTTTAATGTATGACAGGAAAAATGGAGGCGTGGAAATCAACAATAAAAACATTTGTGAGAATTTCCCACAGCTGAATTAAGAATATGGGTTTCCACATTTAAAGGGTCCAACATATGTCTAGTAAAAAAAACACAGAATTATACAAGACTCAGAAATATTACATTTTAAAATTCAGAAGACGATGAAAAGATCCGGCCGGTGAAATGGCTCAGCGGCGTAAGCACCTGCCTGGCAAGCGCGAGGGCCTGAGTTCAACTCCCGGAATCCACATACGAAAAAGGGGCCGGTGATATCGCTCAGCGGCACGGGCGCCTGCTGGCGTGCGAGGTCCTGAGGTCGACCCCCAGTACCCACAAAAAAATAAAAAGAAAAAAAAAAGAAAAGATCAACAAAGTTTTCAAAGAGGGAAAACAAATTAGATATAAATAATCAAGATTCAGAATGGGAGAGGACTTCTTAAGGGAACACAGGATGCAGGGATAAAGTGGAATAATGCCTGCAAACTCCCGAGAAAAGAAAACTTACGTTGCAGAATTCTAGCTCCAGTCAAAATATTACTTTGGTGAGGCCTTTAGAGTTCAACCCTCATCTCGCTTGCTTTTTATGTGTCCTTTTTCATGAAGCTAGTAGAGAAGGTCCTTCATCCCCCCAAAAGAGGAAGGGGGCAATTAGAAAAAACTTAGAATCCAACAGACTGGGGATCCTATATGTTTGAGAGCCAAAGAAGTCCTAGGACAACAGTAGGTAACAGTAGCCAGTCACGGTTGTATCAGAATCACAGTTCCAGGCTGCGCTTCATGTGATCAGGAACATCTGTCGCATTAACCTCGAGCTTCCTACACAATGTAGACTTCCTCAGACCTCACTGACGTCATGATCATTAACATCTGCAAAAGTGTGGGCAGGAAGTTCCTTTCACAAATCTCTTCCTCTTTCCCCACCATGACCCTCCTTCAAATCTACCAAGACCTACGTAACAGAAACGAAATCCTTAAAACTCTTTCTTTTTTAGAAGTAAACTTTTAATTTTAGAATAGTTTCAGACACACAGAAAAGCTGTAAAAATAAGTAGTCAGCATTGTTTCTCCTGGTTTATTTCTATTAACTAAACTCCACAGTGTATTCAAGTTCACTAATTCTTCCCTGTTCCAGGATCATACCCCAGCGTATAACATTATATTTAGTCATCATGTCTCCGCACCTTTCTAGCCTGTGACAATGTCTCAGATTCTCCTTGTTTCTGATGACTTCTTTGGCCATTCTGAAGAGCGATGGTCAGGTCAGTGTTCTTCAGCGTGGGTTTATCTGACATTTTTACCATAGTTAGACTAGAGACACGGGTATTTGGGAATAAGACCACAAACGTCAAGTCTTACCAAGGACACAGTCAACGTGACTTCTCGCTGGTTAATGCTGCCCACAGAAATGCTGGCCACACCTCTCTATGGTACAGTTGTTTATTTCTCCTTTCCACACTCCACTCGTCAGAAGGAAGTAACGCAGCTCAGCTCACACTCGAGGTGTGGAGAGCAAGGTGGTATCTCTGTCCATTATTTGGAATTCTTCCACACAGAAGATTTAATTCATCTCTCCTATTTATTTATTAAATCTTGGACTCATGCATATTTGTTTTATACCTTGGGATATAATTTAATACATTTTTTAAAATTTTGTTGCCTAAATTATCCAGGTTTGTCCATTGGCAGCTTTGAAGTCAGCCCCTGCATCCCTCTGACATGACTCACTTGTTCATTTTTGTGGTTTGTTTGTTTTTGTCATCCTGGGGGTCGATCCAGGACCTTCACACTGAGCTACATCCCCAGCTCTCTCTTTATTTTTTGGCACCAGATCTCACTAAGTTGCTAAATTGCCAGGGCTGGGCTCAAACTTGTGATCCTCCTACCTCAGCCTCTAAGAGTTGTGGTATTACAGGTGTACACCACCACACCCAGCTCATTTTGTTCTGAGTGCTTCCTTACCATTTGGTACTGTAGGGTGCTCTACGTTCATCTTGTAAATTCTCTGCCTCAGCCCCATAGTCAGCCATTTTTTCTGAGGAACCTGGTTCCTCTTATCCTGGAAAACATCGTATGTCCATTTGTTATTGCTCTGAGTTTTTTTAAGGATTCCATCCACTTTCAAGTTAAGAGCTGTTTGAAATATCAGAGAAAGATAATATTAACTTTCTGCATAATTAATATTAACACCTTAGTCTCACTTCCTGTGAGACACAGACTATATTAGTTGTCACATATCCTAGAAAGAAATTACCAGAAGCCGAAATTTTCAGTCTTAACTTTATAACCTTAGAAATATTAAGTGACCTTTTACAATCCTTCTGAAGAATGTTAATCAGGTATTTCAAGAATTAGATTCAATGATATGAGGTATCTTAAGGACAGGAACCTCATCAATATATTGGATAATTAGTATTTGTAATCTTTGATTTTGTATTAGGAATATCTAACAGAGTTTACAATCTCAAACTCTTTAAATCTTTTTCTTTTTTGAGACACAGTCTCTCTATGCATTCCAAGCAAAATTTTTTCAGAGGAAATCTGACTACTGCTTCTTCTTCCCTTTTTTTTTTCCCTGAGACAGGGACCAGGCTGGCCTTGAAATCACAGTGATCTTCCTGCCTCAGCCTCCTGAGTACTGGGATTACATTCATGTGCCATCACAACCTGCTCAAAACCCACGGTTGAGTCATTCACTGTGTGTATAGCTGTCTAGCTATTCTCATTCTTTATTTTAAAAGGAAACGATGTTTTCACTCTACACATAAAATGAATAAACACTAAAACTAAAATGATCACTTCAGAAAGGGGCCATAAAATTAATCTGGACTCTATACTATATAAATGTGAATTCAAAGATAATTGTATTTTTTTTTAAGCTACATTTGCACTTACAGTTACTGGGCTCAATTCAACCGTGTTAAATGAAATAATCTGGTTATTAGACTTACGATGGGATTTAAACATTTTAGCGAGGAGAATAAAATATTCTTTTGTTTAAATTAAGTTTGCAAATCAAAGGTTTTGTTCATTTGGGCTTCCAAGTTCTACTTTTCAACACGAGAGAGTTTTGAATGCAATATCTTTGCTTCCAAGGTTGTTGCTTTCAAATCTAACTTTTACTTTAAAACTAACTGGAAGAAACTAAGCGTACCGGAGCCATATCTAATCCCCCAGGAGTCAGCATTGCATCAGGTTTATTAACATGAAACACTTCTCTTTTTCTCTCTCCTGCTCAAATAGGCGTTTGGTAATAAAAGGCAAATCAGCTGGGTTAGGATAAAACAGGTGAGGTTTTCCCTTCACTGATTCATTTGGAAAAGTCTCTTTACTAATTGAGAAAAATTTAATGAATTTTACTTGTATTAAAATAAAAGTGATTGCTTCATGGCAATAATGTACTTATTTGAGAAAGTCATTACATTTATGTATTGTGTTTTCATGTAAATACTTTTGCCAAAATGTATTAGCAAGGAATATAATATTATGGTTCATGGCTCATGTAGTATCTGAAAAGACTAATTGTATAAGTAATCAGTGAAAACAAAGCAAAGGTTCCTCTTGGGTTTGCTCAATAAAAATGGAATTTAAATTATTCAGGCTCAAAAATGCAAATAAAATGCATCGCTACTAGCTAAAAAATAAAATTTCAAGGCATTCAGTGCCTCCAAAAATCTTAGCTTGATTCCAGAACCAATCTCATCAAACAAAATTCACTTCATGCATTTTTTAAAGTAATCAAATATTTCGTTTTTTAAAAACAATAAAATTATCACTCTTTTCCTGAACAAGCTCACTAATATTCAGAACGCATTCTAGGGAAAATGCTAATCACTGCAGTGGCAGCAACCAAAATAGCACTTTAATGTATTAAGCAGTAACATAAGATTAAATTCACAGTAAACTTAAGATCAAATAACCAAAATCAATTTAAACAGATTAAATCTTGGGAAAGGGCAAAGTTCACAAATGGTCTGAAGCACTAACCAAAGGCTCAGAACAACAGGCCTTGTATTAGACAACATCACCCCCTACTGGAAGTTTGAGGCTGCCTGGACAGGCGTTCCTAGAGACGCTGGGGAAGGAGGGTGGGGGAGGGGACCCGCGGGGCTCAGACCTCCGTGGACCGGGCAGGTGGAGCCGCCAAGGAGTTCAAGGGCATTATCAGTTCCAGGAGCGTTTATTTTCTATGGTGCAATCACTAATTTCAGGTTCATCACCTACGGTTTGTGCTAGCATGTGTTAAATGATAGTATGTTAAATGCTGGTATTATTCTTCAACTGTAAGCAAGAAATTGATCCAGTAAATAATATTTATTTATTAATAAATATTTGGACTGTCTTTTTATTTAAGAAAGCTAAAATTCTACAATAAATACCTAACATGAAGAAGAGATGTCTGGCATTGCAATTATTTTAATTGGACTTCTTTGGAATTGCTGTCTGTTCCTAGCAGAGAGTATGTATCTGAGGGTGATTTGATCTGATACCCCAAAAAGCACGCATGATGGCTGTATTTGTACCTTATATACAAATGCACACATTCACACACAAATGCACACACGTCGTATAGACACACGACAAAGACATGCAGTCTACGGTTCAAAGAGAAACGTAGCAGGCTACAAACCTCGGTAAGATGGGAAGTCTAGTTCATCCCCCAGTACTGAGGATTATGGCTTTTTCCAGTGTTACTCTTTGGGCAAGTAAACATCCTTAAAATTATTTGCAAGAAGAAATATGCAAACTTCTAAGATACGATAAAAAGCAATGGTTTATGCCTGGCAAACGTGAGGTCCTGAGTTCGATTCCTGGTACAAAAAAAAAGTAGTGATTTGACAAACAGATCAGCCATGTATGATACTCTCTTTAAAAAATTAATATAAACTGTCCAACAGTACTTTGAATTCAGAAATCCTAATAAATCAAATAGCTAAAAAACTGGATTATATCCTATATTAAAGGAAGCTTCAGTCAAACTAACTTGTTAAATACTAGTATGTAAATGCCACAGGCAATAAGTATGGTGATTAGAGAAATAAGCTGAAAGAAAAATCAGGAAGGGTCATTTTAACAGATGGGGCAGATCCCTCTAAAAGAAAGTGGAGCAAAGAGGGAAAGACAAGCAAGAATGAAAACCAGGTTGGCCTTAAAAAACAAGTCCACAGCTCTATGAAAACATGGAAACAGCTCGCAGCTCTGCATTCTACTTTATGAACACCCACCCCACCACCTATAGTGCCAAATGCTTTGCTTTCGTGACTTAGATGTGAATGGAAGGAACGTGACCCGAGCAGGGGCTCCTGTGGAGGGGACTACGTTCACTCCCGAGCCCAGTGAGGGACAAGCTGATCTTCTGTTTCTTCCTCAGAGTTTCTGAGGTCTGTAGAAGAGGCCAAGGAAAGCCGAACTGGAGGCACTACGTACTATGTCTACCCCCCTGCCTGAAGTGCACTTAGGTAAAGCCATTTCAGAAGGGGGTTGGACACTACCAGGAGTTGTCTGTAGTTGGAACGTTTGTTCCCTAAGGCTGGACGCACACCATGCAGTCTCGAAGAGACCAGACCCAAGGTATTTGCAGCTACAGTACGGGGGCTTGAGAGAGCGGACGAAGCAGCTGGTCAGGACAGGAGCCGAGATGACATCCCAGCGGGGCCCGCCGTACCCCTCTGAGAGCCCTCTGGCTTCCCTACACCTGTGTGTAAAATGTGTGTAAAAATGGGGACAGCTGACTGTTTCCTCAGCTGAATCTTTGATGGCAAAGTGATGTTGATGAAGACGTGGTGTTCACAGAAGACACGGTCTGTGCTCCCTAGAATGATCACCGCAGTGTGCGGAGACGGAAGCAGCGAACACAAGCAGCTGTGAGCTGTGTAGAGTGTGAAACGTGTTTTTGTAAGAAATCACATGTGCGTTTGTATATACAGAGAAAATATTCGGAAACATAAAGAAAAATGATTGGGCTAAGGAAGTAGCTCAATGGTGGAGTGCTTGCCTAACACCCACAGGCCCTGAGTTCAATCCCCAGTACCACACACACACACACACACACACACACACACATTGGTTAAGATAGTGCTTATCTCCAGGGAAAGGGACTATGGATGGAGGATGGAGTATCTGTACTGTATCCCCTCTGTATTGCTTAAATGTCTCTTCTCTTTTCTTTGTACCTTCTTTCTTCTTTCTCTTAAATTATGAGCATGTATTACTTTATAACTAAAAATAGTAAAAAAAAATTTAAATAGAAAAATGATCACTGCACAAGAAGGAAATGGGTTCACAGAATTAGGAACTATAGTTAGTGATGTATCCTCCCTGCAAACATTCATTTATTTATCCCTCAATAGGTGTTGATTAGGGATCTATATGTATCAAACTCAAACAGGCAGTGTAACACAATTTCAAGTAAGACTCAAATCTCCTCCATCAAAGAACTTGCAGTTGGGCCGGTGAGATGGCTCAGGGGCGTGTGCATCTGCCTGGCAAACGCAAGGCCCACGTTCGACTCCCGGTGTCCGCATACGAAAAAAGGGCCGGTGATATCGCTCAGTGGCACCGGCGCCAGCTGGCGCGCGAGGTCCTGAGGTCGACCCCCGGTACCCACAAGAAAAAAAAAAAAAAAAGAACTTGCAGTTTAGTGAGGAAGCGAGACAAATAATCTACATTCACGAGACACAGCCGCAGATCCTCCGCTAGCTGGCTTGGCAGAGCTGTGGGAGGAGCCTGTCGGGAAGATCTCAACACGAGAAGTAAGGGTGAAAGCTGTCACCAAAAGATGCTTGGAGGAGGCAACAGTCAAGTCCAACCTTGAAGCATGAACAGGAATTAGTCAAGAAGGAACGAGAGGGCCGGTGAGATGGCTCAGCGGCTTAAGCGCCTGCCCCGCAAGCGCGAGGGCCCGAGTTCGACTCCCGGAGCCCACATACGAAAAAGGGGCCGGTGATATCGCTCAGCGGCAAGGGTGCCTCCTGGCGCGCAAGGTCCTGAGGTCGAAACCCCGGTACCCACAAAAAAAAAAAAAAAAAAAAAAAAGAAGGAACGAGAGTGAAGGGGGCATTTTAGGCAAAGGGCTCAGGCTGCTTTTGAGCTGGCGTGTAGTGTGGCTGGAGGGAAAAGTAGCTGCAAAGGGACCTAGAGCAGAGCTGAAGCGCTGAAGGGAAAAGCTCTGCTATCCAGGTGCTGGGGGAGACGTGGAGATTGGAGCTGTTAAGACAGGTGGCAAAAAACCACGGAAGAGCTCGTGGTGAAGATCCGTCCCAAGGCTATAGCAGTGGAAATAGAGAGGAGGGAAGAAAGCTGGAAATGTTTATAACGTAGGACAGGCACGGTTCAGTGATTGATTGTGTTTGGGGTGAGTCAGAAGGAGATGTTGAAGACAACTTACTTCCAAATTTCTGGCTTGGATGGTCAGTGCCACTGATGGAAATGCAAGATGAAGATGAGGCTGGGTGGAGAAAGGCAAAAAATTTAATCTGAGCCAGACACTCATGACACTTTCAATGGAAGTGCCTGTAGAGCCTCTGGAGGACAAAAGACAGTTTAGGGTCAGGCACACAGATTTGGAAGTGTTGGGGCTCAGAACACAATACTCCAAAAGATGTTACTTTGGTGTTAAAACTGAGTGCAACTGGGAGCAGCAAATGAACCCAAAGGCTTTCTCTGAAGTCCCCTTATCTCTCTGTAGACCAGATCCACCGGAGGGAAATACAATTACCTCTAGTCCTTTTATTGAAATTTCACTAGCCAAGGAAGAGTAAACTTATACGACAGGGGAAGAGACCGGAAGTCAGACACCACACCTAGAGCCCAGAGGAACTTTGCCCAGCCCATTGTCTCTTCTTTGGGTCCACTGATTTCTCCCTACCTCAAGTACTCCTCCTCTGAAACTGTCTAGTCTCCCACACCATCCTCCCTCTTGAGGAACATGTTTAAGTCTCAGCCATCTGGTCCTTCTTTGAGTTCTGTATTTTGTGTGGTTCCCAGGCCATGAGCATGTCAATAAACATTTGTGCTGCTTCTCCTATTAGTCTGTGTGTTGTCACTTTCTTTCAACATAGTTGGTTACAAGCCTTCAGAAGGAAAGCTTGAACTTCCCCACAGCACTCATTTGGAGCAACGCTGCAGCCTCCTATCCTCGCAGTCTCTCTTCCCCATGCCACCCATTTCCCAAACTAAGGACCGAAAACTCTTGTGGAAGAATTCTGGCTTCGATGATATGCCCAAGAGGCCAAGCAGATCCACAGTCTCTTCTAGAACCATTTCCTGTAGGTATTATTTCCCAAAAGTTGAAAGAATGCTGCGCAAAGCAACAAATACCCCATTACCCCTTACTCACTACCTACCACCTTGTGAAAAAGAGCTCATTCTCATGACCATATCCTGAGGTTTTATCATTCCAGAGCTCCTTCACCATTCTTGTAGAAATTCCATTCCCTAATCACAACCTTGCCTCACATCTGTCTCTGCCACTCCCCACCTCACATCACACTTACTTAGGTCTTCAGCTTTATCCAAGACTCTAATCGGCAAGCCCTTGTCTATTTTCCCAATGTACGAGCCTCCTCCTGCTTTTCTTCCTCATCCCATATGGACCCTGTGGGTAATGATATTTGGTCTGATTGTGGGGCCACTGAGGATCACAAGAAACTCATAGACGGCACTGAGCAGGTTGGGGATAGGCCATGAACGTCCTGAATGGTCTCCCGGACTCAGGGCTGAATGTCCTGCTAGGAAACCCTTGTTCAGCTCGTGCTCAGCTGACGTCTGCATAAATACCTCTGCATAGTCTCAGATCAAGTGTGTTTTAAAGTTGCTCAAAACTGAGCTTATAAGCCAAATCCTCTCCCCTCAGGAAACTCAGAAGATGCCAGTAAAGATCTCCATAACTTTACAATGGCAACCTCTTTGCAGCATTAGAGAAATCTCACAGACCCCGGATTTGATGAGTCACTCCATTTATTTTTTCAGTAAGTACTCAAGAAATATTTGTTAAGCAAATGATATTTTCAAATTGTCTATAACCTCTAATTTTTGTTCTATAAGCATTTTAATAAAATAGGCTGAAAACTGTACTATTCTCTCTGCCAAAATGCCTACCCCTTCAGGGTCCATTGATGAGTATGGTGGTAAAGAGAAACCAGGTTACCTGGTTATCCCGAGAGATATCTAGCAACACCTATATATAGTGAAAACGAACAGCCGTCTGAGGAAGCAAGCCAGGAATCTGTGAATAAACATGACTTAAACCTTCACAATCAGGAAGCCCTCAAATTTCCATCAAGATGATCTGAAAAGTGTGTTTAGAAAGGGAAAACATATAATTATATGGCACCAAAACTGGAGCTAGGCTGACCTCTCTGAACGACAAAACCACAGACACTTGGGTTGGGGGCAGTGCTGGAGATCAAACCCAGGGTCTTATCTATGCTAGGCAAGTGCTTTACCACTGATGTTTGTTGGTAACCTTATTTTCACTTTTGGTGGTTATTTGACTACAAGAATATGATACAGTCGTTGTACAGATGGAAATGCACCATCTTTCTAGAAGTTATATTTCTTATTGCCAATTAATAAGTTGTCGAAATTCAGCCATTTCTACTGGGTTTGGTTATGTGAATAGCATCTCCAAATCCTAAGTCAGTGGATGCATATTCCATAAACCCTAAAGTTTTTCTATAAAAGCCATAGAAAAGTAAATGCCTCCTTGTGAGACCCTCTGGCAGAAGGCTTGCTCTCTCCCTCCTTCAGCCTTATACTTGAATGTAACCCCCCAGTGGCACCTTCTGCAATATTTGAAAAGCAACCTCAATGGATAAGTCAACAAATAAGTATCAATCAGGCCGTGCTTAGTGTGGTTGTTAGTGATGAAGAGAATTCTTATTTGTCCGGTGGCTACAATGTATCAAAAATAGCTTTCAGGGGCCGGTGAGATGGCTCAGCGGCATAAGCGCCTGCCTTGCAAGCGCGAGGGCCCGAGTTCGACTCCCGGATCCCACATACGAAAAAGGGGCCGGTGATATCGCTCAGCGGCACGGGTGCCTGTTGGCGCGCCAGGTCCTGAGGTCGACCCCCCCGGTACCCACAAAAAAAAAAAAAAAAAAAAAAAAAATAGCTTTCAGTACTTAATGGAGGTGCAAGAAAAAGTAGGTAAAATTTTATCCTTGAATCTTACATGCAACAGTGCAGAACTGGAATCAACCTAAACATCCAACATGCAATAATGAAGTACAATTAGTAAAATTATATTAAGTAGTAAATTAGTAAAAATATGTAAATGTAAAGACTGATGAGCTACACATAAAAATGTTAACAGGACCAGGTGTGTCTTCTAGCATCTGCTTTGTTCTTCTATGTATTTAATGTCTTTCCTACAGTGAATATATACTTTGTGAAGTTTTCATTCTTTGTTAATTCACAAAAATAAACCACAGAATTATTGTGTAAGAGGTAGGATCTTCCTTACACCTTATTTCAATGAAATGTGGGTGTTGTATAAAGATGATGCTGAATGTTTAGACAAAGTACAGTTTACTGTCCGCTTGGTTTACTAGAGACTTAATTTGTCATTCTGCTTGCACATATTTGGTCCTTCATTTGATGCGAACTCCTGGAGCATAATCTGCCTGGTTCTGCTTCATTACCATAGCAACATAATAATGACAAAAGCACACAGCCCCTTCCCTCCCTCTCACACATGTGCCCGGTGCTGTTTCTCTCTCACCTACTGTCATTCATCATCATTTTGCTGCGTCCATTTTTCTCCATCTTTTTTATATGCTAGTTTCCTTTCACCAAAAAACATGTCTATGTGCCCAAAAAAAGCATACATTTTCTAATAAAGGCACCATAAATTGTAAATACTAATTGTTTTCTATTTTATACTCTTCAAGATTTTTGCTAATCAACCACAGCTAAGGAACCATGTTTTTCTTGAGTAATTTATCAAACCCACATTTCTGAAAACAAATGATTTCAATATGTACAACTTAATTCAAATGAGATTGAAGGAGAGAATCTACAATGGGGGTGCCACTAGCAGTAACTGGGTTTTGGGGGAACTTTTTGCTACTCCTGCTTTGCTCATCCTGCCACATACATACACAACAAATCCACTACTGATTCTGGCAGCAGTGGAGAGGTAGGGCTGCAATAAGAGCATCAGTGATAAACACTTTCTTCCTGCCTTCAGTCTGCTATGTGGAATGTGGACACAGCAGCTAGAGGTACAACCACCACTCTGGACCATGGAGGACTTCGGGAATGGGGACCATGCATGGCCAACTACAAAAGAAGCCACATGTAAGCCACATTGTTTTAGGGTTTCTGTCACTTATAATCAAACCCAACACTAAGTAATATAAAGAGATGGCCGATTTTTCAGCCTCTAGACGCCGTTGTATCAAGAAGTCTTTCTGGAACTCTGGCAGCTTGAGGAGAACCAGCCTGAGGCCAAAACCAAACCTAAGGATGACAGGTGATGATATAAAGTCAACCAACCCTACAACCACCTCCCTGTGGATTTTTATTGTGTGAGAAAATATACTGTATTATTGTGTAAGCTACTGAGCTGGTGATTGGTTTCTTACAGTTCTTACAGGATTTAATGGTTTCTAATGCTTATAAACCACATTCTCCTTCAGAAAGACTTGGCTGACCAAAGATTGGGGAGAAGCAGTATTATATACGAAGGGTGAAGGAAACTGTTACAAAACACTGAAAAATAGAAGACAGAGAAAAAACACAACACCATCAGTCCACAAAACTCATGATGATATAGTCTTTTTAAAAAAGAATTATATATAGTCACATATATAATTACATGTAGGTAATCACGCTATATCAGTGGTGTTGAAACTATGGCATGCGCACCACAGCTGGCTGTTTGTTATCACTGAAAGCTCTAAAAGGTTTGCCATCACAGCATTGTATGTTTAACTTTATCTCTCCTACTAGACACAAATAAAAACTCCAGACAAAATACAAGAACCAACTGCCTAGGAATTCAGAAAAGGAAAATAAAATAAGCAGTATCAAGAGGAAGTTCAAAACTTGAAGTAAAACCACAATGGTGGCAGTAATTTTGCAGGTGTTTTATTGGTCAATCTTTAAATTCTGGCTCTTTTGCTTCTTTATCTTCCAGGTTTTATTGTAAGGTGGGCCAAATCAGGAAACAGCTCAGCAGATACAGACACAAACTTTTCTGGCCAGAGACTGGAATGAGAAGTCACTACAAGCTCATGAGTGTGGGAGAGGTCTGTTTCACCTTTTTCTTTTCTTCCCTCACAGCCTTGACCTGGGCATTGTCATGGCAGGGAAAGGGGCTCCTATGGGAAGAGTGTGGCGGGACCCCTAGTATTTTTTCTCTCACTTGTTTTCTCAGTGCTGGGGATTGAACCCAGGGTCTCCACAGCCCAAGAACACACTATCCCACTGAGCCACACTCAGCCCTTATTCTCACTGTTGACCCAGTGTGTGGGCCCAGGTGTATGGAATTGGGAACTTTTTTAGCACTCGAGGCTAAAACTCTTAAGAAACCCCATCTTTCTGGCCAGAGTGGCCTGGAAAAGAGGCCCATGGGAACAGGAGAATGCAGAAGGAATCTCAGAGAGGAGAGATTTTGAGAGTGGACCTTAGCCTGTAGTGAACTGACACAAGTTCCAGGATCATGTCCAAGTTATATATGAAGGAATACACTAAAAAAGAAAATAGAAAAATGTATAGTGAAGACTCAGAACTGAGCTGACTTTGGAACCTCTGTCCGCAGAAGGCAAGACAGAAATTGTGGTCTAAACCCATGCATTCTCCAGAGGGTTTCCATAGGGCTCAGAGAGTCAAAGCATCGTGTTATATTTAAGTAATATTTTAAACATTCAGGAGGAAGTCCAAAGTTACTTGACACATGAAGAACCATGAAAATCTGACCAGTTATCAAAAGAATCAAGTAATGCCAACTCCAAGATTAAACAGACATTGGAATTCTAATACAAAGACTTCAAAGAAGCTTTTAAAAACAATCTCCACAACATAAAAGTAAAAATTCTTGAAACAAATGGAGAGATCACTGTTCTCTGCAGAGAAATAGAATGTATTTTTTTTTTTAAAGCCAAATGAACATTTGAGAATTGAAAAATCTAATAACTGAAATAAAAACTTTACTGGACAAGCTGAGTTAGCAGCATTGAGATGACAGAGGATTCAACTTGAAGGTAGATTAATATAAATTATGAAAATCGAAGAAAGAAAAAATAGAACAGAGTTTTAAGGACCTGCAGGGCAAAATCAAAGGTCTTATACTCATGTTATTGGTGTCTTTAAAGGAGAGGAGAAAATGTTTAAAAATCTTTATACTTCACACCTAGCCAAACTGGCCTCACAACCAGGAAAAAGAAAAAGAAAAAAAAACTGAACCTTATTTTCTTTTGTTGCTAGGAGAGCAGAGAAACCCTTGGTTATTTAATGTAAGAGGCAGGGCTGGCTGAGTTCGGCAAGCCCTGGGCTGTCTTCTTCCATCTATAAATCTAAGGAATCCTGAGATTAGAGCAGGGCATGCCAAACCTAACTACCATGGCCTTACTTTTGCTGCAAATCAGCAAATAATGTGAAGACGCATAAAAAGAGAAAGAACAATACCAGACAAGGAGAAAGGGGCTTGAAGCACAGGGAAATGCTTCAAGTAAGATGAAAAGCCCAGGCTACTCCTTGAGAGAATGATCCCTTTCCCTGTGGATGTCCTGATCATCACAGCACGCAAGACTTGCTCCTTTTCAAGCAACAGCCTTTGGGTGTTTTTTCCTATAGTCAACCCTATGTGCTACTTACTTCAGATAACATACTAAGACTAAAAATAAAATCAAAATCTTTTCAATGATTTCATGTGTAAACCATACGGAGCTTTGTACCTTTGCTGTTTATATTGACTTAAGAATAATCATTTTGTCTATAATATGGCAATTAAGGAAATTCTGACATTTAAATAATTCATGCACCTTTATATTTTATTAGGTGTAAAGCATTATCCATTAAAAGTGCAAAACATCTTTGTAGACACCATCAATTCTTTGGGATGACTAAATTTTAAAAATTATACTTCGTGTCCAAACAATTTTTAAATTGGATATCCCTGATAGAGGCATGTATACATAGATATTTTAACTATTTGTAAGTTCTAAATATAGCAAATGGAAGTTTTTAAAAGATTATCTTCAGCTTGATGCAGTTTGCAAAGTTACAGCTTTGTGTGTAGCATAAATGTTTCTGCTGGTTTTCTAGAACACGTAGATCAGAAAATGTTCATAAACAAAAAGAATTTCAGGCAAGAATAAAAAACAAGGGCCGGTGAGATGGCTCAGCGGCGTAAGCGCCTGCCTGGCAAGCGTGAGGTCCTGAGTTCGACTCCCGGTACCCACAGAGGAAAAAGGGGCTGGTGATATCGCTCAGCAGCACGGGCGCCTGCTGGTGCGCGAGGTTCTGAGGTCGACCCCTGGTACCCACAAAAAAAAAAAAAAAAAAAAAAAAAAAGAATAAAAAAGCAAAATGGAACAGATGCTGTTAAAATGCATTCCTGCTGACGAACTATAACAAAGTAGTTGAAATGTTTGTTGTAAAGAAATTCCACATACATGAAAAGCCAGGTCGGTAAAGAGAAACATGTCAGCTGTACTAAAATAAGGAGAGGAAGCTCGGATTCTGTGCAAAGAGATGGCGCACAGGCCAGAAGGGCTGGAAGCCCAAGGGAAGATACACTCAGGAGCCCTGATCTGTCCCCTTAGAAAAACCTGCATCGCCCTTACCACCTCCAGTGCTTTTCTGCCGCACATCAACACTAGATGGACACCCGGCTGTTAGAAAACACTGGCAGCTTACCTCCTCCACGGAAGTACACTGTGTGGAAGGTACCGTTTTAGAGTCTTGTCCTTTCATGTGAGAAGTGATTGTAAAGCAGCAGGAGCTCAGGGCCGGGGTTGCATGTTGCAAAAACGTCCAGAAACATCAAACACTATCCTCTCTGCAGAAAGGTAGGCTGCGGCTTTAGCCGCTGATTCTTTTGGCTCAAGCTGAGTCAAACAGTACACAAAGACTAGGCAAAGCATGCACGCGACCGGCAGTCACCACGGGGGATGCCCAACAGTGCCAGCTCACTCCGGAGACCATTCCTGCCCAGCGGAAGAGCTGCTGCCCTGCGGCCGCTGAAGCGTGGCCACCTTTCCTCTCCATACTTCAGCAAAAGTCTCTACGGCAAGAAGACCGGAGCGGAGTACTTTGCTCGCTGAAGTCCCGTTTCCGTACATGTTTGATGCTTATTCGTAGAGAGATTTTTAATGCTCAGTCTTCACTGATTTTAATCTTGAACTTTTCTTTAAAAAAAACCCAAAAACTATAAAGTAAGGCTTGACACAACTGTTAAAAATAATTTCTCCTTCAATGACCCAGCCTCAGTGTGGTGTTTCTTTTCTGGAAGAGTATGGAATTAGCAACAGGCCCTGAACATTAGCACCCGTGTCCTCTACCCAACACGTGGGCACATAAACGAACCACTCTTTTCAATTATTTTTTATTCTTTTTTTTTATGGGGGTACTGGGAGTCAAACTCAGGACCTTGCATTTTCCAGGCAGGCGCTTATGCCGCTGAGCTATATTACCAGCCCTATTTTTTATTATAATATGAATTCTCGTGGGTCACTTTTTTGAGTGTCTTCTGCTAGTTGTCATGGCATACTGGCTTTTTAAATACATTACTTTTTTCTTCAAGGAATAAAAAGAAAAAGTATTTCCTTTCATTTGATATTATAGGTATCAAGGATAATAAACTATTTATTAATCTTAACTATCTGAAAAAAAAGAAAAAAAGAACTATTTGCCATAGGTTCATTTCTTAAATGAGTATTTTTTTTTATGTGGGTACCAGGAGTTGAACTCAGGACCTCGCTTTTGCCAGCAGGTGCTTGTGCCACTGAGCGATATCACTGGCCCCTTTTTTTTCCTTTATGTGGGTACCAGGAGTCAAACTCAGGACCTTGCCCTTGCCAGGCAGGCGCTTATGCCACTGAGCTATCTCACTGGCCCTTAAATGAGTATTTCTTAAACATGTATAAAACATCCTATTAAGAACAAGCCAACCACCATTCTTTTGAACTTATAGAAAAAAAAAAAAATAGACTGCATGATTTCTGCAGAGCTCTGCCATGCAGTGGAAACATGAGAAATTTCAAGAATACCACTAATTAAAATGTGACCACTACTATGTTGGTATTGATAATTTAGGAATAGCATCAAGACATCTGCATATTTCAGTCCCATATGTGATCCAGAGTTGGGAAAAAGAACACATCTCTCAGCACATCCCCTTTCGGATCTTCTCCTGTGTCAGCTGTAGCATCAGACGCTGACTGGTGTTTACAGCCCCAGTGGGATCCTGAGCATGTCTAAGACAGGGTCTGCATGGGCAGGAGATGTGTGGGGTGAATAAAGCTCCGGGCATACTAAAAAAACAGATATGAAGGGAACTGGTTCCTTCTTAGGCGTTCTTTCCTATTTGTAGTTATGTTATTGTAAGACCCTCATTTTGGTCAAGTATCTGTCTACTTTCCTACAAGTACATGATGATTTTTATGTTCATAAAGCACTCTCTTCAAAAGCCAACCTTCAAATGTCCTTGAGGGTAGAAAGGCAAAGAAACATACCATTGTTCCCTTAGATGACACAAGGCAATTCCTAAGATTTGCTCTAATCTGCTAATACCCCGTGGCAGGTGGAAGCAGTAAAAAGAATTCCCACAAGAGCCATTTTCTCGGTTGAACAAGATGGAAATGGCACTGGATTAAGTTCAAATATCATCTGTGACTGTGGCATATAAAGACATTAAAGAAGTTTATAATACTGCGACAGCTACTCTTACAACTATTACTGTCTCTTAAAATCCATCCCTAGAGCCTATTCCCACACTTTAGAAAATACAGTACAACAGAGTCAACAATATAGCTATTTCACAGTAGGTCATAATCCATACATGTTTTGGTAATTCATTTACAGAGCACAATTTTTAAAAATAAAGCAGGTAAAATGACACTGATTGTTTAATCACAGTCAATCATGTAGTTCCTCAGTATGGACCACGGCAGCCATCAGAAGACAAGCAAGGGCAGCAACGACAGAGGGGGGACCAAAGTCTCTGGAAGATACAAGGCCATGGTGTGCTACAAAGGATTTCTATGGAAACTCACAACAGGACAATTCCCACAGAAGAGGACTGCAAGAATAGAGTAGCCGACAATCTGATTTCTTAGTATGACTAAACAACTAAACACACAAAGACAGAATGCACAGTCTTGAACAATAGGAGTCATAGTACTGATAGGATTATCCATTTTTACAACTCGGATAGCGGATAGGCCAGCCAGTAGGCTCAACACAGATGTTCTGAGAGTTTGTAAAACCAATAATTTGAAGTAACTGATACTATTGTTCCAGTAAAAACATCACAAAAATAAAGAAGATTTACCCTTGGCAGAGGGGCAAAGGAAGAAGTTAAATAAAGAAGCACAAAAACAAGACAAGTTACCATCTTGGTAAGTCACATAGACTGATGACAACTGATTTTAATGACAGCATATAAGATATTATTTTCAAGATTTATTTTTGAGACAGGATCTCACTATGTAGTTCAGGCTGGCCTTGAACTCACTATGTAGCCCATGCTGGCCTCAAACTAGCAGCGATCCTCCTGCCTTAGCCTCCCAAGTGTTAGGATTACAGGTGTAGATCACCACGCCTAGATTAATATTTTCAGGATATTTCTGTGCTACTAACAAATAGTTGTTGATAAGTCCATACTGTTATGCAGTTATACTTGTTTCAAAGGAGTATTTATAGCAATAAATAAATAAAATATGGTATTTTTGGTATCTCGCAAGGAAGTAGAATAAATATAGCCTTTAATATAAAGCAGACACAACTGATTTTAATCTTGCTTCCTTATTAAATCTGTATTATCTCTACTTTGTGTTGTGTTCTGAATAAAAAGTACAAATCAGGAATATGGAAAATGGCCTGGATTGTGCAGTATATCTTGCAGCAAAACAGTTATGAGGGTTATAATACACGAACAGAGCTAAAGCTGTTTATTAAATTTGTAATTCTAGCTTTTAAAATATAGTTATGTGATTTATACTTCTTTGAAAGTATAAAAGTGCATTAATAGTCTATGTATGTGGCAAAAACTTTTTTTTTTTTTTTTTCTGGTGAAAACCTTTGAACCTGGCCCAAGTACAAAATTTAAGAGGCACCATACATTAAGAAAAAAAAAAAAAAAAAAAGGGCCGGTGAGATAGCTCAGTGGCATAAGTGCCTGCCTGGCAGGCACGAGGTCCTGAGTTCAACTCCCGGTACCCACATAAAGGGAAAAAAGGGCCAGTGATATCGCTCAGTGGCACAAGCGCCTGCCGGCAAGTGCGAGGTCCTGAGTTCGACTCCCAGTACCCACGTTAAAAAAAAAAAAAGTCTGTTCCTTTAAATAAATTCTAGTGCTTGAATGTGTTTCAAGTAAAGAAGTTCATATTAATAGGAGGCACAAGAAATTAAAGTGTATTTAAAAACTCAAAGATTAAAAAGATTAAAACATAGAGGTAAAGACAACAGGAGAGAAAACCTCAATACTCTGGAAACTGTCATTAGGGGAAAAGGTGACAATTCTTATATTACTCTATTGCTGTAACAAATTACCACAAATTTAGTGACTTGGAACAATGAAACTCAGTGTCTCCCAGTTTCCATGGTCAGGACTCTG
Organism: Erethizon dorsatum; assembly: GCA_028451465.1. Lineage (NCBI taxonomy): Eukaryota > Metazoa > Chordata > Mammalia > Rodentia > Erethizontidae > Erethizon > Erethizon dorsatum. The sequence continues at coordinate 91,033,045 of CM051828.1, read as the reverse complement.
GGTGCAGCTTTTTCTGGGTCCTAAGATCAGGGTCTCCTCAGGCTGCAGTGTTGGGCAGCCAGGCTGTGTTCTCATCTGAAGAGTCAACTGGTGAAAATTCCATTTCCAAAGGGTTGTTGGCCAAATTCCCTTTCCTTCAGCTGCATGACTGAAGGCCCCAGCTTCTTACAACTGGCAGGGAGAGGCCACACACAGGTGCTTGTCATGGCCCTCTCACACACCTTCTCACCACATGGCCACTTGACTTTCTCAAAATCAGTACAAGAGTGTCTGTCATTTGCCTGATACAAAGGACCCAGTGGCACCTCATCCCTTAGCTAAAGAAGACATCCACATTCTCTTGGTTAGGAGCAAGTCCTAGATTACTATATGCACTCACGAGGAGACAATGCAAAGGTGTGTGGCTCCCTGGGGTCACTGGACAGTGTCTGCCACACTTCCTAGCGTTCAGCATGAATAGCTTCTTTAGATTGCCACTAGATGATGTTCCCCCCACCCTCTGAAATAAATGTGAACTTCAGAATGTGATCTTCATGTCTACTTCTGAAGGAAGAAAGAACAAGCTTAATCAGCAATTTTCTTGCATTTTAGTCTTGCTAAGTATGGCTGTATTTTAATAATTAGTAGCTAGGGCTGGGTGCCTAGCTTAGTTGTAGAACATATGCTCAGCATACAGGAAACCCCAAGTTCAGCCTCCAGCACCAAAAAAGAAACAAAAATTAGTAGTTATTACCCAGAACAAGTGAGAGACAGACTTCGTATCTCATTTGTCCATGTTAAATTGTTAAAGTGAAAAAAAGATACACATATTTCAAAGAAGGGTAATTTCTGAAGTGAAAGTTGTGATGAAGATAACAAGAGTAGAAAATAAAGCTCAAAGAATTAAGAATGAAATCTTAAAGAAATGTTCAGAAAAAGTTTATTTGAGTAAAACCAAGTATGAGGGGTTTCTAAGAGCAGTTGGAAAGATCTATGCAAGTTTCAGAAAAACTGAGACAAAATAAAAAATGTTATCCACAAAGTTTTAAAGATAGAAATTAGAAGTCATGTATAATGCCATACCTTAAAAAAAAGTTGCTTAAAGCCAACACGAATTACCACGTTTGTCAAGAAGGTACCATATTAAGAAAGAAAAGTATAAAAACTTTAGAAAAGAGTTTTAGAGTCTTGTAGTTAGAATTGGCCTTCACAAAGAAGGAGCCACCATAGTCACCTAAGAATAGGTTAGGTGGCCTATTTAATGGGAGAAGGAAAGGAAAAAAAATAAAATAATTTTAGCCATAAGGACAAAGATTTTCCTAACTGTCCCAGAGACTAAAACATGAAAATGGAGAAAATGGAATGGGAGATTAGAAAACAACGTACATTTGGAAATCAATGTAGATTAAAACGAACTGGTAGAAAATATCTCTGAATATTTAGTTGTTTTTTCTTTGGTTGAAAAGGTTTTAATTATGTTAATATTTGTAACATATAAAATATTTCATTACTCAAAAATTGACAAGCGAATAATGTAAATATGAGAACATTTTGATAAACAGAACTACACAATTTTAAGGTATATTTTAATGTTTTGAGTCAATTAAGATGCTTGTCTTGCTATTACTTATTATTTATAATAATGTGATGATGTGGGTTATTGAAATCTAAAATATGTTTGCCACTGATATCAAAGTCCATATAAATTTAGTTGTTCTGCTATAACTTTTGAACTGGTTTGAACTGGTTTACTTATGCACTTAATTTCAGTTTTCTCTGAGAAGGTAACTTAATTTCAATTAGTAATTTTTTTTTTAATATGCAGGTACCGGGAGTTGAACTCAGGACCTCGCGCTTGCCAGGCAGGCGCTTATGCCTGCTGAGCTATTTCACCGGCCCTCAATTAGTAATTTTTAAAAAATTGTTTTTGCTTGACCTATACAATGAAACCCCAAGACTATGACCTTTGTAATTTTCACAAAATTCTGAAAAGTTTATCTAGCATAGTTTATTATAATTCCTCTTTATCTTAGGAAAATGCATAATGGGTATTCAGCTACTATTAATAATTTATGCCTATGAATAGTACCTCCAGCTGAAGCAAAGAAACTGATGAAGATGATGATTTTGAAATTCAGGTTTTAATAACTCATCTATTCAATTAAATAAGCCCCACTGCTTTGGTTTACCTGAGAGAACGATTTTTAAAAATTTTTGAAGTCAGTCAATATTATTATGTGTTTCACTTGTTTAAGATTCTATGATTTCTTCACCATGCTATTTTTCAAAAAAAAAAAAGTATAAGAAGCCTCTTGTATAAGGATATATCTTAAACTTTATTTTTACTCCATACTAAGCCCCCATCTTATCATTTTTAAAATTTATGAATATATAGAGACCATACTACCAAAATATACAATTTCAACACATTTACACATGCTCTTACTTCCAAGTGAGAAATGAAACAGTATTGCTGAGAAAATTATTAGAATATGAACTACATCTCAGTTGTGACTGCCTTAAAATCAATATCCTTTTATGTGAACAAGTAGCAGCAAAAATCATTAAGATAGGACCTTAGCAATTCAGGTTAAATTACAGCTCAATCATGAATTTGTTAGATCATTTGGACAAATTGTTTCAACAATTTCCATTTCTATATAATAAACATAATCATCCTTGTTGGATGCTATGACTTTGAAGAACATGTTTTTGGAAAAACTGTCAAGAATCTTAGGTATATGGGGGAAAATATTATTGACAAAAAGGTAAACCATGTCCTTGTTATTACTGTTTGAGTAGTATGTGCATTCATTTACAAACAGATTCAGAGTAATATATACTTCATGAAATACAGTCCAGAACAGGCTTTAAAAAATAACAGTCAGAGGAATGAAGCAGATGAATTAGTTTAAATATCTAAATTCTGAGTAATTTTATTCATTCCCCATAGCATCCGAAACATGTCAATGCCAAATATTCTTTTGTTGATCTTTTTTTTTAGCTTCCCCAGTGAAGAACATACTAAAGAAGCAAAATTCAGTTTAGAACAGGCTGCAGAGATAGCCACAGATGTGAACTATTACGTCAAAACTCCAGCCTGCACCCACCTGCACACCCCTCAGAACACCCGCTGTCCTGGGGAAGGTGTTTCCATGGCTATCATCTGCCACTTCTCTGCTCCTGCAGCCTATCAGACAAAAACCCTCTGCCGGTTCTGACTAATAGAGCACGTGCAGAGCCACATAATTATCTTCCGTAGCTCCAATTTCCAAGGATTTGACCACAAGTTAAAACAGCCACTTACCTGGTTTTGTATTTTCAATTTTATTATTTCTAAAGGTGTTTCATACTATACACCTGCCATCTCTTCCTGCTCAGTGTACTCCCTAGTCTCATTAGCCTTTATCTACATCTTCCTTAAATCTCAGCTGACAAGACCTCTGATATATAACTAGACATCTCTTTTCTTTGAATGTCCTTTAAAATGGACAAATGTCTGTGAAGACACAAAACTGGTTGAAGTACATCAACTCAGGTTGAAGTACATACCACAGGTAGCAACTGCTAAGAAATACCAGATATTTCTTATTGTGCTTTTTAGAAAAAGTAAAATAAGAACTGTCTTAAGGTAGTAGGGAACTAGCAGATGCTAAGCCTGCAATCGTTGCTAGAGGATATTTACAAGTCAGCAACCTCAGGAGTGCATCAAGTTTGCCAGAGCATTTTGGTCTGATGAACCCCAAGAAAAAAAATTCACCCTGAGGTTAGGTTTGGAATTTGTATATTCACAATGCTTTCCCCGTATATGCTAGCTCTTTAAAAGGTAAGTTTCCTTTAGTTTCAAACATTATTATTATTTTGAGTGTTCAGCAAGGTGAAATACATCTTTTTGACAAATCATGTCTTCTTTTAAAAAGTACAACATGAAGTTTGTTGATTATCAGTCCTTTTTAAAACTAAAATATTTCTTTTTTATATTTTAAGAATAAAAAGCTAATGGTTTGTACTGTGCATTCAGCTTTTTTCTGATGCATTAATTTAAACTGTAAGTCAGTCCTACTTTGCAGGTATTATAAACTGTCATGCCCCTAACAAGCTATTTTTATAACACAGAAAATGAAATTTCCTATTTGCAATAAGTAGCTTCTTTTCTCAGGTGCAGAGTCAAATCCTGCTTATAAAGATGTGTAATCAGGACTTTTTTAGTCATGTGTTATGTATTGACATAAATAATATTAAAAGATGAGCAATAAATATTCCCAATTTATGCAATATTTCTGAAAGATAAAACTAGATCTATAAGAAGGGTAATGAGAGAAAGTTTACCTGAAATTTCTACTATTAAAACATCGATCATGAGAGATCATTTATGACACTTGTCCTGCAACCATTTCACAAAAAGCTAAGCAGCATGCCTGTCTTTAACTACTGCAGTGTCCTGCGTTGCCTGAGACAGCCCTTCCGTATTTCTCCACAACACAAGGGGCGCACCTGCCCGCTGGGGACCTGAATCACCAATGCTGGGAGTGTAAATCCCGAAAGCGCATCGCTGGGGAGTCGGCTCCACGAAATCAGCAGTATATTAGCTTACGCGAGACCCGTCACTTTCCTAAACCCACAACCTATGTATTCCAACTCTCCTTTCCAGTGAAGACAGGTAAAGCTCCAGCACTCGCTTCCTTAAATCTGCCGGCTCCATACATCTCATAGCGTTCAGGAGGCAAATGGCTCCACGGATTCATTCAGCAGATATTTATTGAGTGCCCACCCTGTGCCAGGCATAAATATCACTTTAATTCTTACAATAGTTCTGTACTGTGTATATTAATAATTCATGTATTACAAGTAAAATAATGCTATCTGAATCTTTTTAAACCCACATAAAAATATTAACAATTTAGTCCTCTTACTCCATATTTTAAAAAATGGAAGTCTAGTAGGTACTCTTTATGATCAAAGAAAAGAAAATTCGGGTATTTTTCCTTATTAAAAATCTGACAAGCTGGGCATGGTGGCGCATGCCCATAATCCCAGCACTCGGGAGTCAGGCAGGAGGATTGCTGTGAGCTCGAGGCCAGCCTGGGCTACATAGTGAGACCCTGTCTCAAAAAAAAAGAAACCTGACAGTAGTCATCCTTCATTTTTAAATATAGTAGGTGGATCTGGATCTTGAAAAATTCACAAAAAGAAATCAATAAAAAGATAATAACAAGTAAAACGTTGGCAAATAATTTGGATGCACATTTGCCCAAAGAACATATACAAATGGTCTGTACACACTTGAAAAAGATACTCAACATCATTAGCCAGCACAGAAATCAAAATCAAAATCACAATAAGATACTGCTTGACACATCTGTAATAAAAGAGACAGATTAAGAAGTGTTGGTGAGGGCATAGAGAACTTCAAACATTCATACATTCCTGGTATGGATATAAAATGTGCAGCCCCTGTGGGAGACATTTGAGTGGTTTTTAGAAAAACTAAAGCAGAATTACCATATAACCCAGCATTTTCACTTGTAGGTATATACTCCCCAAAACAGAAAACAGGTACTCAAACAAACACTTGTACAGGAATATTCATTGCAGCACTTTTAAAATAGCCAGGAGGTACAAACAAAGCCCTCAGTGGATGAATGGATAAATAAAATAGTGTATCTATACAATGAAATATGATTTAGCCTTAAAAAAAATGAAGCACTGATTCATGCTACATGGCTGAACCTTGAAAATATTACACTTAGTCTAAGAAGCCAGCCACCAAACACCACATTTTATAGGAGTCCATTCACATGAAATGTGCAGAATAGGTAATTCGACAGAGATAGAAAGTTGATTGGTGGTGGAGAGGTAGGGGGAGAGGAAGCGACTGCTAATGGATATGAAATTTCTTTTGGGGGTGATAAGAATGTTTAAGAATTAGTGGTATTGGCTGTGCAACTCTGAATCTTCTAAAATTCATTAAATTGCATACTTTAAAAGGGGCGAATTGTAGGGAATGTGAATTATATGTCGATTTTAAAAAGAAAAACATCGATAAAAAAGAGAACTGGATAGTTACCTGATTAAAACCTTAAAGAAAGACAGTATCATTTCTGTTCCTCTTGGCCCCAAACATCAAACACCAGTAGCTTCAGGAAAAATAAGGGAGGGTTACAGCAAGAGTAGCTTCACATTGACTTGGTTTGTTTTAGAAATTGTTTCACACTGAAATTCTGAGACTGGAGTTTTGAATAAAGGGAGTAAAATGCAGGGATTTCACTGTGCATCAACCTTGTGGTTTGAGATTATGGATTCCTTGGAAATAGTAACTAGTATGATTTATGACATCTCACATCTGAGTACTTTATATTTTGCATGCCAATTGGAGATAAATGAAACTAGCTTTTTGAAAATGATATCATTTCAGAGACATGTAAAAATAGTGGTGAAGATCATTTTACTGAAGTCAAATGAGAAATCTTGTAATATCAATTTTAGTAAAAAATATTGTAGGTGTGTGTGTGTATGTGCAAGTGCATAACAGAATTAAAATTTCTTATGGCTCTACTGGGCTTGCAGTGAATTTTAAGCAATGAATATCAAGTAAATTCCTACTATATTTGGCAGAATTTAGTACTGTATGAAGTGAATTTCAAAGAGTGTGATTTCTGATATTTTATCATTAGCAGGTATCAAGTAATCTTGAACTTATAAAAGGCTTTCAAGTTTCCAGAGTGAAAAATTGAGTGAGGGATTAATGCAGAGACCAAGTAAATCAAACAGCTCCTCAGAGCTACAGCACCTTGCGTTACCCTCAAACACCTGTGCCCCTGTGCTGTAGCAGTCCCTTGATCATTTCCAGCTGTCTGTTTATGTCTTGGTACAGATCAGCTAAAAATTTAGAAATTTTATGGCAAGTCTTTTCTTTTATTGATCCAAGTTTTAGTCTCCAAGATAGTCCTTGGACTTGTAGCCTATTAAGAAATCTGAAACCTGGCATTTGTGATGCATGCCTGTAATCCCATCTACTTGGGAGAATGAGGCAGGTGATGACTTGTGCCTAGGAGTTCAAGACCAGCCTGGGCAACACAGTAACACTCTGAAAAAAAGGAAGGGAGGAGGGAAGAAGGAAGGAAGGAAGAAAGGAAGCAAGGAAGGAAGATAAATTAACTTGAAGTCAAATATAGTTCCTCCAAAAGATAGATGTTTTGAAATAAACTATCAAGGTAAGATGCTCCACCCTTCCTTTCTCATATATTCAAAAGAAAAAGTAAGAAAGCAATGCTTGAATTATAACTGAGTTGTATTCTCCTATTTTGTAAACCTGTGGTCCTCTTTGAAACTCCATGGCTAAGAAAAATCTTAAATGCTAAAAGGCCCAGACTCATCGGTCACTGGTACAATCCTTGGTGTTGAGGTTCTGCTTTGTTTTGCCAGGTTTCAAAAATATCTTCATGTTCTATCTTTACTCTGAGGGAAAGCTGTGAAACCTCTGATATTCACCCTAACACTCATGGTGTAATAGATGATGACACTCTACCCCAGATACGTCTTCGGAATCCTCTTCGTCACAATACTACAGGCTGCCACTCATTCCAGAAGCCATTCACTGTGGATTGCTCAAATGCAGGGAGGACAGAGGGAGGGAGGGAGGGAGGGAGGGAAACGCTTAAGGAAGGGGCTTTGACAGGGCTGGTGGTGGAACTCAGCAGCAAGATCGAGCCTAACACGCTTCAAGCCCTGGGCTCAATCCCGGTGTATACGCATGTGCATACAGGTACACACACACACAGATAGACACACACAGAGGAGTACATTCAGAGGCAAAAGAGAAATAAGTCCTGGAGTCACAAAGAACGCTGCATTTAAAAAGAAAGAGAGTTTATCAAATAGAATGGCCTCTCCCCTTTCACAGACACATCAATACCATATGTGGCCTGCTCAAGAATATGTGTCGTGCTAGGGTGTAGCTCAGTGGTAGGCACATATCCACAAGGCCCTGGGTTCAACCCCCAGAACTAACGCAAATAAAAATGAATGTAAATGTCGTCATGATAAAAGATCAATAGATTTGAAGGCAGGATATTGAATGCTATTCCTCTTTTACTTCAACCAGTCACTCTGACCTGCCTGACACTTGCCTTTGAGTTTTTTTTTTTTTTTTTTGTGGGTACCGGGGGTCGACCTCAGGACCTCGCGCACCAGCAGGCGCCCATGCCACTGAGCGATATCACCGGCCCCTTTTTTCGTATGTGGGTTCCGGGAGTCGAACTCGGGCCCTCGCGCTTGCCAGGCAGGCACTTACGCCGCTGAGCCATCTCACCGGCCCTGCCTTTGAGTTTTTAAAAATGTATTTATCATATATTTAAAACATGTACATGTGTGTGTTCCTGCTAACAAACCTATTCTTATGTAAAATTTAACTATTAGTAAAATACATAATGGAAAAAATAAGTAAAGAGCCCCTATCATACCTCTCCTAGAGAAATAACTACTCAGTGATCAGGTGTCTATTCTTTCATGCTTTTTCCATGTATATTCAGTTTAGTCTTTTTAACAGCTATATAATATTCTACTGTCTGAGTACATGATATTTTATTTAACTAGTGTCCCACTGATGGACTTTTGAGTTGAGGACAGTATTATTCATTATAAATAATGCTGCAATGAATATCCTCATATATGTTTTTTATGCACTTGTGTAAGTATTTCTGTAGAGGAAATTCCTAGAAGCAAAATGGCAAGTGTAGAGATGTGCAGATTTAAGTTTTTAATATAAATTAGGGTTAGGATATAGTAGCTTAGTGGTAAAGCACTGGCCTAGCAGGTACCAGGCCCTGGATTTTATCCCCAGCACTGAAAAAATACACACACACACACACGCACACACACACGCACACAGTTTAAATAAAGTCAAATGGATTTCCAAACATGTCATCCGTCTATACCCCCACCAGCAGTATGTTAGACTGCATATTTCTGGTTTGCCTTTTTAATGGAACACAAAAACAATGAGAAAAGTGTTAAGAGCAGGCTCATATAATTTAGGCCACAGTACTTAATAGGCAGAAAACAATTACGTATCCAAGAGGAACAATATGACAGCTGCCAGCCGTCAGGGCATCATGACTGCAACAAATGTCACGAAAGTCCCTTCTTGCACATTTTACAGATTTCTGAGATTTCCTCAGCGTTATTAGAATACAAAAGTAGAACAATCTATGGTTTCACATTAAGGAAGACATAAAAGGAGAAAGTTAAAAGTATTGCTATTGTTACTACTATTACTTCATTTTCCATTCTGGCATTTTGTCTGAAGATCAGGATAGCACTTTTTTTTTTGGTACCGGGATCAAACTCAGGACCTTATGCTTGCCAGGCAGGCACCTGTGCCGCTGAGCTATATCCCCAGCCCTAGGACAGCACATTATTGAGAATAAAGTAACAGAAGAGTAGATTCCTAAAAGCAACAACCTATTTTTTTTTTACCAAATATTAGTGTTTATGAAAACTAAGTAACAAATTAGGGTGGAAAAAATTATGCCCTTGAAAAATTGCTCCTTGCCGGGTATGGTGGTACATGCCAGTAATCCCAGCACTTGGGAGACTGAGGCAGTATTGCCACAAGTTTGAGGTCAGCCTGGGCTACAGCCTGGGCCAGCCTGTACTTACTAGAGAGACCCTATCTCAAAAAAAATATTGCTTCTTGGGTTAGGTGTGTAGTTTAGCAGTAGACTGCTTGCCTAGCATGTGTGAGGCCCTGAGTTTGATCCCTAATGCCACAAAATAAATGAAAGCTTAAGTGAAATAAGTGAAAACTTCTTGTTTACTTTAAATACAATACCACCTAACTTTATGTGAATTTTAAAATAAACAGTGAGCCAGTGTAGCATAGTAGACAAGATACTAGTTAATAACTAATAGTAATAACTACTAACATCTTTGAATACTAACATAGGCACTGTGTTAAGTACTTTGCAGGTATTATCTTACTTAATCTTCATTATAATGTTGTGAGGTGAGTACTAGTATTCTCCCCATTTACAGAATCAAAATACAGCTTTTTCCTTTTGAAACTTTTTACACATAGTTACAGGTACAGATTTTAGATAGTGACTGATAATGCTGGAAAGTGCCTTCAAGCTCGTCTTCCTTCTATGACTCACTGCTCACTGGAAGAGAAAATTGATTTCACCTTTATTTTTCCTGTCTTGGGCATTGTGAGGATTAAACATTAGCACAAAAAGATGATATGTGATCCATTGTGGATTTACTTCACAATGAAGGGGAGAATTTTAAGCATGGTGGTGGATTCTCTTAGCTGGGTGGAGCAGGGTTCTGACCCAGCTTTGGAGGCTGGAATTCTACATATAGGGTGGCGTTGCTTCACTTTCTTACTAATATTCAAGTGGGCAGAACATGACTCAGCTCTTCTGAACTTTTCTCAGTACAGGAGAGGGCCTCAAAACAGCCCTAAACACACAGCAGGAGTATATCCTTGATGGTCATGGAGAAACCATCATGGAGGCAATTTACTTCATTGATGAATTACTGTTGGACATTTATGAGTTGTATCATAATGTGAGAGCATGGAAAAAAGCCCCAATGTACAATAATCAAAATTACATTTGGCAGGGAAGGGAGCCGTGTAGATAAAGAAGGCTGTAAATCTTAGTAGGTACCTGCTGGGCACAGCATAGGCAATAACTTCTGAAGTTTGTAGAAGAAAAAAATGGCATCACTGAGACAAAGGAAGAAAACAGAGAAACTGATGTGAATGCACAAAGGGGGATTAACTTCATTCCACTTCAGTACAAAAGTATATTGTGTTTGTATTGAAATATCAATCCCAAACAATACTTCATCTGCACCACAGTCTATGTGTAATAAAGATGTCCATCTTGAAATGAAGTATATTTAAGAGATCTCAGAAAGTTAACAGTTTGAGGGACGATGGTAAAGAATCAGCCTTGAAACATTTTGATCAAAAGTAATGAAAGAGATGAATTGGTGAGTGTGCACAAAGGCATAAGGAAAGAATATCAATTTTTACTGGTGTAACCTTTGGTATTTAATTTATTTGCAAATTATAATCCCATCTATGTCTGCCAATCTTCATCCATTTGTGTATTTGCAGTATTAAATAGTATTTGAGTACTAAACTCAATTCTTGAAAAAGAATGTTTAGAGCGTCCGGCCATGCTTTTACCTGAGAAAATATTTCCTGAGAAAGAAATATTTTGGAAATGAATATTTGAGCTTTAGGTTTCAAATTATCATTACTTTCAGGGCCTTTGATTGCTTTCTGTCGAACTGGGAAGTTAATCTGGAATGTTTTCAGGATGCTCAAATTCTTGCAAGCTTTATACCTAAAGCAGATTCCCAGCTGTGCCTAGAACAACCTTTGAAGTTACCACGCTATGCTAGTATCTAAAAAATTTTGCTTTGATCATCAGGTACCATTTTTCCTAGAAAATTTTCTCATGATTGTTGTATCTCCTGTCACCAACCACTTTTATTTAATAATGTCCGTATTTTTTATGAACCAAGGTTGATATTATATGGGCAAAAATTCTGCCGGCTGTGTCATCTTTGATGATACAGAGGCAAGAAAAATAGTACTGCTGAAGCTATGGTATTTCTTTTACATCTCATTATGATTAATTTTGATTGAACAGTAATACTGTATTTTTCCTTTGTTTACTTTATGATGGCTGACTCAGAAAAATGGAGTCATTTGTCAACATTATGCAAAATGAAAAAGACAGAAAACATCAATCAATTCCTTGATTTTCTTAATTGCTCTAAGTGTGGGTTTTTGGAAATTTTGTATAAACATATTTAAAGACAATTTAATATATATTTAATATTTAATGAAATATTTACTCATATTGCATATGAAGTTATGATTATTAAATGTGATGGGGAAGAGAGGAAAAGTTATGAAGAAAAAAGAAAGAAAAGGAAGGAAATTTAACAAGGAAGATGGAATAAAAAGGGATATCAATCAAAATAAGATTAGAACAGGGCAAAATTTTTAAAAATGTGGGAAGACAAAAAAGGAAAAAGAGGCAAAATATACCCATTTCTAGAATAAATTTATTTCCTCAGTATACATAATTTGAAGAAAAATTAGTTCCAAATGTTTTTCTTTCTCGGTATTATATTAGAAGAGAAAGAAACTTTTAAAGTTAGTTCTTAATGTTCTTGAATGCAAGAATAATACAGTATGGCTATTATTTATGATTTTATAAGCATCGTTTGTGTAGATTTTCCTACCTTGGGGCTTTGCTGTTAAGGTGTTCATGTATTTGTTTATTCTGAAAGGTAACTGAATAGCTTAGGGGATATGTTAGCTCCAGTCAATGAAAGTGACCGACAATGCTGAATAAATCAGTTAATAGTAGAGTCATGTCTATAAAAGCCATTTCCATATGAAAGTCAAAATGATCTTTGAACACTGGTATCTAACTCTTCTAGAAAGCGATGGATACACATCACTGCATTAAGAAAATGTACTACCACTTCGAGTCCCTAATCTTCATACAAGCATTTCTAGTTTACTTCTCATGTTTTGGATCCAGCTTTGCTACCAGGACCGCCCTGCCATTATTTCACTAGTTAGTACTCAGCCTGCTGCCCTTCAGTACCTGCAGTCTATTTCGTAACTCCAGAACACACATCTGCTACCATGAGCAGCAAGGATGGTGTACTTTCAAAGCAGCTATTAGCACTGGAATTTGGGTTTGAGCTTCAGTTGCTTCTTCAAGGTTTCTTCTCTGTAAGACGGCGGTCTTTGAATACCAGGTGTCTCCCTGCAACAGTAGGCATTCAGGCTAACCCACAGGGTTTGTAATGCTTTGCTCTTCTTTCCTACCCATGTTGGTAACTGTGGTGTTTACGTGGCAGAGGCAGCTCAGGATCAAGCCACTGGCTACGTGTACTGAAAGTCAACTGCCGAGAAAGGCAAAGTACAGACTTCTCTGAAAAGAAGGGCCAACAAAATTCTAAATGTATTCCTGGACAACAAGAGAAGCAGGCCCAGAGAGGAACCTTGCTCAGCCTGAGAGTATGTCTGAAATGGAACAGGGACTTCACTCCTTTTCTCAGAGCAGAAAACAGGACATTTTGAAATGTGCATTGTCCCTGCTCCTGAATACAATGGTCCCTTTCATCTATTTTTGGTGACTTTCATTTTCTTTTGTTGCTGGATCCCCTACATAATCATAAGCATATCGCAGGCAAACACAATGGTAAGCTGCAGGTAGACATTTCCCCTGCAGATGCAGACAATATCTGCCTGGCTGGCACTGCTTAATTCAGCCATTAACCCACTTTTCTACACTCTTTGGAGCAAAAGGTGAAGAAAAGCTCTTAAGAACTTAAAGGAGAAGATGCTTTTCAAATTTTATTTTTTGATTCAAGATGTTTTGGTGAGCCAGTCTGAAAATGCTAAGAAAAAAAGCAGAAAGAAAGGCCTTCCAAGGAGCTATAAACAACCTATAGGTCCCTTTTAAAAGCCAACAACACACATAACCTTTGGCGACATGCAACCTAGTGACTCAAAAAGCAACCTAGTAAGATGCAAAAATATAAGAATGCATTGCAATCGGATTTTCTGACGGGGAGGAGAGATCCATCTGAATTGTAGGGATTGGCAAATCATAAGCAAGCAGAGCTTTCATACCCAGGTTGTAGATGGTCTGATGATGAGTGAGATGCCATTGACCCACAGTCAAGGTTTGCTGCCTAACTTCTTAGACACAGCTGCAATGGTTTCTTCTCTGGTTTTCCTGCCTCCACTAGTTTTCTCATCCAAGCCATCTTCCAAATAGTTGCAAAGTAACCTCCCCAAGGCACCGGAGATTGAGATCCTTCACCTGACTGAAGCATCAATGGCTGCCCATTCCCTGGAGAGCAGATAGGCGTAAGATACTCTCCCACAGACCCTCACTTGCAATGTATTCTCCTAGAACTCCAAAGAGTATAGTTGTTTTCTGGACATGCCTGATACAGCCTAATGGCAAGTCTCTGTTCATCTAGTCTCTTCTGCTAGGATGCTTACCCATTTCTCTTCTGAAATTAACCAACTGCCTCCCTCAGTGCCACCAACTGTCCCCCATTCTCTTCTACAGAAATGTTACCTATCATTATGGGTTAAATTGTGCCCCTCCAAGAGATTTGTTCATCTTAGCCTGTAGTACCTATGCATGTTCTTGTTTGGAAATAGAGTCTTTGTAGCTGATCAAGTTAAAATGAGGTCATTAGGGTGGGTTCTAATCGAATCTGAATGCTACCCTTATTCAAAGGCATGGCTATCATTTGGCAGCTGTGTGTCCCACCATGTTCACATGTTGGTGGCTTGGTCCTCGGTGGGGTGGCAAGAGGTGGTAGACTTTCAAAACGGAGGTGGTAGAACCAGTGGGAAAGGCTTAGGTCACAGGGGAGTGCCACAGAAAGGAATGTGGGACCCCAGCCTCTCTGGCTTGCTATCTTGCCATGCAATTTCTTCCTCCCACGTGTCCCCTGCCATTGTGACACCATCAGTCACAAAGTCCTCACCAGAATTGAGCCAAGGCTAACAGCCTGCCTTTGAATCACTCAAATCATGAACTAAAAACCTTTTCCTTACAGTCAGTCTGCCTCAAGTATTTCATTGTAATAACAATATAAATCATAATAACTAATACTGGCATCTTAACACTTTTCATACTTCTAATACTTTTCATTATAATAACGAACACTGGCATCAACACGCACAGAGGGAGGATGATGTGAAGACAGCCATGTGACGAGAGAGGCAGAGACTGGAGTGATGCAGCAGCCAGCAAAGGTGCAGTAAGGGTTGACAGTCACCTCTAGAAGCTAGGGAGTGATGGGGAAGGGTCCTACCCAGTCTCAGCGGGACCGTGGCCCTGCTAACACTTCGGCTTTGGACCCTGAGCCTCCAGGATTGCAAGACAATAAACTCCTGTTACTGGGAGCCGCGCCGCCTGTTACTTTGTCACTGCAGCCCTAAACTAACCCAGCCACCCTTCAAGTTGTGGTGCTGGCGTTTGCCCGTCTGCCCACCTGACTTCAGTGTCTAAAGGGAGCCCTTACATCTCCGGACTCCCCTGCAGCCTTACCGTATTTTAACAGTGTCTTTTTGTTTATATTTTGTCTATTAAATAGTGAACCAAGATACCTTTTATCAGTTTACCTTTTCTGTCCCCTCCCTGCATCATGTACAGCCCTGCATTTAGAAAGGTTCCCATTGATGTGCACTGAATTAAGTGGAACGGACTCTACCTTTTAAAAAATACCAATGACATGGGCTGGTGATATCGCTCAGTGGCACGGGCGCCTGCTGGCGCGCGAGGTCCTGAGGTCAACCCCCCGGTACCCACAAAAAAAAAAAAATACCAATGACATGGGCCGGTGAGATGGCTCAGTGGCGTAAGCGCCTGCTTTGCAAGCGCGAGGGCCCGAGTTGGACTCCTGGATCCCACATACAAAAAAGGGGCCGGTGATATCGCTCAGCGGCACGGGTGCCTGTTGGCGCGCGAGGTCCTGAGGTCGACCCCCCAGTACCCACAAAAAAAAAAAAATACCAATGACAAATAACTTATAAGAAATGAATTTTAGGTGTCTTATAATAATCTGTTAACTCATTAACCATTTCTGGGATGCTCAGGGAAAAAACATAATGAAAAATGTGAAATGAACATTAATAGGCAATTTCAAGAAGAAGGTAATTTGAACAGGTATCACATTACTCATAATTAAAGCAACGTAAACTCAAACAAGTTACCATTTTCAACTGCAAGATAAAATAAAGTCCAAGTTTGGTAATATACCATATTGGGATCGTTTTAACAATATCTGCATTTTTATTATCAGTGAGGATGAACATGGATACAACTTCTTCGAGAGGTACTGTAAAAAAAAGTCCACCAAAATTTAAAATGCACATGTCTCTCATCTAGCAATTCTGTTCCTGGAAATTTATCCTCAGTGAATACTCACACATGTGTTCAAAGATATATGTACAATTCTATTTAAGGCAGCATTGTTCAAAATAGCTAAAAATTTTGGAACACACATGTCAATGAACAGAGATTAACTGAACAAATTGTAATTCTTAAAATGGAACATTAGTCCACACAAAGAATGAAGGAATACTACAGAGTTGATAAGAAAATATCTCAAATATATATTATCAAATGAAAGTAAGCAAAAAGAGACACTGTTCTATACAGTAAACTTCTATTTGGGGTGAAGAATGTATAATTTAGCATACATATAATACATATATGTATGTATCACATGACTGTTTTGTAATGATATGCAATAAACAAGTGATTATAGTTATCTTTGAGAGGAAGATTCATAATCTTAAATGGGAGAAAGATTACTTTTCATTCTATAATATTTTATACTCTTGGAAATTTTACCAGATGCTTATCATATTGTATTTTAAAATTTTGTATTGTTTTTAATTTTAAAAATTAATTTTTTTTGGAAGAATCTAGTATCAGTTAGATACATAATATATTTTTTGGTGCTATTAGATTCATTTTGCTAATAAACGATTCATCTAACGTGATTTAATTAATTTTGAAGTTAATTTTTATGGTAATCCCCCTTATCTATAAGGGAATACTATTTTTCATCTATATGCCTATGATAAAGTTTAATTTATAAATTAGCACAATAAAAGATTGCCAACAATAACTCATAGTAAAATACAAATTTATAACAATCAGAACACATTTACATTCATGTCTTCTACCCACAAATTAATGCCTATTCTATCTTAACTGAGCACTTTTCACTCACTGTGGCCATCATTTTTGCAGTGGGAGGCCTGACAGTGAGTCTAGCATAAATTTATTTTCCTTAACAATTTCACTGGTAAAAGTTTTTTCTGCTTCCTGTAGTTCTCAGCAACCTCAGAATTCTCCCTTCTTCCTTCCTTCCTTTCTTTTTCTATCTGTTTAAGAGATAGGGTCTCACTATGCTGCCAGACTGGCCTGGAACTCCTGGGCTCAAGCAATCTTGCCTCAGCCTCACTTGTAGCTGGGACTACAGATACATGCCACCATGCCCAGTGTCTTCCCTTTTAAATTGAGAACTTTCCCTGTGTACTTGCAGGGAGCATTTGCATCTTCTCTTTGGTACACTGGCAGCATCACTACTCCTGTGTTTGGGGTTGTTATTAAGTAAAATAAGGGCTACTTGTGCTGTGCTACAAGGACAGCTGACTTGATAATGAAGTTGGCTACTAAATGACTGATGAGCAGGTAGCACATACAGTGTGCATACACTGGACAAATGATGAGTCACATCTTAAGCTAGAGCAGGATGATGAGAAATTTCATCATACTATTAACAATGGGGAGTAATTTCAAACTCATAAATTGTTTATTTCTGGAATTTTCCATTCCATAGTTTTGGACTATGATTGACTAAAGTTAACTTAGACTATGGAAAGTAAAACTGTAGATAAGGTGGGCTACTGTATCCTTGTTATAATCGGTAATTTGCAAATGTATTTGATACTTCTTTTTTTCTTTTTTTTGAGACAGGGTCTCGTATGTAGTGCAGGCTGCCCTTGAACTCAGTTATGCAGCCCAGGTTGGCCTCGAACACATGGTAATCCTCCTGCCTCAGCCTCCCGAGTGCTGGGATTACCCGTGTGTACCACCACACCCGGCTTGGTACCTGTTTTAAAATCAGGTATTTTAAAACATATTTTACAATCTTATTACAAAATCAATGTACAATCACTGATTTAAAAACAGAAAACAATGGCAAAAATAAATGAACACCCTTACTTCTAACACCCAGAGAGAATCACATAACAATCTGATGAATATCTTTCTAGGACCTTTTCTATGTTAAAATATGTAAGGGGCTGGGGATATTGCTCAGCAGCACAAGCACCTGCCTGGCAAGCACAAGGTCCTGAGTTCAATTCCAGGTACCAATCAATCAATCAATCAATCAATAAATAAAATATGTAAACATGCAAATGGCTTATATGTTATTACAATTTTTCTTGATATCAGTAACATATTACCATGTTTATACAGACTTCTAGAGTTAGAAGAAAGCTTAAAATTAATTTAGAACAGGATAAACAAAAACGTGCACCCCTTCCCCTGAAAGCCCTTGACAGGTGTGGCTCGGTCATCCCAGCACCTGCTGACAGAGCTCAGTCGCAGTCTCAAAATCCTCAATGCACAGCTCCAGAAAACCACAACCAACGTTGTCATGCAAGTTGGAACTGATCACCTTTGACTAACTAAACTAGTAGTGTGTCAGATATTTCTTACAATAAGCAATGGATCCAGGGTAGAAACTTCCAGTCCACGATGCCCATCAGGTGTCTTGGGATCAGCCCTGCCATAGATTTCTGAGCTCTGGTCCCAGGACAGCCGGTTGGGTAGATGGTGAATTTTCTATGTCTCTGCTGCATTGACAGTAATGAATATCGTCCTCCACGTGTGCCTTGAAATAACTTTTGAAAAGCATAAAAGCATTTTTATAAGTTTTTAAAATATTATTTTATGAAATATATTTCAAAATATTAAATTTTAAACACTGAAACTGGAGGGATATGAGTTTTTAGGCAAAAGTATGAATTAATTAAATTAATTTATTCTTTGCGCTTATCCACATTTATACAACAAAGCAATCCCGCCTCTGCTCTAGGACACTGTCCTAGGTACACAAGCACTCTTCTACTCAATATTTTCAAAAGCTGCCATGGCCAGATCTTAAGGCCCTTTGCAGACTCATGTTTATGAAAACCATCCAGGCTTCCTAGATCATGTGACACCTACAGTGCACAGCTTAGAAATCTGATGTAGAAGAATGTTACCTCCACCCCTGAGTTTGGGGACTCTGTAAGGAGAAAACCATCCATGCATAATTCATACTTTGAATCCCTGAAATCTTAGAAGGTGGGAGCCTACAGCCTCCCGTGGTCAGTGGTGGTGTTTTTTAAATGGGTCATCTTAACACCTATATTAACAATGAGCAGTAGCCTAGAATGCACATCCTGGGGCTAAATTCTACCAACGCTACCAATTCAAGATAACACATACTACCCAGTAGAGGCAGGGCTATGAGAATTTACTCACTTAAGTGCCAAGTGCTTTGTTAGGTTCTGAGGTCACAATGGCCAGGCAGGATTTTGCAATGAAAGAGGAGAGAGATACAAACAAGATCATGTTTTTAAACTTTGGATTGTTCTATGTTTTATACTTCAACTGTGGCTAGTAGAAAAAGAGGTAATACTTACAAATCTCACAACCTAAGAAATACTAGACTTTTTCTAATATTTTAACAGATTTCAGTAAAACACGTTTAAAATAATCTTTTACTATTAATGTATTAATAATGTTTTTTTTAAATAATCTTTTACTATTAATGTATTAATAATATGTTTTTTTATTATTATGTTCTTATTGCTTACAGAAAAATGCAATATGATTTTTTAAAAAGATGGGCTTGTTAACACTGGCTATTTCAGAGGAAATATCTGTAGCAGGGCAAAGTGGGAAACTTTCAGATTTGCTCTATATTTGATTTTCTTTGATTTTTAATTGAAGATATATTACTTTATAATTTTAAATAAACATCTGCAAATAATTTACAATATTTCAGCTATAATTGCATATTTTCTTAAGATTCTTTCAAATCATAAAACAAGCCTTTAGAAAGTTTGCTAATGTGAAAATACATACTTTTTTCCTAATAAATCTCCACCCACTCCCAGATATAGAACCATAAGCATGTTTTGTGTTGACAGAAATATTTCTACAAGGTAAAGCAGATGTTAAAAGAGAAAAAGATCAGCATATTGTTTTGGCTGTGTCTAGATGTCCCCTCAAAGCCTCATGCAGTCATAGGTAGGGCTTTTTCAGAGGTGGCTGGATCTAGAGTGTGTGACTGATTCAGGCTGCAATTCTACAATTATGGGAACTGGGATGAAGGGTGTGTGATTACTAAGTCAGTCCACTGATTGGTTTGGCACTACCCTAATCCTGGTAGCTTAGAGTATAAAACTGGCAGAAAGAAGCTGCTAAGGAAGGTCCCTTGCTTGCTTTGCTACCTTCTGCTCACCATGAACTGTTTCTCCTCTGCCATGTGCCACCCTGCCTTGGAGCCAGCTGATTATGGACTGAAATCTCTACAAACTGTGAGCTAAATAAACCTTTCCTCCTTTAACTTTGGGTGTCAGGTATTTTGTCTCAGCTACAAGGAAAGTAACTAAGACACATGTGTTTCTAATAATTTTGTAAGAAGTATTTTCTTATACTGAAAACCCTCTGTAATCGTGCAGATTCTCTGTGGATCCTACCCTATCCCACCCATCTCCTGACGTCCACTTGTGTGGGCCCAGGTCATCTTTAACAGAAATATCTGGCTTATTTCACTTAACATAGTATCTTCAAGGTTCATTCACATTGTAAAATGTATTGGAACTCCATTTCTTTTCAAAACTGAGTAATATTCCATGGTAGGTATATACCACATTTTCTTTATCCATTCATCTGTTGTTGGACATGTAGGGTGTTTCTATCTTTTGGCTACTGTAACAATGCTGGTATAAATTTTTATACCGCTGCTGGGTACCTCTGTGCTATTCCTGTATTCTAAAGGCACAGGCCTTTGATGAGAGCATACTTTAACTTCCTAATGGCTTATTTTGCTTTGGCCTTGAGTTTGCAGGACAGCGCTAAAGGAACCCACAAATTCAGAGACTGATTAATAATATGAACACATAATGAGAGCTAAAACTCTATTAAGCTGGAAGAACTCTTATACAAAACTTGAAATGTGGTATTAGTGTATTTAAAGAAATAATGTTCCAACAATAGAAAGTAGGTTGTGTAAAAGTATAGAAAAATGGGAGTTTAAGATTCAATTTGAAGTTGGAGTCTGTAAATTATACAACTGTGGAACAGGTACATTAACTGCAGAGACAAAAAGCAAATTATTACAGTATGATAATGCTTATTTAACTAAATGAAAAGGCTACATTATAGAGTTTAAAAACTTTTCCCTCGTAATCTGCTTAATGGTCATACACCATCACATGCTCTACAGCTCCCAGAATGTTTTTTACTCAGAGTTGAATTTAATAATTACTTATACAATTATTTGTTTAATGCTTTTTTCTCTTAGCCTCCATGCAGATAGGGACTGTGTTTGTCTTTTGTGGAGTGCGGCACATATACACAAGAGCCTCTTTTAAATGTAGTTGATTTGATCCATTCATATCAGAACCTGGAAATTAAATGCTGAAACCTAGAAAGTTAAAGTTGTATGCTTTAGGTAGTTCACCCAGATAAAATTACATTATGATAAAGTCAATCAGGCAGCCTCCACTAACAAAATCCTTCCAACACTGAGCTGCTCTCAACCCCAAACAGAACTTGGGCCGGTGAGATAGCTCAGTGGCATAAGCGCCTGCCTGGTAAGCGTGAGGTCCTGCGTTTGACTCCCAGAACCCACGTAAAGGAAAAATAAGGGCCAGTGATATCACTGTGGCACAAGCGCTTGCTGGCAAGCGCGAGGTCCTGAGGTCGACTACAGGTACCCACATAAAACAAAACAAAACAAAAAACAGAACTCAGAACTACTCAAGTACAGCAAAGATATAATAGAAATTTCTATTGGTATTCTAAATGATCTCTATAAAAATGTGCACACTTATTTTTCCATAATCATTTCTTTTTTTTTTTTTGTGGGTACCGGGGGGTCGACCTCAGGACCTCGTGCACCAACAGGCGCCCGTGCCGCTGAGCGATATCACCGGCCCCTTTTTCGTATGTGGGATCCGGGAGTCGAACTCGGGCCCTCACGCTTGCAAGGCAGGCGCTTACGCCGCTAAGCCATCTCACCGGCCCCCATAATCATTTCTTAAATGAAAATTAAAACAAAGATGGTATAATACAAGGCAAAAGTACAATATAATGAATAGTTTTCTTTTCTGTGCTGGGAATCGAAGCCAGGGCCTTGTGCATGCTAGGAAAGCACTGTACCAAAGAGCTACATCCCCAGCCCACAACAGTATAGTTAATAGTTTGTTTGAGACAAGAGCTCACCGTGCGATCCAGGTTGGTCCTGAATTCACGATTCTCCTGCCTCAGCCTCCCAACTACAGGGGTTACTGTTGTGCACTACCATACCTAGACACATTTTTCTTAATGATTCATTAACTTTTCCCTCAGACATTTCAAGCAACTCAGAAACCATGATAATGGGAATTAAAAACTCACCCAAAGAACAAATAAAATCATGGAGAACACCTGTCTTCTTTCTTAGAAAGTAGTAATGACAGTGGTTGGACTAGAACTTATGTGTCTTTGAATTTCCAATTTCAG
Source organism: Erethizon dorsatum (assembly GCA_028451465.1). Lineage (NCBI taxonomy): Eukaryota > Metazoa > Chordata > Mammalia > Rodentia > Erethizontidae > Erethizon > Erethizon dorsatum. The sequence continues at coordinate 91,010,696 of CM051828.1, read as the reverse complement.
GATTTTTCTTTCCTGAAGAGACACTATTTTGTGACTTTGAAAGTGATCTCATTGAATGCTCTTCCACTGCAAGATATACTGCATGTGGCAGAAATAAGCCTTGCTTAAGCAACATCATCTACAAAGATGCTGTTTATTTCATTTGCTGTCATGGAAAACCTGTATTTTAACTCTTGTTCAAATAATACCCACCAGTTGTGATCCTGTCCACAACAGTACTGGAACTCAAGGGCTCTTTAATGAAGAGTTTAATGAGAATTAAACAAAAGTATTTTAGAATGATTAAGGATTCCTCATACTGGAGAAGCAGGGTTTTTTTTGTTTTTGTTTTTTTCTTTTTTTTTGTTTTTTGGTGGAACTAGGAAAGGGATCCATGGTCTTCGCACTGACAGCTACCACCCCAGTCCTTTTATATTATTTATTTTAAGACAGGGTCTGGCTTAGTCTCTAAGCTGCCTAGACTGGGCCTGAACTTGTGATCCTCCTGCCTCAGTCTCCCAGTGTTGGGATTACGGGTATACACCACCACACCCAGTTCATAGGCACATGAACAAAACTCAGGCAGCATGCAGTAAGTTGCTGTTGCAGATTTCTCATTCCTTCTCTAGGAACTTAGGAAAACCCTTAGCCAAGGGTAGCTTGAAATATAGTTATAATCTGAATTTATCTTCTTGCAGGTTCTGCTAGCTTTATCCTCTTCTGCCTGTCCAATAGGGTTCTTGCCTGCATTTTACATTCTGATTATCTGAGTTCTTTGTTTACTTCCTTCAGTGATTTCCTTAGGCTCCCTTGCATAAGAGCACACAGTTACATAAAACTTACCTTGTACCAGACAATGCACTAAGCATTTAGATATTCATTTACGTCTCATGACAAACCTCAAGAAATGCGTGCCATTAACTGTACTGTACAAATACAGAAAATAAGGTAGAAAAGTTAGAAACTAAGCTTAGAAAAGTTAAGAAACTTGCCTGAAATCTCACAGTTAATATATAGCAGAAAATGGGGGATTTGAACTCCACACAATTAACCAGTATGCCATATTGCTTTTCTAAGCAACAGGTACTGTATTTGTCACATAATTCTTAAGGCTTGCTTTCATCAAATGCTCAGAAAAACATCTACTTCTGCTTTCTTCTCTCTTTCTCATTCTCCTCTCCTCTTTCTTCTCCCTCTCCTCTTCTTCCCTATGCTGTCTGGCACAGAAAATCCAAGTAAGTTTGCGTTTGGGGAAAACAATGGGGAATGCTAAGTAAGACTACACAGACGCGAGCTCTACATTTGCTTTGTGGGTGAAATCAAGATCTGGGAGATGTGTACATTTAAAAGTCTGTGCACTGCCTTAAATCCATTTTTTCATACACTTAATTTTCTACACTTAGTGAACTAACTGAAATTACAGTTGTATTTAAGTGTCAGAAAACTAAAGTGTTTAATGATCTGATCATTAGGCCATGCTCTTCAACAACTTATTAATTCTTTTATTTTAAAAACTAGTCTTTCATTGAAGTTTAATGTATCAAATATTCTTAACAAAAAAAATGAAGCTATGTCCATCTTGAAAAAAATGTATAGTATATCCTAAAGAAAATAATATTTTTAGTATCTTTTATATATAAGCACTAGTTCCTTGCTTTTCTACAAGTTGAAACCAGGCAAATATTCAGTAGTCAACGAAAAACAGATTTACTAGGCTGGGAATGGTGGTGCATGCCTGTAGTCCCAGCACTCAGGAGGCTGAAGCAGGAGGATCGCTATGAGTTCAAGGCCAGCCTCGGCTATATAGTGAGTTCAAGGCCAGCCTGAACTGCATAGCAAGACCCTATCTCAAAAAACATACATACATTCATACATAAAGGGATTTACTTTTTCCTGGATTTAGAAAAAATACACAACTCCAAAGCATGCAAAATTCATTTTGTATATATTGAGATTTCCTCACAAAATTACCCTTCTATAAGTTAATAAAAAAATAATACATACTAATAAGATCTTAAAGGTCTACTATTGAAAAAACAGTTGATTAAAAATACTGATTTTTTACATTATGCAAGCATATTTTATTGCTGTACAAGATTGCCCTCTTGTGTTTTCTCTAGTTGTCATTATTTTTATTGATTTATTCAACTTTTAACTTTTCTATCTAAAATTAATGCACTATTAAATAAACTTCAAAGCCATATACTCAAAACCACATAGATCAAGTCAGAAATTAATATTAATAATGTTATGGTTTTACATAACACTGTATCTCTTCAAGGGATACATTGTATCCCTTCAAATCTCTAAACTCAGGTATTAAATACAGAGGCCTGACATCAAAAGCAGCAGTCAAGCAGAAATAGTTAAAGAAAATTTTCAGGTAATGTGAAAGAACTGTAAAACCCTGATACTAATGTCCCACATTACTAAGTTATGGAAGATGCACCCAATTAGTCTATCATTATAGTTCCGTTTTGTCTTTTTTTTTTTGTATGGGAATTGAACCCAGGTTCTTTGCACTGAGCTATATAACCAGCCTTTTAAAAAATTTTGTAATTTTAAAAAATTTTTGAGATAGGGTCTCATTAAGTCACTAAGTTGCCCAGGCTGGGCTCAAACTTTCAATTCTCCTGCTTCAGCCTCCCAAAATGCTTGGATTATAAGAGTGCACCATAGTCAGTCTCTCCCTTTTGCTTAGTTACTGGATATATAAAAACAATATTAGCATTATTTGGCCAAATTTTCACTTTTAATGTTGCCTAATTAAAACAGGTACTCACGGGCTGGTGAGATGGCTCAGCGGCGTAAGTGCCTGCCTTGCAAGCGCGAGGGCCCGAGTTTGACTCCCGGATCCCACATACGAAAAAGGGGCCGGTGATATCGCTCAGCAGCACGGGTGCCTGCTGGCATGCGAGGTCCTGAGTTCCACCCCCGGTACCCACAAAAAATAAAAATAAAAAATAAAATAAAAATAAAACAGGTACTCACAGTTGCTGGTGGAAATGTAAAATTTAGAACACTTCTTTTTATGAACAAATCAAGTAATATATATTAAAGGCCTTTAAAAAGGATCATTAGATTTGATAAGAATTATTTTAAGAGCACCATAAGCACCAAAAAACTTTATGCCCAATTTCTCATCCTAGCATTATGTATTGTGTCAATACTTACTCATTGTCATGTGTTGAAGTTAGATTGGAATACAATCACACAGTGGGATCCTTTGCAGTAATTACAATTTTACTGTATCTTTTTCCATGATGGACTTACAAGTTTGAAAAATCAGGATATAAATTCATATGTATATGTGTGTGTGTGTATGTGTGTGAGTATATCACAAAGACTAAAAGCAGTTTCCTCCTTGAAACTGTAGACAAAGACTAACAAAGAAGGCTGGGGGTTGTAGCTCATGCACAAGGAACTGGGTTCAATACACAGCATCACAAAAAGAAAAAAAAAAGATTAAAACAGAATGCTTCAAAATATTAATAGCTGTCATTTGGTGGTAGAAAGTTACACCACTAGATTAGTTTTTCATATGTCTGTATTTTCCATGTTGTTATGTTCAACATGTATTAGTGATTTTGTTGTTGCTTTCAATTGTTTTATGGTATTGGGGATTGAACCCAGGGCCTCACACAAGCTAAGCAAGTGCTCTACCGCTAAGCTATACCTCAAGCCCCTTTTAATTTTTTTTTTTTTTTGTGGGTATCGGGGGGCCGACCTCAGGACCTAGCGCGCCAGCAGGCGCCCGTGCCGCTGAGCGATATCACCGGCCCCTTTTTCGTATGTGGGTTCCGGGAGTCGAACTTGGGCCCTCGCGCTTGCCGGGCAGGCGCTTAAGCCGCTGAGCCATCTCACAGGCCCAAGCCCCTTTTAAATTTTAAGACAAGGTCTCACTAAGTTGCCCAGACTGGCTTTGAACCTGCAATCCTCCTGCCTCAGCCTCAAGAGTAGCTGGGATTACAGGCATACACCATTACCTGTAATGGAAAAACTTTCAGTGTTCCTAATATTGTTAGAATTAAGATACTGCCCTCTTTATACAGATCAGGAATCCTGCAGACTAAGGAAGCTCAGAAAGCTTTTCTAAAGAAAACCAAGATAGCAGCAACTAGCACAGGACCCCATCTCTCCCTGAGTGAATGTAAGAAGCAGGGCCTGCCCCACAAGAGAATGTCTCTTAGAATGGAATTTTCCCCTCCCTATACTTTATCCTTTGGAGAAAGATGAAAACAGAGTTAAGTGATAGATTCCTTCTCCAAACAAAGCAACAACCATGGATTAAGTGCTTAGTGCATGATTAGGTTGGTTGAATAGTGCCAGAAACTAAATATAAACAATGACTGAAAGGAATGAAGTACGTTACAGAACTTCACCTGCCGCCATCTTGTCGGCACTTCTCAGCTAGTTTGTAACTACAGAGCTCATCTTCCTTTCTGAAGTTTTGCAACAACTTCTCTCTTATCTTCCATCCACACTGACAACTTCAACCCAGCAAAAGTCATCTTTTCAAAAAGAAAATCCCCAACAGACTCCCAGTGTACCTTGGGATAATTCTAAACTTGGGCAGCCAAGGCTTCTGCTCACCCACCTCCCCAGGGTCCACTCCAGCTCCTTGTCTTCCAGGTTTTCTGAACTTTGCCAGGCTTTGCTTCTGGAGTTGTCTTGGGTCAAAAGAGACCCAACCCTTCCCTTTTGTCTGAGTCCCGCTTACCCTCCAGTCTCTGGTTAAACACTGCTTTTGTGGGGAAACCTTAGGTGTCCCTGCTCTGTGCATTACTCCTAGTCACTATTTTTCCTATTATGGTCTTTTCTGAGTATTATTAAAGCCTCCGGTTTAATTGGCTCTCTGTGTAGACTGTAGAGTCTGCAAGGGCAAGGGCTAAGTCTGCCCTGGTCTCCTTAATATTTGTAGTGCATAGTAGGGGAGCAACAGGTATTAACTGAATAAGTGGGTGAATACGTGAGATAACCTGATCATATCTGACCTCCCAAAAACTCTCTAAAGAGGTTCCCCAATTGATGCTGAGCATCAAAATAAAGATGATGCGTGAGTTGTGAAGGTGGGCCTGGGATGCTATGAGCATTTTGCTCAGTGTGAAGTCCTGAATCCTGTACTCCATTAACAGATACACGGATAACTGTGTTAAGTACTTCAAAGAGATTTTTCAAATTTTTGCCTTCTGTGGGGGCAAAAAACAAAACAAAAAAACGCCATTCTGACACACTGACAGATTGTTTCTCATCCTTAAACTCCATCTAACAATATTCATAAAATGCTCATAATCTTTAAAGACATGAGATAATGTTCAAATAATAGCTTAAATACAAAAACTACATACGCAGAATAAGCTGATGTTTGTGTACATGATACAAAAACTGGAAGGAAATACATCAAAATGTGTATTGTGATTATTTCTTGCATAAAATGTGTTTCTTCACTCTTCAGTATTTCTCTGAATGAGCAGGTACTGCTGTAGTTAAAACAGTAAGAATTATTTCAAAAATCTTTATAAGATGAATTCTATGTATTTCTAAGTTATTTCTAAGAATGTTTTAAGACTACAGAACAGGCTCGTGGCAATTAACTAACAGTACAGTGCTTGACACGGATTAGGGGAGAGGCGAACCCGCCACACCCTGGAATTATCTCTGGAAAATGTGAGGGCCTAAGTGGCAGTTTCTGACAGCTGGTCTGGGAAAGCCCCTCACCTGCACAGCCTAACTCAACAGACCGAGGAAGTTGCTTTTTCTTTTGCTTAACAATAGGTCCCTGTGATAAGCAAAATTGCCTTCCTCCAAAGCTCCCTGAAGTGCAAAAAGACTCGGAAGATCAAAGGAACCGTTAGCCACTCCCTAAACTTCAAAGCTTTCTCCCTGGGAACTCTGAGAAGCAACTGCACGCTTACACATTACTTCTCGGAGACTTCCATTTCTATGTATAAATACGACATTACAAATGGCCCGGCTGCTGAGTCCCTTCTACTTCTTCATTATGGTTGCATTTTAGGTTTGAAGGTTTCATGTAAATATTTAAAATCAATGACAAATCAAAATATATTAGGAATATAGACTTACCTACCCCCAGTGAGTCCTGCAACAACCTTGCATTTTTGTCCTTTCTAAACCTCTGGGTTTTTTTTTTTTTTTTTTTTTTTTTGTCTTTTTGAGACAGGGCTTCACTAGGCAGTTCAGGCTGGCCTTGAACTCACTTTGTAACCCAGGCTGGCCTCGAACTCACAATGATTCTCCTGCCTCAGCCTCCCAAGTGGTGGGATTACAGACGTGTGCCACCATGTCCGGCCTTAAACCTAGTTTTTTAATGTCTTGGTTGGTTCTACATTTTCTCATACAGAAAAAAGTAATGAAAACAAACAAGTATTTTGTGTATATAATTTGTGTTTTAATGCAACATTTAAACAATGTCTACAAAGTCACTTACTTTTCCTAGTTTCACAAAGTCAGTCCCCATGAACAATATCCCTTCATTACATTTGACAAAGGCTATGTTGATCTATTGCCAAAATAATGTAGTCAATCATGCAAATATAGACTGCTGTGTTGTCACCTGAACACACTGCCTCGAAGTGTTCATTTTAATAATAAAAATACATCTGTAAGTCATTACTTTAAGGAAAATTATCTTAAGCCCCAAGTATACCACTGTGTTCAGTGTCCAGAAAACAGGACCAAAGTGGAAATAATCAGGCTTGAAAACTACAGATCAAAAATGTCCGCCCCAATCAGCCTGTCCTTGCCCTTCCTGCATCACTCTTGCTCGGTGGCTACTCTGTAAGGCAGGTAAGGCAAGGATAGCTTGATTGGGGCTAGTATTTTGTTTTGTGTTTTTGAGACAGTGTCTCACTATGTAGTTCAGGCTGGCCTTGAACTCGCAGTGATGCTCCTGCCTCAGCCTCCTAAGTGCTGGGATTATAGGCGTGTGCCACTATGCCTGGTTATTTTCCAGTTACATCTTATTTTCAGGGAAACAGGGCATGTATGTGATAAGAGAAGTTCTATACACTTAAACTCAGTTAAAGACTTTACATCGAGATTTATAATCTGACAAAGTATATACAGCAAGGGCAATACTGTATTTATGCCTTTAAAGTAATTTATTATGCATATAGCAGTAGAATGAATAAAACATAATTCCTACCCTTAAGTATTCTCTCTAGAAAAAGCACAGACAAGCAAAGCAAAGCCATAAACGAGTACAGCCACAGAAGTTCGAAGCACTCAGAGCAGGGAGAAGTCAGTTTTTCTAGTAGTAATGGGGGGACCTTGCACAAAAGACAGAGAAAGGGAAAGCAAGAGAGAGGCAGTGGATTAGGGGTACCTGTGTTGATTCCAGGGAGTGAGCCTGAATATAGATAGAGGTCAGAACTTACCTGGCATATTCTTGGAACTGCAAGAAGTTCAGTTCGGAATTTTCACTCATATATTTAATAGACATAAATGGAATATTTTAAATTGAAGTTTTGAATGGCAGGAAATAATGGAAAGTTGACTAATGCACCAAGGAAAGAGTTTGCAGAACAGCATAGCAGGAAGAAATGTCACAGAGGAATAAAGCAGCACAAGAGCTAAAGAATCCAAAAGATCTAGCTTTTGGGACATAACAGGTGACTTTTGCCAAAGCATTGTTAAAGGAAAGGCTGAGACAGGCTAACCCGTTCGGTGGAGGGTGAGCCTGCATCTGGGTGGAGACAGTGGACGCTGTAGATTAGACTAGCAATCTGTGATGGAGAGGAATACAGGACAGGATGGTCCAGGAAAGGTCTCCAGACAGAGCATGTTTTTAAACTGAGAAGCAGCAGCTAGCAAAAGTAACATGGGAAATTCAGGAGGGAGAAACAAAGGGGCTAGGTCCCCAAAAGACTGAAAGATGGCATCAAATACTGGATGGGCCATCTCCCACTCTCTAAATCTGGGGGTTGGGGGGTAAGTTCAGATACAAATTTACAGGCAGGGGTGGAAAGTGTGAAAGTGTACCGACAGACAGCTCCTTCTCAGTGAGACACTGGCAGTCATGTAATGGAGAGTGTGTGAAGCAAGTAGTGGTCAAGGATTGTGGCTGTTGGATGAAGTTGAGATCTGCAAACATAGCTAAATTGGAGACCAAGAAGTCTCCACAACTTTATTTATTTATTTTTGGTACCGGGAATCGAACTCAAGACCGCACGCTTGCCAGGCAGGTGCTGTGCTGCTGAGCTATATCCCCGGCTAAAATCTACCTTTTTTTTTGGTACTGGGAATCGAACTCAAGACCTCATGCTTACCAGGCAGGTGCTGTGCCACTGAGCTACATCCCCGGCCCTCAACAACTTTAATATGAAGGAATATAGGATGTGCTCCAACACTTCTCACCAGCCCCAGTATATGTCTGAGAACTAGCCGTCCACGTCTTTGGTCCGGTTATGCAAAGTTAGTGTGAGGCTGAAAGTAATGGAAATGGAGACCATTTGACTACAACCCTCTCTGGGGCCAAGGCCTCAGTTCTACAGACAAAATCTGTGCCAACAATTGTGACTCCCAGTTACTGCTCTCAAAGGAGACAGGGTTAAAGAACAGACTGTCATGCCCCACATTCAAAGGGAAGAATAAAGTTGTTAATTAAAGCACTTTACATGGGAACCTGAGTGTTCCAGGATTACAGGTAGTAAAACAATATACTAATATTCATCCTTTGATTAAATTCTATAGCCTTCAATTTTGATACATGCCCTTTCTTTCATCTAGAATGAAACAAAGTAAAGGACACATACATTCTTGGCTTTATGTATAATAGATAGGATTAGCAAGATTAAGAACCACATGATGTGTACAATAAAACTACACAGATGTTTAAATTATTCAGCATTTGTGCCTATGGCACATAATGTCGTCCTGCCGAGTCAAGAGAAGTTAAAGCACCTTTTCATTATTAATGTCTTCATCCCCACAGTTACCTTATAGGTGGGTACACAGCTAGGTTTCCTCTCTAAATCTAGCCAATAAAAGAAAAATGTCTCGCTGTTAGAAATAATAAGGAAAGAAATTTTCTCCTTCCAAACTAATTTCAGGACTTTGCTTTAGGATGTTGTTTTGAAATTGCTATTAGTCATTTTAATTGACTTAATAAAGATCTTTTTCTCCTAAAAAAAAATTAAGATGTCCTTTTGTCACTCAGAAGAGAACAATAGTAAAAAAGTGACTGTTGCATCTTAGAATATTACGAAGCAATGAAAATACCAGTTACCCAGAGAGAAGATTATCACTGGTTACACTTCCCCTGCTCTGGGACCATTTCTTTTCCTATAAGTCATTGCTCATGGAAGTAGTTGTCTTTTTAGAGCCTCATAATAGGCAAATATGCCTAAAGCATTACAGTGAACTAATCCTATGTCTGTGCGTAAAATAATGCTATCATCATATCAAGTAAACATGAGTAAGAAAATTTCTTAACTATAAAAAAAAAAAGATTTCTTAGAGAGGTTGTCTGATTTAGAGGAACATCCCTGGGATTTTAACTTGAATGTGGAGTTACTGGAGCACGGATATCAGAAATCTGACTAGCTTACTATCAAGGAGACCAGAATTTACTTTGTCATTGTAGGGATTCTCGATTGCTGGTGTTAGAAAGTTTAACAAGTCTCCTTTTGTGTGTCAGAGATGGAAATCAAAGTGATAACACCTGGTCCCTGACCTTAAGGAAGTCTGCACAATTCTAACTTTCTGAAAATAACTTTGAGACAACATGCAGCTGAGCACGCTCAATGCCAAGTTACAACAGGGAAAGAACGCGAAGACTACCTGCCACTTTCACTACCCGGAAGTCATATGGTTTTGAAGGGCGGGGTTTATTCCACAGTGAATGACTCAAATTTTTCTAAATAAAAATTACCCTTAAACATTTCTTTAAAAATTCCAGGAGTCATTTGGGTAGTTTCCCTCCATGATTTGAACAGACTGTTGTTTGCCTGAACATCCAGGTAACACTTACAAACTATGTATTTTGAAAAACCTGTAACTTTAAACACTGCATGCATGTTTGGAAATACGATTTTGTTTTGTGCTTTTTAAAGAACATAATGAGATTGCGCTGTACTTACGCATCTTGTTTATCTTTCCCCTCCCCTGTAGGAGTTCAGGAGGTCTTCCAATGGAAGTGCTTATGGAACGCTTTATGTTCCAAAAATGGCCACAGCAATGCTTTTGGTCGCACCCGGTCTTTGAGTACCTCTCCCTATCAAGAAGTAATGCTTCCCCATTCCTCGAACTTGGATGCAACTCTGCGTCTGCTTGGACACATATAATGCAGCAGAAGTGCCACACCATGACTTCTATGACTAGGTCCAAAAAGGCGATATGCTTCTGCCTGGCTCGCTCCCTCTGTATGCTTAAGAAACCAGCAAGGCAGCTGCGAGAAAGCCCAAACCAATCCATACTACAAGACCACATAAAGAGGTCTGCCAGGAACAGAACTGAGGCCTCCAACCCCTATGCAGCATTAACGACCAGCCTGAATGAATTTTCAAGCGATTCTAATTCTCAACCTTTGAATCTCCCAAATGACACATGTATAATGGAGCACAGAAAAGCCATCCTGCTGTGAATTCCTGACCTAAAGAATCTGGGAACATAATAAATGACTGCTTTCTATTGCTAAATTGTGAGAGTAATTTGCAAAGCAGCCATAGAAAAAGGAAGTGTATACACAATCATCTCCATGTCAGTCTTTTCTACACACCAGCAGAATTAACAGTAATATTCCATAATATTTACGCATCGAAAGTTTAGTCTTTCCTGTATTTATAGACACTTAGTTGATTCGGAGTCATTTGTTGGTATTACAGATACACGTGAATAAACGAGCTTCTATAGGCCTATTTTTACATAAATGTCTATATTTCTACAGAACACAAACCTGTAAATGAGCTAATATGTATGAGACAATCAGAACAGTGCTACGCACATAGGAACAGATTATCATTCCTGTACGTTGACTCTTCCTGAAAAGTGGCACGTTTTCCTAAAAATCTTTAGTGACAAAGGCTCTAACTCTTGCACGTTACAGCCGTGCCAGAACATCCCCCTTTTTACAGAGCTTAAATTACGGCAGAAAGCTGCACACGTGTTCAGCTACAGAATTATAGCCCTGAAAACCTCCACCTCGGGCACACACGACCAGTCCCACAAATGAGTTACACCACCTCCTTGCCCCTCAACTCAGCCCCGCTGAAAACCACTGCGGACGGGCAGCAAGGGCCAAGCCTCACGCTCCGGGGAGGGTCGCCGAGGGCGGGCCGCGCTCCCCAGGCCCTCGGCACCTGTCGGCCACGCTCGCCTCCGCGTTCCTGGGCGGGGAGGGGCGGGAGGACGGGGGGAGGAACTACCTGGTCTGTCTCGCCTCGGGAGCGCTCGGGCATCCACAGCCATCCTCCTATTCTCACAGCTCAAAGCTTTAAACTTCCTCCTCCTAGCGGCTCCCAAGTTCGCTCCATCTTTCACAGCTCCCCCCTCCCCACGCCGGTCAGGCGCGAGCCGAACGTCGTGCCCCAGGGGAGCGCCGGTCCGCGGGACTCGCGGGGCTCCGGGCCGTCCGACTGAGACCTACGCGCCGGCCGCCACCCCTCCCGGCGCGGCCCTGAGCAGCCCCAGGCTGCCGCCGGGAAACCCCGGCCCGGACGGCCCCGCCTCCAGCGCTCACCGAGCGCGCGCCTCCCGGCGACCCGGACACCTCCGGCCCCGCCCCCTCTCTCGCCCGGCAGCCGGCAGGCAGGGAAGTGTCGTAAAGGCGGGCCCAGGAAACTTTACCCGGGGTAACAGCGCGGCGCTTTACGGCGGCGGTGCGGGGTGAGCGCCTCGGCGGCGGCGGCGGCGGCGGCGGCGGCTGAGGGAGAGGAGCGAGGGCAGCGGCGGCGGGGACCGGCGCGGGGTGAGCCGCGAGGAGGGCCGGGAGGGGCCGTGGGTGACAGGGCCGGCGGTGGGCCCGGGCGGACGGGAACCGGGTCGGCGGGGCGGCGCTGACGAGCGGGGGCCCGGCGCGGATTTGGGGGGCTGCTCCGCGAGGGGCGGCTTCTGCCTTTGTCTCCCCGCCACCCCCGCCGGCCCGTGCCCCGCGTCGGCGCTCACGGCCTCCTCTGTCGGTGTGTGTCGCTTGTAGGATGGCGGAGGTACCGCCTGGGCCTAGCAGCCTCCTCCCTCCACCAGCACCTCCGGCCCCGGCGGCGGCCGAGCCCCGCTGCCCGTTCCCGGCGGGGGCCGCCCCCGCTTGCTGCGGCGAGGACGAGGAGGACGACGAGGAGCACGAAGGCGGCGCGGGCCCGGCGGCGGCGCGGGGGCGTCCGTGCCCGCTGTGCCCGCCGCCGCCGCCGCAGGACCCGCCGCAGCTCAACGGATTGATCGGCCCCGAACTGCGACACCTCCGGGCGGCCGCGTCCCTCAAGAGCAAGGTCCTGGCTGCGGCCGAGGCGGCCGCCGCCACGGCCACCCCCACCGGGGTCCCGCCAGCGACTGCCACGACGGGGGCCGGGGCGCGCCCGGGCGACAGACCCGCTCGCCCGCCGCCCCCCCACGCGAGGACTGCGCTCCCCGGTCCGGCGGAGGCGGCGGCGAGCGACCGCGCGGCGGCCCGCAACGGACTGGCCGAGGGCGCCGAGCCCGACGACGACGACGGGCAGGTGCGGCTGCTGTCTTCGTCCCTGAGCGCCGGCTGCAGCTTGAGGAGCCCTTCGGGCAGGGAGGTCGCGCCTGGGGAGGATCGGACGATACGATACGTCCGGTACGAATCCGAGCTGCAAATGCCCGATATCATGAGACTGATCACCAAAGATCTGTCCGAACCCTACTCCATTTATACGTATAGATATTTTATCCACAACTGGCCACAGCTGTGCTTCCTGGTAAGTGGACGGAATGGAAGGGTGAGCCCAACCGAGACGCGGGCCGCGGGGCAGGGAGTGAGGGCCGAGTGTGGCAGTGGACGTGGCCTGCGTTTCACGGTGCGTGACGTGCTGCAGGGTGCGAGCGCGCGTTCCTGGTTACCTCACGGAACTGCGCTGAAGGTGAGCGCCGTGCTCTGGGCTGACTTGAGACTCAGAGAGCGGCAGCAAGCCTCGGTGATGCCGGTTTCACCGGGGGTCCTTGGATCCTGTTTACATTAGCGTATAACCGTGTTTAGCCGTCGTTAATTAGCCTCCCTCGTAGGCCTTATTAATCTCTCAATTACAGTCGTAATCAGGGAGGAGTGTGGGCATAAACGTGTTTGGGTGAACATGATTGTCAGTAAACTTGCTGTGGCCACCTCGGAGAATTAAATCTTCCAGGCATTTTCAGTAATCGCGGACGGTTTCCTTTCACTTCGACAGGACAGTTAACATTTGTAGCCAGCCTGCTTCCTGGGCTGCATACAGAAGGTGCTTTTAACTTGGGGTTGCTGAAAGAGTCCTGAAAATTGAATAAACGCCTGTGGAATGTAGGCAACTTCAGTGTGAAATTGTTAGTTATCCGCTTTTGTTGTTGTTGTTGTTGTTAAACCGGTCATAGATATGCTTAAACACTACTAACCATGGCTACTGTGGGGGCATAATTGACAAAATTTACCTACATGTAAACCAAAAAGTTAACTATGAGATAAGTCGAATAATCTTTTTACATAATGTTAGCATATCAGTAATTTCTTTACGGTAATATTGACCCAATTTCAGTCTGAATAAAACCTTTAAATATTGGCTGCAGGTATATTCTATCGCACATATTGTTTCTATTCAATTTTATTGATTTTAAGAAGTATTTTATAACATGTGAAGAAAAAGTCTACCATTGTTATTTACTGTTTTACCATTCACTTAGTTGCACTTAGTAATTCCTGCATTACATTTTGACGATAGTTTAAAAGTGTCTTTTTGAGTCTATAGCTTGGTGATAATTTGAAAAGGTAACCTAGGTATGGTAGATAATGGTAGTTTTGCTATTGTGTTAACTTCGCTTAAACTTCAATTTAGTATTTTTAAACTGTAGATACTTTTATGTTCTAGAAAACTTCTTGTTTGGAATTCTTAGCATTGAATCAAAATAGAAGTTCTAAGACAAGTTTCCTTAATGATTGGGAAAGTGTTACAAATGTATCAGATGCCCTTGTAATTGCTAAAAACGTAGGTTCATTGTAAGTTAACCCACAGAAGTATATAATTGAGTCACATTTTAAATTGAAATAGATGTTTTTCTGTCAATTTCACAAGATAGTTTTGTATATATGGTAGTCAACTTTTGAGTTCTGGTGTTACCTAGGTCTCTCTCAACTTGTCTGCCATTTTAGACTGGCAAACTTAGTAAACTTTAGTCTTGATTTTATTAAAAACTCTCCCAATTCACCAGTTAATTTGTACTTTATCATTTAATAGCCACAGTTTAACATTAAGTTCTGAGTTAAAAAAAAAAAAAAAGCAAAACATTAAGTTCTGAGTATTTAGAAATCGAGATATGCACAAGTGGATGGTCTGTAAGATTTCCAGTGCAAGTGTGAATCTGGAGATCTTGAACAATAAAATAGTAGTTAACCAACAGAGGCCATTTAGAACTGGGTCCTTTATGTTAACATGCTTTTAAATTTGAATTTCCCATAAGAGTTCAGTTGTTTAAAAATATCATTGTAGTCGGGGATATAGCTCAGCTGCACAGCACCTGCCTGGCAAGTGTGAGGTCATGAGTTCGATTCCTGGTACCAAAAAAAAAAATCATTGTTTGTGTTTGCTTTAAGTCATTTTCGGAAGACTCCTATAGATAATGTAGGCCCAACTTGCCCTTCTCCCCGTGGAAAAAAATGAAAACCAGTGTGAAAATATTTAACTCTCCAGATATTTAGTGGCAGAGAGTAAAGGTAAGATCCAGTTCTCCTGGCCTTTCATAGTAACAAGAACCTGAAAAATGACATAACCTTGACCCATTTTGTGAAACTCATTGTGTCACAAAATTACCTTCACCAAGGAGCAGTTGGCCCTACAAACATGAGTCTCAAAAGATAAGAATCCTCCAAAATGTTGCTGGTCTCCATTGGGAAAGCTGTAGTGTGTCAGATGGAATATATTACAGAATTGCCAGTACTTGATTAACAAAACCATCTGTTATAATTCTTCCTAATAATGTATCAGATGTAAAAAGTAGATGACAGTACACATGGGGAGGCATTGTCAGTTACTCTGTACTTCACCTCTTGAGACTTCATAGTATTTTCAGTTTTAAAAGTTCTTAAATTTATTAGCAGTGTAATATAGAACTTCTGTTTATTTGTTCTAAATTTAACTTTCTGGTTTCCTTCAGTTTTCTATTTGTAGTATCCTTGACTTTTGGAATCTCTGTTTTTTTTGGGGGGGGGGTACCAGGGTCGACCTCAGGACTTCGTGCTTGCCAGGCAGGCGCTTATGCCGCTGAGCCATCTCACTGGCCTGAATTTATGTTTTTTACTATTTTATTGACTAAGAAGTCTTTGGCCTTGTAGAGTTGTCTTAACTGTCCACAGATTTTTTCCAGGTCTTTGAAAAAAACACATAGCATGAATTTCAAAAATATGTGCTCAAGTTTTTATTAGAAAAACTCCACAATTACTTGAGTGATGATTGTAAATATATTTGTCAGCAGTTTATTAGAAGAAAATTCAGTATTAGCCTTCTTTACTGACAACATTTTATTAATAACAGTGTATCGTGTATTGGACTTTTATTTTTAGATGTACAACTTCATTTTTGCTCCTCCAGGTTCTTAACTAGGAAAGCAGTCTACTCTTAAGAATGAACTAACATATTTTGTTTTTTACTTCATGGTCAAAGGACAAAGATTTTTTTAAATTCCTGTCTAATTTGAAAGTATTATCTAGTTGTGTGTAGTGGTTTTAATTTTTTTTTTCTTTTTTTGGATGGCTTTGTGAACTGTGAGGGGTGTGTCTGTCTTGTAGATTTGTATCACTGTTTTATATAGATTTTTATTCCCCATGAACCTAGCTTACGAGTTCAGGCCAAAATTTTTTTCTGGCTCTTTTAAATGTACCATTTGGTCTGTGATGATTTTGCATATGTGTACATATGTATGTATATGTGTATGTAGACACACATATGTTTGAAGTGAGTTATTTTCAGAAAATTTTGTCGAGGTATAATGCTTGCCTACTGTGCTTAAGGCCATGGGTTTAATCCCCAGCACCAAAAAGGAAAAAAAGGTACTATCAGAGTTGAGTTAGTCAACCCAGTGTCTTTTGTGTGTATTTCATGTCTTAATATGGAAAGAATTTTAATTTTCAAAAGAAAGCAAATTGGTTTAGTGTGATTTTAAAAAATGGAAAAATAGGAGAGGTTTGTTGACATAATTTTGGAATGTGTGATAAATAAATAACTGTATAGGTTGATGAATTTAATAGTCCTTCAAAAAAATTGTGACCTGGTTTAGGTTTGTGTGAAAAAGAATTATCTTTACCTAAAAAGATTCCCTGGTTTATTTTTTATAAAAGATCAGTTTATGGAATGACAGACTAAAAAAATGTTACAACAAATTCAGGTTAAAATATGTATTAGGTATAAATTGTACTTTGGTTACTGATTTTTTTTGACCCATTCCTGATTTTTTTTTGTTGTCGAAATAAGGGGAAAAAAAGAGGAAAGTTAGTTTATAGACAAGAACTACTACTTCTGGTAACACGTTAAATGGAGATACTACCCTATTTATATCTGTCAGAGTAGTGTTAGAAAACTTTTTGTCATTGTTGGAAATTTTGATAACTATTTGCAGTGGCGACACTGCAGATCTAAAGGAAAATGGGGGATTATTAGCATTTATTTAAGATGTAGCCTTTAACGCTTTGGAAAGCTGACATTTGTATTAAAATAGAAAGCCAGGAAAATCGTAACATTTTATAAAAGCTCTGATTTTGAGCTATAATTTTCTGAGAGGTTTATGACATGACCTCCTCTGTCATGAGTATCCTAAAAAAATGAGACCACCATATATACTTAAATAACAAAAACCGGGGCCGGTGAGATGGCTCAGCGGCTTAAGCACCTGCCCAGCAAGTGCGAGGGCCCGAGTTCGACTCCCGGAACCCACATACGAAAAAGGGGCCGGTGATATCGCTCAGCGGCACGGGTGCCTGCTGGCGCACGAGGTCCTGAGGTCAACCCCCCGGTACCCACAAAAAAAAAAAAAAAAAAAAACCTTTTTTGTTTTGTTTTGTTTTTTTTTGTTTTTTTTTTTTTTTTTTTGGCAGTACTGGGGATTGACACTGAGGCCTTTATACTGAGCTAGATCCCCAACCATTTTTTAACTTACATTTTAAAATTTTGAGATAGGGTCTCACTTACATTGCCGAGTTACCCAGGCTGGGCTCGAACTTGTGATCTGTCTCCACCCCTGCCAGAGTGCTAGAATTATAAGCAATGCCACCAGGCCCAGCTAACAAAGTCTTTGAATGTAATCTAAACAATAACTTATAAGTAATCTTTTTCCTGAACTTTTTAAATATAATCTCTCATCCAGGGGTATCATGTCTTATATTTATCTTTTATTAAAGCTTATTATAAAAACTTATACTCTGCTGATGGGCAAATTGTATAACCTAATGAATAGGATTTTTTTTCTTTTCTTTTTTTTTTTTTTTTTTTGACTTTGAGACAGGGTCTCATTTCATTGTTCAGGCAGGCCTTGAACTGATTATATAGCCCAGGCAGGCCTAGATTCATGGCAGTCCTCCTCCCTCAGCCTCAGAATGCTGGGATTACAGGCTTGTGCCACCAAGCTGGACAGGATTTTGTGTTTAAAATCAGTTTTTTTCATGTGTTTTCTCTTCCCAAACTTAAGTAGGTCTTTATTACAAATAAATGTTATTATAAGCACTTCATGCATGTATAAAGTACTTGAATATTTACTGTGTAGAAATACTGTCTTTTTACCCTAGGCTTTAATAAGCATAAGAAATTTGTGTTCTAAGGAATATTGAGAAGTTTTTAAAATTGGAACATTTGAAGAAGTTAGGGATTCAGATTTCTGGAAAGTAATTGCTCTCTTGCTAGATTTCTCTTTCTCCTCTTCTTTCAGAAATGCTGACCAATGGTTGGTTGCTGTTTACCTTGGATAATTGTGCAGTGTATTCTTCATAATTGTTTGTTTATTTTTAAGGCCATGGTAGGGGAGGAGTGTGTAGGTGCCATCGTTTGCAAGTTGGATATGCACAAAAAGATGTTCCGCAGAGGTTATATAGCCATGTTAGCTGTGGATTCCAAATACAGGAGAAATGGCATTGGTAAGAAAAATATTACTTCACTAAAAGGGTAAATAAGTTATTTTCAATTTCGTGTTTTGAAACAAACTTCCATGTAAATATGTAGAAATGAACTTGAAGTTAAAACAAAATTGTTTTTATTTTAAAAAGTTCATAAAGGACATTATTTTTGTCATAAATTTTTAAAATTTTTATTTAGATTTTTATTAGTATATGTTTGTGGTTTGTGGTACATGTACATAACACGTCTTAATCTTTTTTTCATCCCCTTCCCCTCCCTTTATTAATATTTTGGAGATTATCTTTAACAAGGAGGAGGTGATCAGTTTTCACCTCTGAACATTTTATATAGTTCTTTTCAGTCATATTACATACTGCAAGAAGTACTGCAGTTCTTAATAGCATTAGGAGGGCACTCGATTAGGTTAAGCAGACCACAACCAAGCCAAAGTTACAGAGTAATTATTACCATTAATTAATGCTAGTCATCAAACATCATGTTGCATTTTAAAGGTGGCCTCTGGGAGGAAAATTGATTATTTCTTACTGTTCCCCAACTCTTTCTTGTATTGACCTTTTCTGATTGTTAGAATCCATGGGTGGTTTCATAGCACATGGATAGGCCCTTCTCCTTGACTTGCGTTCACCCTGTTGGAGCTAGGACTAAAGTCTCCCCAGGTGACTAATGAACCTGGTTAAGGAATCACTGCTGTAGTGTTCAGGACTAACTGGATCTTGTCACAGTGGAGGATCAGGTGGGTAAACACTTGGCTAAGTGCATCAAACTCTAGGATGTGTTTAAGCTTAGTATTCATGAAGTATTTGATCCTAATACTAATATTCAGTTATTAGCAGTTGTGTAATTAATAGTTTTTAAATTTTTTTGTAGTTTTAAAACTAAATTTGAGTGTTATTGTCTAACACAGTTTTACTTTGATGTCATGAGAAGTCATTATAAATAGATTTAATTAGTAAATTAGGTTTCTCTCTTTTTTTTTTTTTTTTTTTGGTCTCTTTGAGACAGGGTCTCACTTTGCAGTTCAGGCTGGCCTTGAACTCACAGCAGTCCTCCTGCCTCAGCCTCCTGAGTGCTGGGATTACAGGCATGTGCCACCATGCCCAGCTCATTTTTTTGTGTGTGTGACAAGATTCTCACTGTGTTGCCCACACTGGCCTGGAACTCCTGTGCCCAAGTGATCCTCCTGCCTCAGCTTCCCAAATAGCCAGGACTACAGGGATGTGCCACTGTGCCTGGCCCATTAGGTTAGGTGTAACTGACTTCTAAAAACATATATATATATAATGTTCAGCTTTCTACTAGGGTTTTTTATGAATTGGGATTATTTTCCAGACCACGTATGTATCTTTGATGCATTGAAAAGAGCTGATAAAAACTCACTAAAAATGATACACAGTTGTTTACTAAAAATGATATGCAGTTGTTTGGCCAGTTCACAGGGCATAAACCAAGTGGCTTTAGGGTTGCATCCTGGCCTTCAGACATATTTTGCATGACTCATGAAATGCATGCACAGTTTCAAAATAAGAAACGTTTGAGCTAAAATGGGTCTTTTAAAAACCAGATTTGGCAGCATCTTTCCTCTTAATATACAGTATCCGATATAGCTAACCCTGATCTAGGGTACATTTTCCTAGACATTTACAGACATACTTCTGACATCACTCAGAGTGCCAGACTTCATTGTGCCCAGGCTTGCTATGAGGTGGTAAGAGCCAGCTGAGTGTCTTGGCCCACCTGTAGGCATAGCAGTTCTTAGGAGGCTGTCCTTGTGCTTTGTGTCCAGGAGTTGCGAAGATCTTTGGCAAGATCAGTGCAGGTTGTATAGTAAATTCTGGCTAGCTTAAAGAGTTCTAGGTTGCTGTGGCCATACCATATTTTACCTTTTTCTTTTTTCCTTTCCTTCTGCCTTTAAGCAGAAAAACAATGAAAAAGAGCTCTCAATCTATATCCAGGTTTTTTTTCCTCACGTAAGATATTAGAGTAACTGCATTCAGGATAGAACTTAACAGTACACATTTCTGTACTTATTATGAATTTTATAATTTAGGTTCTTTAAGGAATTAATTATGTTTTCTGATCAGTAATACGCAGATCTATATTCTAGGTACTAACTTGGTCAAGAAAGCTATATATGCCATGGTTGAAGGAGACTGTGATGAGGTAAGTCTTTCTAAATGTCTAATACCTTTATCTTTTCTAATATTTGCACTGCAGATTTCATTGCAGACTTACTATACAAATGCAGCTTGTGGAGAAAATTATATTCTATTAATTTTGAGCCTGGCACTATGGCACCTGCCTGTAATCCCAGCTATTCCGGAGGTTGAAGCAGGAGGATCACAAGTTCAAGGCCAGCCCAGACAACTTTGTGATTCACTGTAACAAAATATTTTTATAGAAAGAGATGTAGCTCAGGGTAGAGGGCTTGCGTAGTGTGAGTTTATTCCACAGCATCACCCCTCCAAAACACGCATGCACATACAAGTTTTGACTTGGGATAAATTTTAAAATAATTGAACTTAAATTTCTTCAGATGTGAAGGTGAAATCTTAAGCGTTTTCTGTAAATAGTTGTTATTCACAAGCTTTGTTATAAGTTGTCGTTTCAGTAAGGTAGGTCTTACTACAAACCCATGTATTGTTTGCTTATGTACTGGCTTTAGTGTCTCTCTACACTGCCCCCCCCTTCCTTAAATCTTGGTAAAACTGTCAGGCTATATGGAGGACATTTCACAATTGGAAAAAAAATCTCTGAGCTTTAAATAATATTAAGGCTATCAATGACTTTTAAGTGTGAAGCTTTCTGAATATTAATATAAAACCATCTTTTCAGCTTGTAAGGCTCGATGGCAGTTATAACTTCATATCCAGCAGCACTGTGCTTTCATACAGTGCTGAATAAATATTGGTTGTGATTGCGAATGTTGGCATTTACTGTTGAACAGTGTGGAGGGAATGAATATGAGTGAGAGACGTACAGACGTCTTTATTATGACAGTGGTGAGCAAGGAGGAATGAAGTTGCATTGTATTAGTAATTTTATGTGTACAGGAATACAAGTGACAATTACGTTTATTATCGGAGAGCAGGTGTGTCTTAGAGAGTTCCCAAATACATGAAAATACATAATTTTTCTAACAGATTGATCTTAATAATTTGTTTTGGTGATTTTTTTTTTTTTAAGTGGAGTTTTGTGGTACAAGAGGTACACATGGTCATTAAGTGTGTGTGTGTGCATTGTTTTATTTTGTGGTACTAGGGATTGAATCAAAGACCTTTGCACTGAGCTACATCCCCAGCACCTCCCACCCCCTTTTTTTTCTTTTGAGACAGGATCTCATTAAGTCAGCCAGGCTGGGCTCAAATTTGTGGTCCTCCTGTTTCAGTCTCCCAGATGTTTGGGATTACAGGAGTGTGACGCCATGCCCTGCTTCTTTCACCAGCTTTATGTTCTTCAATTCTGTCCTCCTTTCCACCTCAAGCTAGTGTGCATCCTTCCATTTTCTAAACAAACCTTTATGCAAATATTTTTTATACAAGTGTAATTTTTTTATACAAATGAAATCATTATCCTGCAATAATACCGGTTTTTATTTAACAATATCTCAGTGCATTTCCGTGGTAAAAATCCAAAGATATACTACAGAAGATTTTTTTTCTTTTTTATGTTGTTTGTTTGTTGTTTGTTTTTTGAGACAGGGTCTTGCTATGCAGTTCAGGCTGTCCTTGAACTCACTATGTAGTCCAGGCTGGCCTTGATCTCATGGTGATCCTCCTGCCTCAGCTTCCTGGGTGTTGGGTTTACAAGTGCGTGTTACCATCCCAGGCCCAGAATATTTATGTTCATGCTCTGTTCACTTTAGTGTGTATTCTAACAGATGAATGGAATGTGGTTATATGAGAGGAGCCCTATAGACATACTAGGTAGTATAATGAAGTTATCCTAGGATTTAAAGGTATGTAATTTTACTCCGAATGGATAATTCACGGATGGTGAAGGATCTTGCATTGTTTATAGCTTTTAATATCTGAAAGTAAAAGATGCAGAAACAAGTCATTTATATGGCTGGTAACTAAACTTAACTTAATTGGACTGGATAGTTCAGGAGTATGAGACTCTAGCTTTTAACCATATCCATACTGGCTTAGTCAACTCATCAAAAAGAGAAATCAGGTGTCACAAAAGTTGCTTAACAGTTTGGAAAAAATCTTGGGGTTCATAGACCATGTTTGCTCTTCTACTACTACTAAGTAGAGTTGTTTGTAGTGAACAGAGGGATATTGAGGGCAGGGAGTATTTTGTTCTGTGGTTAAGCCTTTTGTGAGTTATCCCTGTCACTACCTGTGAGGCAGGCTGTGTGTTTTACCTTTACTGATCAAATGTTTAAATAGTGTTGGTTTTGGAAAGTTTAAAGGTGTGATATATAGATTTTGATGATACTTTTTTAATACTAAGAGAAAATCCTAAATTAGTGATATACTTTAGAAATGTTCTTGGCCAGGTGTGGTGAAACACGCCTGTAATCCCAGCACTAAGGAGGCTGAGGCCAGAGGATGGCCACGAGTTCGAGGCCAGCCTGAGCTCCATAGTGAGTTCAAAGCCAGCCTGAACTACATAGCAAGACCCTGTCTTTTTTTTTTTTTTTTGTGGGTACCGGGGGGTCGACCTCAGGACCTCGCGCGCCAACAGGCACCCTTGCCGCTGAGCGATATCACCGGCCCCTCTTTCGTATGTGGGTTCCAGGAGTCGAACTCGGGCCCTCGCGCTTGCAAGGCAGGCGCTTACGCCGCTGAGCCTCACCCTGTCTTAAAATCAAAAACAAAAACAAAAGAAAAAGAATAGAAATGTTCTTTTCATTGTGGGCCGGGAAGCCTTAGGCTCCATGAACGTTTTCCTGTCGTATGATTTTTAGGTGGATTGTTCCTGCAGTTTGAGTTATCTATGCTTCTGGGTTAGAGAAGTTTTCCTTGATGGGGTGGGGGACAGTGTGTCCCACATTGTTCAGATAAATTATTTGCTGGATGACTGAACAGAGCTTTTGTTTTTAAATTGTGTGAGCAACAAATCCTTCTCTCTCGCTCCTTTTTTTTTTTTTTTCCTAATAGTATGTTGCTGCTGCTTCCTTTATTACTATTTCATCCCATTTTGTTTGGTTTCTGCCCCTCTACTAGGGTGAAACTTTATTCACTGATGGATTTGCTAGTTTCAGTAGCTTCTTGGTTGTTCTCTGCTTATTAAAATACTTGCCAGTCTTAAGACCCAATTCAGTACCAAGAGCAATACCAAATTTTCTTTGGTCTTTCTGGACAGAATCAGTTGCCCCTTCTGTATTTTTCCTGACTTTTTTGTAATACTTACTGCACTTTCAGTGCCTGTGCCTTAATCACAATGCAGGACAGAGATACCTTATCTTCTTTATTGCTGTATTCCTAGTAATTAGTGCAGTACAGGGTTCAGAAATATTTCAATGATTAACTGTGTTTCTGGCATATTGTTTGTACCTCTTTAAAGAAGCATTTTGAATTTTGACTTGTGTAATTAGTCTTTCTGCACTTCCTATAAGCTTTCTTACAACAGTAATAGCCTTATTTTTGTACACAGTACATAAGATTTTAAAAGCAAAAGAAACCTGTAGGGTTAACCAAATTTTTTTTTTTTTTTCCCAAGACAGAGTCGCTCTATGTAGTTCAGGCTGGCCTTGAACTCACTATGTAGCCCAGGTTGGCCTCAAACTTGCGGCTATTCTCCTGCCTCAGCCTCCCAAGCATTGGGATTACAGGTGTGCGCCACCATGCCTGGCTACCAAATTGTTAAAATGCAGTTTGGGTAAAAAATACTCTTTTTGAAAATGGTCTTTGTTTATAAGGTATTGTTGTGAGGAAAACTTTGAAATTACAGTATAATTCTCTAAGAATATAGTGACTAATTGTAAAATATTAAACATGTAATTTAAGTTGTATTAAATTGGACGATCTTTTCTTTCTTTTAAAAGCTCAAAAAATGTTGCCAGAGTATCAGAAAACCTATCAAAGACATTTTGTTGGGAGAAGATGGTATCAGGAATTGAACCCAGGGCCTTGTGCACACTAGGCAAATGCTATACCAACACTACCTCTCTGTTGCTAAGAAGGGTTTTAAAGTAACATTTTCTGTGGTTTCCATTGTGCTGTTATTTGAAAAATTCTTAAAGATATCGGTGTTTTTTGTTTGGGTTTTTAGACCTGTGAACCTATTAACAGAGATACATACACATCCTATCAGTTTTCACTTTCTGTTTATCAGTTTTGTGATTTTGTGTTTGTTTATGTCATCTTGGTTGCTACTAGATATTTTAACTTCAGAATAAATTAAGGCAAAGTTAGTAGCCAGAGAGTTGAAATGTAGGTCTTTTTTTTGCCTAAATAATGTCCTGGCCTAAAAGATATCTTCATTTGGCCTTACTGTGATTTTTGCCAGCTTTTTTTTTTTTTTTTTTTTTTTTTTTTTTTTTTTTTTAATGTGGGTACCAGGAGTCCACCTCAGGACCTCACGCTTGTCGGGCAAGCGCTTGTGCCACTTGAGCCATATCACCAGCCCTTTTTTTCCTTTATTTGGGTTCCGGGAATCGAACTCAGGACCTCTTGCTTGCCGGGCAGGCGCTTATGCTGCTGAGCCATCTCACCGGCCCTTGCCAGCTTTTTATGTCAGAATTAGACCAGTTAAAACAGCATAGCCAGGTGCAGTGGCGCACGCCTGTAATACCAGCCATTGGGAGGCTGAGGCAGAAGGATCGCTGTGAGTTTGAGGCCAGTTTGGGGTACATAAGTGAATTCAAGGCCAGCCTGAACTATATCGTGAGACCCTATCTCAAAAAAACAAAACAAAATTCTTTATATTCGGCATTGACCAAAAAATTATAACATTAAAAAAAGAAGCAAGTGAAATAATTGTTTTATGAATAAGTAGTGCATTTGTCCATAAGCTGATCTAACTTAAGTTTGTTACATCCCTACATGCTGTGGCTGCTGGAGGTGTAGTGGCTGAGACAAGAATCTCAGGTTGTGTTTCACTTAGGGGAAAGGATAAGGAAATGCAAATAATTTGAATGAGTTTCCAGAGTATAATTTGTAAAGTAGACCTGTATACCTAAAATAGTAAGCCCATGTAGTAGCCATTGATTTTTATGTATTTTTCTCTTGAAATACAATAGAATGTCGACAGGTGATGGATCAGCATAATTAACAGGGTTTTACTTTTTTTAAGCTGTAGATGTCCTTAAATCTATCTACGCGGCCAGGGATATAGCTCAGCAGCACAAGCGCCTGCCTGCCAAGTGCAAGGTTCTGAGTTCAATTCCCGGTACCAAAAAAAAAACTTTTATCTATGAAAATTTGAAAATTTTAAGGCTTTTTTTTTTTTTTTTAAGACTTAAGGTATGTTTACCATTATATTAATATTCAAAGTTAGTTATGATCATAATAAGATGGAATCAGAATTTCTTAATGGAATTTAAAGGTGTAGCACATGACTTTGAAACATTCTCAGTTGAAACTGTGATTATTTATTTATTTAGTGTAGTGCTGGCACGGAACCTGGGGCCTTCTGCATGCCGGGGAAGCACTCTATTACTGATGCAGCTCTTAATTTTTGGTGATTTATTTTTTATTTTTTTATTTTTCTATTTTTTATGTGGGTACCGGGGGTCAACCTCAGGACCTCGCGCTTGCCAGCAAGCACTTGTGCCACTGAGCGATATCACCGGCCCTTTTTTGCCTTTATGTGGGTTCCGGGAGTCGAACTCAGGCCCTCACGCTTGCTGGGCAGGCGCTTATGCCGCTGAGCTATCTCACCAGTCCATTTTTGGCGATTTATAATGACAGCATTTCTCCTTTTGAGAAGCCATAATGAACATAACAGAAAACCTGGAAAATAGAAATAAAGTCTGCCACTTTTCTACCATATGCATTTTGGTTTATTGCCCTTTGTTTTGTTTTTGATGCATGTGTTTTAATATTTGCTTTTCTTGTTTTTACTGTTGTGGTTTTGTTTTTGTTTGAGACAGGGTCTCACTATGTAGTCTAGGCCGGCCTTGAACACTCAGTCCTCCTGCCTCAGTCTTCTGAGTGTTGAGATAGGCGTTTGCTTACATGCCAGCTCATATGTTAAGTTTTTTAGGCAGTTTCTCCCGTATAATACTATGCTCTGTGACCTGTTGCATTGTTTACAATTTGCTTTCCCAACAGTCTAATTTGCTTAATTTAATGCTACTTATTTCTAGCAGTATATGAGTAATGCACAAGACATTTTGGTGTATTCTAGACATAAAAGTAGTAGTCTACCATATTTTGTACTATTAAAAGAATAAAATAGATCATTATTAGCTAGATTATTGGTAACCAAAGAGATCTAAGTCATTTTTGGTTAAAATATATGCATATAAGGGCAGAAAGATGCAGTCATTCTTTTTTCCTCCATAAGGTAAAAGGTGACTTTTTAGCTTTTTAATTATGTGTGCTTATTATGTATGTTTATATGTGTTTAATAATTGTATTTTAAACATTTTTAATTTCACTAGAAACACATTTTGTCAGTGGCATAGAGGCTGCTAGGTAGTTGATTATAGGCAAATCATTTACTTTTTCTAGGCAGTCACTGTGCAGTTTGGTGTTAATTCTTTTGTAAAGAATAATACAAAGATTAGTTGTTCATTCAGCAGATACCAGTGGAAGGAAGGTCTGCTAGGTGCCAGGCAGTATGTGAGTGGTTAGGTTTTGTGGGCATGCCTGCTCTTCAAGGTCTTCCAAACCTGAAGTATTAAAAAATGCTGTCTAAATGGTAATGGTTTGGTTTATCCTGAATAATGGTTTGTTGCTAAGAGAATCAGTGGAGTATCAGTCTTAACTCTGACTCTGTTAAATAGAATTCAACTCTTGTCAGTTTTCTTGAGGACCAAAAAACCCCCAATTGTCCTTTGGCTTCCTCTGTAATACTTCCATGATGGGCAGTAAAAGCAGTTTTATAGTGAATTTCGAGTATAAACCCGGATTTTCTTAAAAGAAAAGAATTTAAGTGGTTAAGCATTAAAAAGTAGTTGCTTCCCCCGCCCCCGGCATTTTCTTTTGTGTCAAGTAATACATGATCTCTTTTATTTAGAAAATGTGAGCCTGCCAAGGCAATCTTTACATTTAGAGAAACCCTTTGTGTAATTTTTTCTGTTTAATTGGGCTTTATTTTATTAATTTGTTAGGATGCTTACGGACTAGAATTTAACTCTTAACCACACTTCAGTAGAGTGTTTGCATGGCTGTAGATAGCCTTAAATGTGTTGTGAATATTTTAGATTGCTAAACATTAATGATGGTGGACTCAGATACCCTTCATCCTTTCCTAAGTAGATTAGCTCTCCCATTTGCTGCTTTATTTTGCTCTGGAAAATAATCAGGGAAGTACAGAAGAGTGGTTAGTACTAAGCTCGAGTTCATATTTGGACTTTGCTGGTCATCTTACACTTCACTCATCTGTGAAATGGAGATAGCCATATCTATTTTATAGAGTTGCTGTGAAAATAGTGACATCATACATAGCACATCTTTTTAAAAATTGTCAATCTCCTTTTTATTTCTATGAAATCAGTCACAAGTTTTGCATTGTTTCAGCTTACTGTGTGTCATTAAATTGCCTTGATTTAACATTTTAGCTGTTAGGTGCTTCACTTAATAATGGAATTCCAGGAATTACCCAAGATAATTGTTTAAAGCTAAAAACTTCTATTATACTGAAATGTTCCAGACTGTAGCATGGCACGCATTAGTAAAAATTGAATTTTTTTAAGATCATAGAGAAATTGAATTTTAATTCTTACCTTAAACCAACTTGGCTGCATAGGTTTTGTTTTGTTTTGTTTTGTTTTGTTTTGTTTTGTTTTGTTTAAGACAGGGACTCATTAAGTAGCCCAGGCTGGCTTTGAACTCACTGTGTAGCCCAGGCTGGCCTCAAATTTGCAGAAATCTCCTGCCTCAGCCTCCCAAGTGCTAGGATTGCAGGTGTGCACCATTATGCCCAACTATAGCTTTTCTTTAAAGTCTTCCTAGGAGTATTTTTACTTGATCCTGAACTTTTGTTTGTTGGTGTTTTGGGTTGTTTGGTTTGGTTTTTTGGCAGTGCTGGAGATTGAATCCAGAACTTTGTGAATGAGCTATGTCCCCAACCCCTTTTTTAATATTTTATTTTGAGAGAGGATCTCGCCGTGTTGCTGTTACACAGGCTGGGCTCCAACTTGTGATTCTCCTGCCTTAGCCTCCCAGATGCTGAGATTACACATATGTATCACTATGCCCGGTTGACCCTAAACTATTAATTACTTTATTTTAGATCTTTTACAGGCTTAGGTGTAGCATGAAATTTGCTTTTGAGAGTTAATTGCAGAGATAATTGCCTTTAGATGATACTTCATGTACTCTGCTGTTGAAAAGCGTGGAAACACTTTCGTTCAGTGTTTATGTAACGTATGTCATACAGTGAAAGGTGCTGAGGACACACTGAGTTAGTGAGTATTTAAGAGCTTTCTGTGTGCCAGGCAGTATGGTAGGTGTAGAGAATATAGCTGTGAAGGAGGTATGTTTTGTACTCTGTTATGTTGGTCTCACCATTAGGAGGGCTGACCTTCATCAGTCATTAGAGTACTTCAGAGGAACAGTGCAGAGTGTTGTGGGGTAGTATAAAAGGAAAGGAATATTCTACCTGATCTGCAGTAATAAGCTAAGGCCATAAGTGAGAAGTATAGGAAGAACATCTTTCTAGACAGAAAAAATTTTTATGAAAAAAGTAAGGAAGGAACAATCATGGTGGATCCAGACACAGAAAGTTTGGTGTTGAGCGTGAAAACAAAGAGGAGAGAGACTTAGAGCAAAACTGGAGATGTTGGCAGAAGCTGTGTCTTTTTTTTTTTTTTTTTTTGTGGGTACCGGGAGTCGACCTCAGGACCTTGCGTGCCAGCAGGCGCCCGTGCTGCTGAGCGATATCACCGGCCCTTTTTTCGTATGTGGGTTCCGGGAGTCGAACTTGGGCCCTTGCGCTTGCCGGGCAGGCGCTTACGCTGCTGAGCCATCTCACCGGCCCCAGAGGCTGTGTCTTGATAAGTCTTTTAGGTCTTGTTAGGTTATTTTTAAATCTTGGACTTTATCTTGATGACAAAAGAGTAAATACATTTATTAGCTGGGAATAACAAGCATCACTCGTAGAAAATGGGAGTTCTTGAGTTAGCAAGCTCTTGTAATTACAGTGGGCGTTAATAGGAACTGGACTAGGATATGGTATTCATGAGGATAGAAAGAAGAGAACCAGTTTGAGAGATGATTTAAGAAGGAATGTTAGCAATAGTTAGTGCTTCGATGTATAGATAGGTAGAGAGCAGAGTTCAAGATGACTCCTCGGTTTCCACTTCGAAGCATTGTGGTGGGATGGAAATCCTGCTTATTGAGATATGGAATTGTGAAAGAGCAGATTGTGAGGATATGATAAGTTGAGGTACTGTCTTTTTTTCTGTTTATATCTGTTGATTGAATTCTTATCAGACTTTTCGGTAGCTTGAGATAAAACTGGGAGAGCCTCATATACCTTAGTGGGGCCTTTGTTCATTTGTACTTTGTCATTTTTTTTCTCTGCCTGACCACCTGAGGGTAATAACTGGCTTACTGCGGTGTTAGGCAGGTGAAATTCAAAGGCAGATAGAGCTGTAAGAGCTGGGATGATTGGGTCAAGAGTGTTTTGGTAAAGAGAGGTAGAAATAAGTTAAGAAAACACAGTGTTCAAGAGTATCAGTTCTTCATTTTCATGGCCACTAGTACAATAATATTTAAAAAGACTCATGGGGGCCGGTGAGATGGCTCAGCGGCATAAGCGCCTGCCTGGCAATTGCAAGAGCCCGAGTTCAACTCCCAGAACCCACATACAAAAAAAGGGCCGGTGATATCGCTCAGCGCCATGGGCGCCTGCTGGCGTGCGAGGTCCTGAGGTTGACCCCCAGTACCCACCAAAAAAAAAAAAAAAAAGACTCATGGACGTTAATCCTCTGTGCTCCTCTGTTAAATTTTGATATCAGTAATGTCTAGGCCAGTAATTCTGGAATTGTAGTCCCTCAGCCAGCAGCACCATCACCTTGTGATTTACATTGGTGCCTTGGTTCACAAACTTGATTCCTTACACAATTCTGGTCGCAAACTGAATTGTTCACTAACCGAATTAAATTCACTGGCTAGGTTCAGTGTTGACCTTAGGGGGAAATTTGATTTAGTTCATGACCAGAATCATAGAAAGAATTCAGTTCGTGAACTCAGGTATCACTGTACTTGAAATCCAGATACTCTCTCCTACTCAGAAACTCTAGGATGGGGCTCAGTAATCCCTTCAGATGATGATGGTATGCCTTAAAGTCTGAGTGTTCCTGGTCCAAGTTCAGCAAACTTTTTCTGCAAAAGGCCAGATGGTAAAATATTTTAGCCTTTGTAGAATATAAGTATTTGTGGTAACTGCTCAATTCTGCTGTGTATCAAAAAGCAGCCGTAGACATGTAAACAGATGGGCATGACTGGTTCGGCAAAACTTTACCTACAGAAGCAGGCAGCAGGCGTATTTGGTTCAAGGTCTGTAGTTTACAGACTGTGGTATACACTAGACAAATATGATAGTTGTCAAGATAAATGATATCTTGAATAGTTTCAAGTACTGGTTTACTTTTTTAAAACCTTTTTTGTTTTTCTTTTGCCACGTTATTTTCCTCCACAGGGGAATGATTCATCTTTGTTTTGGTGTAAAACATACATTCTTGTTAAAAATACCAAACATCACAAAAATCAGTAGAACAGAAAGTAAGTCCTCGGAGAGCCCGCCCTGCTTAGACACAAAGATAGTTACTGTGACCATTGCATCATTAATATTGTTTTCACCTCAGTTTTTAAACAAGTCAGTGTGTAGGATGTTTTTCTTAACTATTTGATCTGAGTATATGCTCTGTAAGCTTTTTCAAATTATAAAATTATAACTCAATTTTCTTTCATTTCTTGAAGGTTGTTTTGGAAACCGAAATAACAAATAAGTCTGCTTTGAAACTTTATGAAAATCTTGGTTTTGTTCGAGATAAGAGGCTGTTCAGATACTATTTAAATGGAGTTGATGCACTGCGACTTAAACTGTGGCTGCGTTGAGAAACTGACATCGAGGAACAACTTCCAACCACACAGAGTCGACCTTTGCATGCAATGCAATTTGTACCGAATTGCTTTGCAGGTGGATTTAGTAATTCCCATGCAGCTCTTACCTGTCAGTGTCTCATTGAGTGTCGCACAATATTTGTTGCACTTTGGCATGGCACATTTGTTCTGAATTAAAAGAGATTGTTTTAAACTTCAGGAGTTCTTTTGGTACCAACAAGATGTGCCAGTCGATAGCCAAGATTTGTTCATTTGCAGTCTGCCGATGATATTATTTACATAGTGACAATTTTATCACAGAACCAGTAAGTGGAACATAATTTTTGTTCCTTAAAAAGCCAATGTAGATTGTAAAAGTCTCTGAGTATACTAACATTTCACGCAAAACCTGCCATAGTTTTCTGAAGGGGATGAGGGAAAAGTTTCAATTTTAGGTTTATTTTTTTCAATATTAAATTTTCCATTCTTGAATATTGGTACCTCAGTGATTAGTGAATGAAAAAATGTAGGGTGGGATATGTCTTTCAGTGAGTAAAGATAATTAAATTGCGTCTGCCAGTGCCTGTGTAGATAAGTATATTTGTCTTCATCTCTAGTTTTTGAATGCATGCTGTCTTTTCCTTTTCTTTATGGCCTTTGCAAGCAAACTCTTGTTTTTATTTAAATTCTAAATTTGACAATAAATTATTTCAGATTTTTATAATTTGGATACTTCTTCCAGGTGACAGTGATTCACTTTAGAAAGTCCCTTCATCCTTACAGTAAGAAATTGAATCTTTTTGGAAAACTTTTGAGAAATGGCTCAAGAGGGATGACAAAAGTTGATGGAGCTGGGAATTGCTGAGTTTTGGATGCACTTTTTTTTTTTGAGGGAACTTTTGGAAAAGAATAGAAAATTAGTGTAAATTGGTATGATTTTATTTAATCAAAATTACTGCAACAACTTTTATAAAGTAGCCAGAAGTATTTTCCCCACTGGATTTGGATTCACATTGCTTCCATTTCTTAAAATGCTTCACTTTGGTTCATGGTCTTCAAAATAAATTTCAAGGTGCATTGTATCCTTTTAAGCTGCTTTTATTTTCTTCTCACTTGTCTGAATAGATTCTTGGGAAGAGCTTTGCCTTATTCCTCCAGAAAAACAAGGGATAAAGGAAAAAATTTTTTTTTTAATGAGTTATTTGGGATTTCAGCCACCATGTTTTTTAATTAGGTTGTGCTTTGATTAATCAGTACAGTGTAACAAATTTTGAAGTTAACTGCTTTCAGTTGAGTCAGCAAACCTATGGTGGATAACTTATTTAACTGGAAAACCTAGGTACCCATAAGAAAAAATTTATTCTCCGTGAAAAAATGTTTTGTAGAATCTATGTTGTTGCTGTTTTCATTTGAATATGCTTTACATTTCCTGTAAGATTTGGTTTGAATTTTTTGTGGCTATAATTACTGTATTTTTAAAAAAACCCTACCTCCATTAACAGTTGGTAAAGGCCCCTTTTCAGGAAAGTTTGCTTTTTTTTAAGGAAAGCTGCTCTTTGCTCAGTAGTGTTTTGAAAGTGAGCATGGTAATTATTTTAAAAATAAAGATACCCAATTTATATTTGATGGAAATAAAACCTTCCTGCTGTGGTGGGATCATTTATAATTCTTTATTTTAAAGAAAACGTTTTCTTTCCATTTTATATTGCTCTTTAAAATTTAATGGGCAGAATACTGGGTTACTAAAAATATGACCACACAGTACTCAGCTTTTCAGCTGTTTTGCATCTGTTTTCAATCAGACTTCACTGGGCTCTACCATTTAGAAGAATACCAGGCATAGTAATGCTTCTGTTATTATTTTTAATATGAAGGAAACTAGCTAAAACAGTATTACTTATGTCCTCAAATTTTTCCCCCCTTTGTATTTGACTTGCTGATTAATAGGTAATGATTGTTGATGAATACACATTTGCTTGACTCAGTAATGGGGACAGTTACAGATACTTGCCAGATTATCAGTTCAGCCATCTTTGTTTTTGTCAGGTTGTCAAACTGTCACCACTGATCCTTAACCCTAGAATTGCTGGATCATCTGTTACCTGAGCATTTGTAAATAAGACCTTAACTGTGTGACTAGAAACTCAGTGGTTGCCACATTGGTCTATTGGTGTATATTGAGTATCAGTGTATATCTTATGCCTTTAATTGGTTGTGCAAAAATTGTTCACCTAAAATTTTAACCTCTAGCATGATGATCCAGCACCAAAATTAAAAGTATCCATTCAAGTCTAAATGTATCAAACATCAGTTTACTTTAAGCTTTTGTTTTTCTTAATATCAGCTTAAAATAATTTCATTTATAATTGATAGAGTGAGTTCACTTGATTAAAACTGAGTAAAATTGGTGCAACTTTCTTTTAATAGGGTGCTGCCTCTTTAAGACTGACTGTACTATCCACTGACACTGGTTTGGCAGATGGTACTGCTGAAACTTTTTACACATGCTACCATGAAGCTTATATATGTTAGTGTTGAAGAAGCTTAACGGGTATACTACCATTTTTGATGTGTGGGCTGACTATAATTTTCCTGATATTGGGATGAAACTACTTACTCTAGAGAAGTTCACAGATCAGAAACCAGACATTAGTTTTTGAAGTTGAAGCCAGCAAAATAAAAAGAAAGAAATTACTATTAAAAATTGGTTTTAGGGCCGGTGAGATGGCTCAGCGGCTTAAGCGCCTGCCTTGCAAGCGCGAAGGCCCGAGTTCGACTCCCGGATCCCACATACGAAAAAGGGGCCGGTGATATCGCTCAGTGGCACGGGTGCCTGTTGGCGCGCGAGGTCCTGAGGTCGTCCCCCCGGTACCCACACAAAAAAAAAAAAAAAAAAAAAAAAAAAAAAAAAAAAAAATTGGTTTTAGTATTTTCTCTCTTCTCCAAAATTACCTTCCCCATTTGCTTGACAAATCTATGTGAAAGGAGTTTGTTTGTCATGTTTTAACCTTACCTTGCCCTGCGTTACAGTATCAGCTGACATGTGTAAGATTGGATGTGTATATTATGGTGTCTAAAAATCATAAAATTCATCACTTTCCAGGAGCATAGATAACATCCAATTGGTAATGCATCAGAGTAAGTTTTCAGTGCACCATGACATCTCTATAATGTTACAGGGCTTTCAGGTTTGTAAAAACATAAATTATATTGACATCAGATATGAGTTGAGTATCTATAAAATGTCACATGTATCTCAAAACATTGGACTGCTGTTTGACGACTGGATGTTACTGCATAATTCTCCCCTCTGGTTCCATACCCTTTTGGAGAGAGGTTTAGTGGGGTTTGAAGTGTGCAAGCTGTGTAAGTCGCAGTCAAATAAAGTGTGGTTACGCTGTGTTTGCATTTTTCTTTGAGATACAGCTGTGTGCATTTTGATTGGGTTGTTTTGCTTTTACCTACTCAGAAAAACAAGCAATCTATTCTGTTCCCCAGTTCTTGTCTCCGACCCAAGAGTTATTTGAAGAAGTGATAAACAGTTATCATTCTGCTTTTTGTACTGACAAAGTAAACCCAATTTTAAGTAATCAAAGTCACCATTTTATCAGATATTAATACAAATGTGAGAGCATTTTGCAGGCTTTAGACTGAAAGTGGTTTTTTTGTTGTTTTTTTTTTTGTTTTTTTTAGTCTTTGTCCCATAGCAGTTTATTTCTAAGGTTTTTTTCGTTTCATTTTGTTTTTTTAACTTTCTTGTTGGCACAGTGCCTGTGTAAGTGAATTTTTTTTCCCTTTGCTAAGACACTAAGAGGGGTATCTAAAGGTCTTTTTCCTCATTTTTGTGAGGCACTTAAGTTAGTAATTATGCATGCTTTCATGTTTCAAGATTTTGGGATATTAGTGGAAGGATGAGAGAGGGTCTATTTTAGTCATATGATTGCCAAATTACTTGCATCACACATACCAAATATTCACTTCGTTCTTAGTAATTAAAAATATCTTCATTGAGTTCATGTTTTATTTGGGTCTTACATGGAATTATATTAAACTGTTCCTAAATTCAATCTATGTAAGGACGAGAAAGTTAATAATACTAGCTCATAGCTTGCACACAGGTTAGTATTAACTGTTAACCTGTAGCCTAGAGGTGTAGTGATGATCTTTTTATAAACTTTATGAAATAAGAGTTTTTAGAAACATCTTATGGGAATATAGCACAGCTGTACTTTTTGACAATGGGTACACTTTGCACTCCAGTATGTTACTACTAGTCCTGTAGTTCCTGAGCCCTTGAAGTGTAATTACTATGGTTGAGGGATTGAGTTTTTAGTTCAATGGAATTAGCCACATGTGGCCCATGGCCACTGTATTAGACAGCATACCTTTAAACTGTGGAGAAGCAGTAATAACTGAGGAAAGTGTATTTTATGTAGGCTGTGTTAAAGACCAGTGTATTAAAATATGAATGGTATCACGAAAGCTAAGCAACAGTCTAGCTGAACGATTAATATTATTGATACAGTGTCCAGCCCGTCTACCCCCAGCAGACCACCCTATTGTGATGTAGCTACCAGAGAAAAGCCCTTTCGCTGTTATCGTTGGGAGATCTCTGGGTTGCAGTGACACACATGCTCAGGTGTCATCCTTTCAGATTTAAAAGGCGTTGTATGGGTAGCCGTGATAATTTTTCTCACTTTAAACGAATTGGAGGTCCTTTCACTTCTAAGTGAAATTGGCCTTTTCGTTTACCAGGAACATAGAGGTTTCTCATATTTGTACTTCACATCCTTTTTTTTTTTTTTTTTTTTTTTTTTTTTTTAATTCTGGAAGATCACTCATGCTGATGAGGCCAAGGGCAAGTGTTTTCTGTTTTTGAGCAAATCCGATTAATTTTGTTGTGTTCTGCGGCCAGGAAGTATAACCCTTGGCTGGTCATCTGGTAAGTTGTAATTCATCAAAAGGGCTGGAGTTGGGAACACTGAACACCTGGCAGAAGGGTGCCTGGATGCCTGGGTTGGCCTGTGAGGAACTTAAATGTTCTGTTGATAGCAACTAAAGTGTCTCATCATAGGAAAAGAACAGTAGCAGGGACCCTGCGGTGCCAAAACTTCCTTCTACCACTTTAGACATTTATACAGTGCAAGGGTTGTAATGAAATAATTTTCAGTGTAATTATGTTTTATTATGATGCTAAGAAATAAGCTTATTTTTAGCTTGGTGAATTTTTATGACTACCTCTTTGCTGTATGAATATATTTTAATTTCTAAGACTTCAGTTTCCCTGGAATCTGTACGTACAGTTTATAAATAACCATATGCTAGGGGAAAGACATGACTTTTAAATAAATTGTATAAAGACATTTGTTGAATGGATTTGTTACATCTTAAACACCCATAGCCTTTCTGGTCCCCTTAATAGAGGGTATTGAGTAAACATGCTTTCATTTCATGTGAGATTTGTATTCCAGGTAGTACATACCATCATCTGTTCATTTACAACTGTAGTGTTTGTATGTCTTAACATTTACTTTTCATGCCAAAGAAACCCTTTTAAAAAGCCAGCAGGTTGCACAAATTGAAAAAATAATTTTTATTTGGTTTTTTTTTTTTTGCCTCTTAAATCATTCCTAAAGTTTTATTTGCTGGGATTTTAAATATTTTACAGAGTTAAAGCCAGTAGTAATACTTTATAAAAATGCACATATGTTTTAGGGATGCACTAATTCCATTAAGGAAAGTATTAACATTCTTAAACTGTTGCATTAAAATCCATTGCTGCATTTCTTAAAGTTGATATGTAATCGCTAAAGTTTATGTTTGTGATTCAGTGCCTTAATATGTAGGGGACTGAGCACTGTTATCTTTTGGACCGAATACCCACAGTTGTACATGGTTATTTTTTCATTTAGGGGGCCTGAACTTACTGCCTTAAAGCTAAACCTGCTGCCTTTAAACTTGGATACCTGCCTCCAAATTGTGGCTATAAACTGTGACTACAAAGTCCGCTAGTATTCTACCTGATTTAATTGTGAATGCAAATAAAACTGGTTAAGTCCACCAAGTATTAACTAGAAAAATGTAAACTGATTTCAGATTTGTCTTTGACCAAGTCTGCTTAGTAGCTTATAATTCGGAAGTGAAGTACATCAAATTTATGTGAACATTGTGTTTGAGTTCTTAAGGGATCATTTTTTTCTTCACATTAGGTAGATAATGAACACTCAGTGTTTATTTTCATCTTGATGCTGGGGAAGTTTCTTAACCTCTGGGCTTTTAGTGATAACTACCTGGTAAGTTTGTTGTAAAGTCAAATTTATGTGAATACCTTAATGCTTAGCCTAGTATATAGTAAATAAGAAATGGTAACACTTATTTTATATATAATTTGGTATAATTCTGTATTTTGCTATTGAGTTGTGTAGCACCATTTAAATGGCAAAAGTAATCAGATATTAGATCTTGTGAAAGTAGCCCAGACTGTAGCAAGTGAAGAGAAGAAACTTTGTGTATCTGTTGTGGAGAATTTAAAAACAGAAGAATATAATGAACTATCAGTGTACTTCTTAACTAGACTTAACACCAGGGCCAGTCAGGCCCCATCCTCCATGGGATTTCAAAACAAGTGTCAGAGATTATATCGCTCATAAATATACCTGCCTCAAGTGGTAAAGTTTCATTTTTAGAAAAAGTACAATATTATCTCACACAGTGGTCCTTAATCATCATATGATCAGTTGTTGCTCCACTTCCTAAAGACTTATTTTTACTAGTAACATGGGGATACATTAAGTACAAACATGAATATAGGAAAGGCTGCTTTGAAGATTAT
Organism: Erethizon dorsatum; assembly: GCA_028451465.1. Taxonomy (NCBI): domain Eukaryota; kingdom Metazoa; phylum Chordata; class Mammalia; order Rodentia; family Erethizontidae; genus Erethizon; species Erethizon dorsatum. The sequence continues at coordinate 90,972,444 of CM051828.1, read as the reverse complement.
GAAAGATTTCTCTTTCAAGGACAGATAACAGTTTGGTGGTACAGACAGATGCCTAAAGAGTTAGGTGGGAAAGTAGAGGTAAGGTTTTGAGAAGAGGGGCTGTCTGTTGCATAGCCCAAGTACTCAGTGTTTTCCTGTGCACATAAACATTGAGAGAAAAATGGAGTTGATGAATTGGTGGAATTGCCACAGTAACTAATAAGGGAAAGTGTTGAGTTTTTGAAATTTGATCAGCAGGGTGTAACAGGAAAGATAACTGGGTGAGCAAGAGAGAAACAACAATACACGGTGTGTACAAAATTTTAATAGAAATTATTAAGCATGAGAAGATAGGTGAAAACCTAAGATGGAGCAAAGATAGGGACCACTCATCAGACAGCAGTGATGAGCAGAAGGGGATCAGTGGATTCAGGGTATGTTTATTACCACTGTTATCTTACCCGGCTAACTACAGTTGCCAGGAATGCATAAAATTTGGAGTTGATTTTATGAGTTTGTTATACTGCAGCTACACTGAGAATTCAGTATGAGCTGCTGAATTGTGGTTCTTAACTAGTGAGCCCTGTGTTCCTTTTTCTATAAGAGCACCTGAGTGGAGGTGCAGCAGAGGACCCAGATGCTTTTGCACAACCTAATGCTGAGGTGGGGATCGCTGCTCTGACCTGATGAGAGGATGGTTGTAGATGCTGGGATGTGACCCCTTTAGTTTGGGGTGGAGAAACCTATGATTAATGTTCTCTCTCCATTGCTAGGGAGATGATTGAGTAATAAACTGTATGTAATTAGATTGCTGCCTTCATTTTCAAAGCACTTTCACTTGTTTTTACTATCTGTACAAAGATCTGTTGAGACAGGTTTTCATTTTGTAAATGAACAGACCAGGACTCAAAATTGCTTAAATGATGCAGAGGTCACACAGAGATGTCACACAATGATGCAGAGAAGTCTTCTCAATCCAGGGCTTCCTCAATCTCAGTCTAGTTTTCTTTCCACCACACACAGCACTTGGTGAAATCCAAAGAGGGTTGAGTGAGATACATTTAATTCTGTTGAATGGAGACTGTAATGAATCCTAAATTATCTAAATACAGTTGTTTTATTCAGCAAAAGATTTAAATGTGCTCAAAATGTTTAATAGGCCTAATTCGTAAAAGTCCACTAAAGGATTTAGGATTAAATAGGTTTTCAGAACATCTAGCTGGCTCCCAAGTGATTAGGTCTGTAAGAACATTGAAGGAGCCTGGGATTTCTTTCTTTTTCAGAGTAACTTTCCTTATGTATTATCTTATGCTGTGAAAATTAAATTATTAAGTAATCTATTTGCATTTAATTTTAAAATTTCTAAATATTTTGTTCTAGGATGTAATTGACATTTTCAATAAAATTTTACTTCATCAAATTTCAAGTAAGCCCATAGAACTACTTTTATAAGGGAAAAAATGTTCATGTAGGGGGGGAAAAAAACCCTACCTTGATTATTAGCTAAGTGTGAAATCTAATTAAAATATGTAATGGTACTTGATGCTGTGCGAAATCAGGTCATAATATTTTGTTTATAGTGGTTGGTCTACAAAATTGCAAACAAGACATCGTGTGTGTGAACCTTTTTGCTGGTGGCAAAAACTTGATGTGAAGTATCGTGTATTAGTAATAAGTGTTGAACGCTAGTTTCAGACACAGTAGGATGGCTATGTGCAAAGCCTATGCCACTGAAACACTGGACAGGCCAGGGGGTCTGAAGCATCCTGTGGACGTAAAAGCATCATTTCTCTACTCATAAGAATGAGACTAAATATTTGCCTTTCAGGGTAGTGATGTGAATCCACTCGAGTATAACTCCATGACAGTAGGATTTGTTCCTTCTGAATTTGTGTTCTGCCCAGAACAGTACCCGAAAAAAGTGAACTGCACCAGTGCCATAAAATAAATCCTTATCACATAAATGATGCAGGGTGCTTTTATGGTGCACAACAGAAAGGAGTTAGAATTAAAATCCTGCAAGGTATCAAAGATGTTAACTAGCAGATAATTTCTGCTTTAGATATTCCTCCCATCCTCTCTCTGTTCTTACATTTTGCATGAAACTACAGTATATATCCTCTGCTAATGTTCTTTACCTTAATGTCATAAGGTTGTAAATAGTAACTGTGTTCAGTTATTCACTAAACTGATTGACCTGCTCTGGCCCGAGCATTTGTGCTGGACACCGAGGAAAGAGAACCACCTGAATGGCTCTTGGGGCTCACAGATACACCTGGAAAGATAGGTAGCTTTTTTACTAAGTTTAGCCTTTACCAAGGAGAAAATAGAGTTGGTGTGTGTTTACTTATGTTTGGCTTTTAAATGCAAAGCACTGAACTCCCTTTCCAACAGTTATGTAACTGTGTGAGCCTCACATTTTTTGTAAACCTCAGGGGCTTAACTACTTACAAGTCATGTGCTTGGACACGTGGGAAGGATGCCGAGATGTAATTTTTTTTTTTTTTTTAACGTGGGTACCGGGAGTCAACCTCAGGACCTCACACTTGCCAGCAAGTGCTTGTGCCGCTAAGCGTTATCACTGGCCCCCCTTTTTTTTTTCCCCTTTATGTGGGTTCCGGGAGTCGAAATTAGGACTTTGTGCTTGCCAGGCAGGCGCTTATGCCGCCGAGCCATTTCACCGGCCCCCAGATGTAATCTTAATCTTTGAGCGTATCTCCTGGAAAATGGACCTGTGCCCGGGACAGAGTGGTAAATCCTGGGGCACAAACACTGGATTAAAGGAAATGTTTGCCAGCACCCAAAGGAGACGTCTAAATTCCTACCAGAACACCCCAAAGTACCTACTATGTGCCAGATACTGCTCCTGGCATCACAGAAGAAAATAGGTATTCCTGTCTGGCGCCGTCATATAGTCTGTTGGTCCAAGGTAGCAGGAGTCTAACAAAAAGAAAAATGCTAATCGAAGGTCAGTGGGGCCCTGCGGGTTATGTATCTGTGGAGCCAACAGTCTCCAAAATCTAATGAGAAGCTTGGAAACACACAGGTATTCAGATGTATGGAAAGTCAGAAATAAGGCCAAATTTGAAATATTTTAAGGACCAAGGGGAGAGGTCTTCCTAGAAGGCAGTTGAAAACTGAGCAATAAATTAATGCAAATATGACTCTCTTCAACCTAATTTTCAGATCATAACATTTCGTAGCATCTCTCCCTTTAAAATTCTAGAAGGCATTGGTGAATGCTAAGGATTTTATACATGTGCGTGGTGTGTGCGTGTGTGTGCGTGGTGTGTGTGTAGGGGGAAGTAGCTCACACAAACAGCAAAGTGAAGATCTGGAGTAGACCAGTCCCCTTTCAGGAATAAAGGCCCCAGTCTTGCCGGCTGGCAGGTAGTGTTCAGCTGCCAGCTCCCTTTTGGCCAAGGGGAGCTGATTTCCCTAAAGTTGGGCCCCTTCTGGGAGCAGCCCGTACCCCAGGCCTGGTTGATGTAAAGGGGGTGCACCCTTTGCCAGAACGTCGCTCCGCGGGCTGGGTGAGCCTTCAGTGATGTCGCATGTCAGCCCCATGTCCCTTTCTGTGCCCCTGCTTGCTCAGAGTAACTTCCTGCGTGCTGATCTCCAGCTTAGTCAGCTTCCACAGAGCCCTGCTTGGAACACAGAACTTGCCTAAAAGGGGTCAGAGACTTAGACTGAGCCCCTCTCCATAAATGCCGCTAATATTAGCCATCTTTGTGTTTCTTCCCACCAAGGACGCAATGGGATAGAGGAGGGCTTGTCGCAGGAAAGCCAGAGCCACTGCCAAAATTGAGGCCGGGGAGGGCAATGAGAGGACTCAGTGCTAACAGTTACTGGGGTCAGATTTGGGTTCAAATGTCTAGGTAAATTAATTGAACACTAAACCTCAATTTTCTCACCTAGAAAATAGGAATTACAGAAGTTACTTCATATACTTGAGGTAATGATTAAGGAGCAGTAGCAGTGACATGATTAACTGCAGATTTATCTTCCTCACCGTCATCATTAATGCTAGTGTATTCAGAGCCTGTAATACACAGGGGGGTCGAGGTCAGAGCTTATGGCATCCACCGTCCCCCTCATTGAGGTCTGATAATACAAGGGTAGAACTCGAATATAAGAGTACATGAGTCATGGCTGCCACCTGGACAGCGGGGTCCACGGACCCCATCCTGTCTCCTTCAGGTCAAATGTGGTTACCAAAGTCAGGTCCCCAGGGTCTCCATGATGACGTTCCACGCCGAGAGAAGTCCTGTAAGTGGGAAGAAGTTGAGGAGGTAAGTGGGGAGAATACGGGTCTGCAGACCTGACAAGTTAAAGCTGTTTCCTCGTGGCCACCTTCGGCAGGAGTGGAGATGTAGGGTCTGAAAGGTTTCTGAAGCAGAGTGTGCAGGTGATCTTAGAGTAACAGCCTGAGCTTTGTGTTTTGAAGTCTACATGGTGGGCTGAGGGGCCCCTGACCTTTGTATTAGAAACCAAGCAGCCTCATGGAAAATCTGTCCCAGAAGGGCAGAGAGCCAGAGGTGAAGGGTCAGCTGATTTACACAGTGTTACCATGTGCTTCTCAGACTTTTCCAAGGATGGGCTCGTGATCCTTAGCAGAGAGGCAATTAGAGGGAGCTGTGTCAAGCGTGTCAGCTCTTCTGTCTCCTGCATTAAGCATCCATCACTTAGGTGATATTTGCATTCTCTGTATGTCATAACTACCAATTAAGTTGTTTAACTTTTATGTTGCCTTTGAAATAGTGCAAGACTGGGGTTCCAGAAATCTTTGCCATTTATATCCCTGGTGTCTCCTAGCCCGCCTTGAATCTGTGGGGTACAAATGCCCCAGTGTGAAGCTCACAAACCTTTTGGATACCCTTCCTTACATGACTCAGCTTAGCTCTGGGGGACTCATGTCCAAGACAGAAATGGGGCTGACAAAAGGACTGCGTCACCAGAGAGCCCATTTCTTAGGCTGAGGGTGTGAGGGCTTGGTGGCCAGTAGCACTGTCACGTGGTGACCATGAAAGGTTCTTATTCCCTATGGGTTTGAGAAGGCTGGAGAGCAGCAGAAAGTAGTAGCTACGTGGGGCATCTGGAAGCACTCATGAGACACTCTGGAGCTGCCCTTACTCTTCCAAGGAGTAATTCAGAAGGGTTTGGGGCTAGAGTTTACATTATTCTGTAAATAGGTGAACTAAAGCCAACATGTCTTGCTGGCTATTATGGTAACCCTCTTGTTCCTGCTTCCTTCCCATGATGTTATGACATAAACACATACCCCCTGCCCCCAGTGGGTGCTCCCACTTTGCCTCAGTGGAAACTATTCAGGGACTTCTATTTGACATATTCACAAATTCAACTAAGGAAGAAAACTTGTTGATTAATCAAAAATTCTAGTGTGTGAATGTTAGAATCTATTTGTCCATTTGTAGGTAATGTAGCAACTAAGTACTGGGGCATATGATGGCAGTCACATGGGCCAGTATAATGCCATGGTTTCTATTTGCTGTTTTGGGTGATTCTGAGAGGAGAGAATGGATCTGACAACCCCATCCTCTTCTCCTCACACCCTAGTCCTCATCATCCTCGTCCTACGGCTGATGAGGGAGAGGTCTAGACTTTATAAGTGTGAATTTTGGGGCTGGACTAACACACTTCTTTGCCCCCAGTACCATTCTCTCAAATCTGCTATGGTAGGGATCTAAGTAAAAAAAAACAAAAAACAAAAAAAACCGTTAACTGCAGGAGAAAGGAGAAAAATGCAATAGCTGTGAAAGGAAGTACAAATTTAACCCAGAATATATACAAGTAAGTATATAGCTACTTGTGACTTGCTACTTACAATTACCGACACATAAAAATACAAAAATGATTTTCTTTTAAAATTTTAGAGTTAATTGCATGCCTATAATAAAGTCCCTTGAGCTTACTTGGTCCTGATACCTTTTTTCTGTGTGAAAGAGAAATGAATGTAGTTCCAGGGGATCCTCCAAGAAATGTGTAAGACAATATATCACACCATGATGATTCTCCATTGAGTATTAAAGCAGGGAAAATGCTTGACAGCTCCTGGGACTGAACTAGGAGTTGGAGATTATGATTATTGCTATAAGCTAGAGCCAGCCTAGTAGTGATGACAAAAGTTTTAGAGCTTTCAGTGATGTGAACAGCTCACTGCAGCACATGTACCATAGGTCCCCACCATTGGTCTAGAGGGACCCACACAATACTGAGGCATAGCACAACATTTCATATAGTGGTTAAGTACATAAGCTTTGGCATCAGAAAGCCTGACTCAAACCACTTAGTAGCTTTGTGGTCCTGGAAAGTCTGATACTCAGAATATCAGTTCATTGTCTGTAAAATTAAGAATCGTCTTGTTCGGGAAATGGAAGTGATTAAATACAACAGTACAAATAAAACTCTTTGGGAGAAGGCCTGACCAGAGTAAGTATTTAATAAGAAATAATTGTTATTATTAGTAGTGGAAAATATGCACTCCTATTTTGCAAAATAAAAAACCAGACTTCCAGGAAAAGTGGATGACCTGAACATTGTGCTTCATTTTTTATCAGTAATGTCTGCAGTACATAATGATTGCATTCATTATGGGGAGTTGGTATATGTACATGACACATCTTAATTTTTTTACATCCCCTTTCCCCTGCCTTACCTCTCCCTGTGCTGATTTCTAAGGCAGATGTTTGGGGAAGAAATCATACTGTGGGCATGAGGTTGGCAGAGCCTTTGGCTGGCATGGTTACCCCACACAGTGCACCTAAGAACTGCGTCTGACCGGAGGGGCTGCATTTCTTATTGATGAGCTCTAAGGATACCCTAGCTGATATCCTTGTGTCACCTGGATTGAGTTACTAATGTTCTTTATGAGCTGCTCTTCCCCAAGCTAGACACTTACTACTCACTTATTTATGGAAATTAAATCTTTCCTTTTACATTTAATATGGTTTTCAGACTTACAACTTCTTGATTAAAGCAAATAGCTGGCAATATTTTTTAAATTATATTTCCAATTTATGAGGATGGGATGTATACTTTAAAAAAATTTTTTTTGGAGGGCCGGTGAGATGGCTCAGCGGCGTAAGCACCTGCCTTGCAAGCGCGAGGGCCCGAGTTCGACTCCCGGATCCCACATACGAAAAAGGGGCCGGTGATATCGCTCAGCGGCACGGGTGCCTGTTGGTGCGTGAGGTCCTGAGGTCGAGCCCCCGGTACCCACAAAAAAAAAAAAAAAAAATTTTTTTTTGGAGACAGGGTCTCACTATGTAGCTCCGGCTGGCCTTGAACTCACTATGTAGCCCAGGCTGGCCTCGAACTCACAGTGATCCTCCTGCCTCAGTAAAAACTTTTGTTTTGAAGTAATTTAAAATGTGTGGAAAATTTACAAAACAGAAAAAAGAGGTACTCCTATATATCCTTCAACTAGGATTTTGGAATCGCTGACACTTTATCACTTTTTGCCTTATTCTTTCTATATGTATTCTTTTCTGAACCATTAAAGTCATCATTTTATTTATTGCATAATGGACAGACCTGCCCATTTTAATCAGTCAACCCATGTGCTTGATCGAGGTGGTAGGAATCTGAAGATCAGATTTTAAGATATGTTGCTTCTAAATTTAGATTTCTCAGATTGCATTCACTTTTTTTTTTTTTTTTTATCATAAGCAGCCCTTAGGAATTCAGCACTTCAGTGCACTTAAATGTGGTCTTGGCTGGAAGCATTATCTATTGCAGATAGTCCTTGAAGCCTTAGTATGTGGATGAAAACCTTGAGTTTGCTTGATCAGTCTTCAGATTTTTGTGGTCATCAAAATTCGATTGTTAACAGCACTGAGCCCTTGGTCCTCCCCCAGAAATCTGACTCAGCTGCTCTGGGGAACATCTACATCTTAATAAGATCCCCAGGAGGGTCAGGAACAGGTAGCATAAGGCCACCATGAAAACACTGGATTAACATGCTTTCATTCAAGCCCAGAAGAGTCCTAAAGCTGGGCGATACAAGGTTGAGTTGGCTCTTAGGACCCATCAAAGCTTTCATAAGCAAGTGAATCAGTGCCCTGATGGTTTGCTGCCAATGCCTGCAATTATAAGAAAATATGTCAGCTTATTTATCATCTCCCATGTGCCAAGGCTGTGCTAGTGTGTCTGGAAGAAGTGGCACCAAAGCCAGAGCCCTGTAATCTCAGCACTGCAGCAGGCTGCCTCCCAGATGCACTGATGAGCCGGGACTTTAGGCGGGAGAACAATATATGGGTTTGGCTGGTGAGTGTTCTTATTAAGTAAGACTGAAAAGCAAGACTGGCTGCAGACATGAGCTCCACAATCCCTGGTTAAAGTCTGTTTCTTTTCTTCAATTTTCCTCATTGAACAAGGACAGGTGACTGGAGAAATTATGCTCTTCCGCAGAAGAAAAGCAAACTAACAGCCAGCATGTATTTAATCAGCTGTGTGGAGTGCTTTCACAGAGCTTGTTGCATTCAGTTTTCATGAACCACCTGGTGGGTAGGCGATGTCATCACGTTCCACAGATGAGGAGAAGGGGGTGAGAGTGTGGGAAGATTGCACATGGTCACACAGCTAGCTACTAACTGGCCGTGGAAACCCTTGGTCTTTGTCTTTAAACTCAGTGCTTTTGCAATAAACATTATATTGGGCAACATCTTGCATTTTGATTTTGTTTTCCCTCCCAGGAGTGTGCTATTCAGGAAAACAGACACTGCATGCATGAAGCATGAAGCCAGGCAGACCTGCTTACACTTCAGGTCTAAGCACCAGCAAGATCACTGCCTTAGGAGTGTTGTCTTTGCCTCCCCAAGTGGTGGTGTTTGTTTTTATAGAAGTTCTTCACTGCATTTGTCTCAGTTGATAACACTCATTTATGTGCTCTTGGATTAACAAGTATCTCCTTCACTAGAGGGCAAAAGCCATGGGAGAAGGGGATACATCTGGCTCTGCTCACTGTTCACGCTTGCACAGTGCCTGATATGTAAGAATATGCTCAAAGAAGAGTAATGATAAGAGGGATTTTTTAAAATGCAGGAAGAAAATTGCCAAATTTTGCCTAACAAAGATAGAGTGGGATCTTGAGGGAAAAACCCCAAAGCAAACACACCCTAGATTTTGTTCATTTGCTTTCCACTTCTTTCCTTTCCCCCCTTCCCTCTTCTCTTTACACCTCTTCTTTCTCTGCCCCAGCTCCCTCCTTGCCTCTTTTCCTCTCTCCCTCTCTTTCTCTCCTTCCTTTCTCCCTATTTTTCTTTTTCTCTTTCTCTCTTTCCAGTAAAAGTCGGCCTCCCTTCCTCCCCTCTTCTGTTTTCCTTTACTTTTAAAAAAAATCTCTCCTTCCTTACTCTTTTTCCCCACAGAAACTGTATTGCCTCAGTGAATAAAGGTTATGAATGATTCCACACTGAAATGGAGAATGGAAGTCTCTCTTTTGAAGGGCAGATTTCATGCTTCTTTAAAGCCTGCATCAAAGCTACTCTACCCAAGTCTCCTAGGACCTCTATATTTATAATTAACATATCTCACCTTTCTCCGATTCTTTGAAAAATCCTTGCACAGTTTTATTTACTTATGAAACCTTTTAATAGAAAATTTCCTAACTAAAGAGGAGAAAATAGTGTTATGGGCTTGCTTGTACTTGCCACCCAGTTTTAATCATTAATAGTATTTTGCTAAGCTTATCTCATCTTTGTCCTTCTATTTTTGTGGTTGGTTGTGATACTGAAGTTATTTAAAACATACCAAAGTCATATTATTTTACCCACAGGTAGTTCAGTAACTAACTCAAAAAATTTAAAAAACATAGTGCTAATCCATTATAACCTTTAACAATTCTTCAATGTAATTCTAATATTAAATACTTCCCTGCTTATGCTCAAATCTACCCCATTGTCTAATGATTGTCCTAAAATTGGTTTGTTTAGGTTAGGATCAAACAAGGGCCACACGTTGAAATATTTCCCAAGTCTTTTAATCCATAACTATTCTTTCTCTTCCCACTTCAAAAAATGTTATTTATTGGGCCAGGGATCAAGTAAGTCTGGCAGACGATAAGTGTTTATAGCTCAGTGGCACAGGGCCTGCCTGGCAAGCACGAAGTCCTGAGTTCGAGTCCTGTTCCCCCCCCAAAATGTTATTTATTAATTGCAGAAACTGGATCATTTATCCCATATGATATTCCGTCTTCTACATTAGGCTGATCTCCCCCTTGTGCTTTTCTTTTCATTTAAAGAAGGTTTAACTTGATCCATAGTAACTGTATAGTTATGGAGCACAGTGTGACATTTCAATACAGGTACACAATCTATCATCACCAGATAGGGTGATTAGTATATCCATCACTTCATTTATCACTTCTTTGTGTTGGGAACATTCAAACTCCTCCCTACTGGCTATTTTGAAATATAGAATTAATTAAAACTGGTTATCTGTACTTCCTGATAGTAGGCAGATCTCTACACTTGATTAGATTCACATCCGCTTTCTTTGGTAAGAACATCTCCTAGGTGGCAGACTCTTATGTACATTCTCCAGAGACACAGGAGGTCTGGTTCCCCCAGGTTTTGTGGTCTGAAGTTTGGTCAGATGGCCAGATTGTTGGAAGATGGTTCTCCAAGGGTCTCCTGAGTGTCTCTCTATATTGCAAGAAGAAACATTTAACTGCACTTTCCCGCGTTTCCTTTCAAAATGTTTCTATAGCGACAGTCTTGGAAGAAAGATAGCTTCTCCTTCTGGAGTAAAGGGCAGGAAAGCTTGCTTACCAATACAAGATCCCAGAATTTTCTGCACTCAGGGTCTTTTCCTCAGACGCATCCCACTGTGTGTGCAGGGTGCTCCGAGCCTTGCTGTGTTGCTCTGTCAGAGTTGAGGCTCGGGCGCCAGACACAGATGACGATGCGGTGGCCACTGTGACTGCGGTGAGTCATAAACAGCCTTTGGTCTCTGTGTTAGTCTGGGTTCTTCAGAGAAACAGACCAATAGCATATTTCTGCGTCTGCTCACCCTGTCATCTGTCTGTCTGTCTCCCCACCTGCCTATGAAAGACACTCACAGACGAGGACTTCCAGAACTGCTCCAGAAAGTGCCAGGAACAATGGGATAAGTGTTTGAAGTGAAGGGAAGAATTTTGAGATGACTAATGGCGATGTGTCTTTTATTGTAATACATTTCTTAAATGTATACATTCATACTATATTTTGGTCACCCATGCATCCGTCTATCTCTAGTTATAGAAAGAATAAAGAATGCTGTGTTTAAGAATTACTTGAAAAATTATTCTGTGGTTATGTCATCAATTTTATAGTAGAGTTCTCTATTCTAATATCTAACAATTGATTTTGTAAATTAATAAACATTATTTTTAGAGCCATTTTAGCCTCTCAGCAAAACAGAGGAGAAAATAGAGTTCCTCTATATGTACCTCTGTCCCCACACACGCACGACCTTCCCCACTGTCAGTATCTCATACCACAGTGGTACACTCGTTATAACTGATGAAACTCCACTGACTCATCACCCAAAGTTCATAGTTTACATTAGGGCTCAGGTTGGGTATGGTAAATTCTGTGGGTTTGATAAATGTATCATAGCATGTATGCAGTACTGACTTGTATACATTTTGCTAGATTTATCCTAGGTATTTTATTTTTGAGAATGCTAATGTAAATGGTAATGTGATTTTTATTTAAAATTCCACTTGTGCCAGGTGTGGTGGCACGTGCCTGTAACTTAAAGGTTTTTCACTGTTAAGTATGATGTTAATTGTAGATTTTTATAGATGGTACTTACCGAGTTGAGGAAATTTTCATCTATTCCTCGTTTGCTCAGTTTATAAAATATATATAAAAGGGTATTGGGTTTTGTGAAATACTTTTTCTGTATCTATTAATGCATTCATGTAATTTTTCCTCTTTAGCCTCTGGATGTACATTAATTAATTTTTGAATGCCAAACCAGCCTTGCATACCTGGGATAAATCCCACTTGGTAATGGCATATACTTATTTTTATATATTGTTGGATTCATTTTGCTAATATTTTGTTGATGCTTTTTCTTTGATGTTCATGAGAGATGTTCTATAGTTTTCTCTTTATTATATTATCTTTGTCTAGTTTTTGTATTATGGTAATAATGGCCTCATAGAATGTGCTAGGAAGTATTCCTTCTGCTTCTATTTTCTAAAAGGCATTGTAGCCACTCGATATAATTTCTCTCTTAAATTATTGGTAGATGAGCTGAGTGTGGGGGCACATGCTTGTAATCCCAGCACTCAGGAGGCTGAAGCAGGAGGATCAACACTACAAGGTGGAGGCCAGCCTGGGCTACACAGTGAGTTCAAGGCCAGCCTCAACTATATAGCAAAACCCTGTCTCAAACACAAAACAAAATAAAACAAAACAAAACAAAAAGTGATTGGTAGAATTCACCAGTGAACCCATCAGGTTCTTTTACTTTCTGTCTTGGAAGGTAATTAATTATTAATTCAGTTAATTATAAACAGGCTTTCTTATTGTCTGTTTCTTATATCAATTTCAGCAGAATGTATTTTGAAGGAATTGGTCCACTTCATTTGGGTTACCAAATTTGTGACCATAGAGTTGTTAATAATATTACTTTATTATCTCTAATGTTCACGGGATGTCCCCTTTTTTATTTCTGATATTAGTAATTTGTGTCCTCTTTTTTTTTTTAGCTAGAGGGTTATCAGTTTTACTTATCTTTTGTAAGAACCAGGTTTTGTTTTCATTGATTGTCTCCACTGATTTTGTGTCTTCCATTTCATTGGTTTCTACTTAATTATTATTATTTTTTTCTTCTGCTTATTTTGGATATAATTTTCTCTTCCTTTTCCAGTTCTTATACTAAAAGCTTAGATCATTGATCTTAAATCTTCCTTGCTTTCTAGTATTTACACTGAATGCTAGGAATTTTCCTCTAAGCACTGCTTTTACTGTGTTCTCCAAATTTTGATATTTTGTATTATCCTTTTATTTAATTCAAAATATTTTTAAATTTTTCTTGAGATTCCTTCTTTGACTCATGTATTATTTAGGAATGTGTTATTTTAATGACCAAGTGTTTTGGGATTTTCTAGCTATTTTTCTATTGATTTTTAGTTTAATTCCATTGTGCTCTAAAAGCAGACATTATATAATTTCTAGTCTTTTAAATTTGTTATGCTTTATGGTCCTGGTGAATCTGTAGTCTTGAGAAGAATATGTATTCTGCTATTACTGAATGAAATAATCTTACATGTCTATTATATACAGTTGACTTACGGTGTTGTTGAGTTTGACTGCATCCTTACTGATTTTCTGCCTCTGGGGTTTGCCATTTCTGATGGAGGGGTACTGAAGTCTCCAACTATAACAGTGGGTTAATCTATTTCTTCTTGAAGTTCTATCAGTTTTTGCTTGGTGGTTTTGACATTCTGCTGTTAAGTCACACACACATTAAGTATTATTATGTCCTCTTGGAGAATTGACCCCTTTGTTTTTACATAATGGTCCTATTTACCATATTTCTCCCCAAATAGGACTGAGTATTATATTAATTTTTGCTCCAAAAGATTTAATAGGGCTTATTTTCAGGGAATGTCTTATTTTTTCATGTACAACAACCGACATTTATTCATGTACAAAAATCTACACTTATTCAAATACAGTCATGTAATCATCTTCTGGAATATCATCATAACTCTCCAAACCCCAAATTCTGGCCTGAATTTCTTGTGACTTCATTTCCAGGGGCCTCAACCTCTCATGTCCACCAATGGAGCTCTCCTTGAATGAGCACTTCTTGTACATGTAGCCTGCTCGTAGCGCATTGGCAACACAGCCTCAGTGATTTTATTCCATGAATTCTTCACCCTAGTCACAACCTCTTGCAGGCTGGGCTTCACAAAGTTTCCATTAAGTCAAGTGTTAATTGGAGACTTATGAGACAGGAGTGGCAACGAAAATGATGAAAGCTAAGGATGATGGTCCATACAAAAGGATGAAAAATTGCAGGCACCAAAATTCAGAAAGTGTTTATTTCACATGAGTGCATTATACATCCATTATGACACACAACATACTGAATTATGAAGATTCATATTAAACACCATTGCATCTGTTCATTATCAAATGAACATATTATTAGTGCATTGTGTCTATACTCTGATTGGTCATTCATCAATAAATCTCAAGTTCATCTGTTTACATAGGCATTTACCTCTTAGCCAAAGGCACTCTCTTGGGTATTTACAAATAATTATAATTTACATTATCAGTTAAGTATTAATGTCAATATTATTTATATTTATATATTAATATTATTTTATAATTCAGTAAGTCCACCATGTATTGCAACACGTGTGCTAAATGCATTTTTCTGGCTGATGCTCTTAACTGGGCTTATTTTGGGGGTAGGGCTTATATTACAAGCATCCTGAAAAATCATGCTAGGGCTTATTTTCTAGTTAGGTATTTTTTAGAAAATACGGTATCTCTGATCATTTTCCTTGCTTTAAAGTTTGCTCTGTCTGAAATTAATATAGCTACTTCTACTTTCTTTTAATTAGCATTAGCATAGTATTTCTTTCTACACTCATTTTCTTTTAATCTATGTGTCTTTATATTTAAGCAGGGTTTCTTATAGGCAACGTAGAGTTGGGTCTTGTTTTTTGGTGCATTCTGACAACCAATTATCTTTTAATTGGTGTATCTTGAACACTGACATTTAAAGTGATATTGATAAAGATTAATATCTACCATAGACTTTCTGCTTGTTACCATTTTTGTTTCTTTTTCACTTTTTTTTTGCATGTTTTATTTTAATTGATCATTTTCTATTTCTTCTCCTTTCTTAGCCTGTAACTTTAAAAAAAAAATCTTTTTTATTGGCACCCTAGAGTATGCAATACACATTTATAACTGATCCAAGTCCACTTTCAAGCAATACTATACTGCTGTGTGAGTAGTAGGAACACCTTATCATAACAAAATACTTGTAGTTCCTCTCATTTAGCCCTTGTAGCATTGCTGCCTTTCATTTTAATTGTACATAAACATGCATAAGCACATCTATCTATTCACATGATCAAACACAGTATTGCTATTATTGTTTTTTGAAAAATCTCATCTTTTAGGTCAATTAGGAATAAGAATGATAAAAAGTTTTATTTCACTGTATTTTATTCTTTCTCCAATGTTCTTCCTCTCTTCCTGTAGATCCAGGTCTCTTACCAATGTCATTTTCCTTCTCACCTTCTCTCCGAAGATCTTTTAAACATTTCTTGCAAGACAGTTCTATTGGCAACAAACCCCCTCAGTGTTTGCTTGTATGAGAAAGTTTTAATTTCCCTTTAACTTCTGAAGGATAATTTTATAGGCTACAGAATCTACATTGGTGCTTTTTCCTCTCAACACTTAATTTCGGTCTAGTCCCTTCTTGATTACATGGCTCCTGGGAGAACTAACCTGTAATTCTTAGTTTTGCTCTTTGATACATAAGGTACTTTTTCCCTTTGCCTTTTTCAAAACTTCTTTATCTTTGATTTTATGTAGTTAGAAAATACATGCCAAGGCATAAGGTGTTTTTTTTTGTTTTGTTTTGTTTTGTTTTTTTGTTGTTTTTTTTTTTTCCCTGCATTTACCCTTCTTGGCGTTCTCAGAGCTTCCCAGATCTGTAATTTTGTGTCTGGCATACATTTGGAGAAAATATCAGTCATGATTCATTCAAATATTGCTCCGTTCCTTTCTTACTTCTTCATCTGACATTAGCATTATGCTCATTTACACCTTTTGTAGTTTTTCACAGTTTTTGGACATTCTGTTCTTTCAAAATTTTTTTCAGTTTTTTTCTCTTTCCGTTTCAGTTTTGGAAGTTTTTATGGTCACATCTTCAAGCCCAGATAGTCTTTCCTTAGCTATGTCCAGCTTAATAATGAAGCTATCCCAGTTATTCTTCATGCGTGTTCCAGTGTTTTAAAACTTAAGCATTTCTTTTTGATTTGTTCTTGAATTTCCATATTTCTGCTTACATTAACCATTTGTTCCTGCATGTTGTTTACTTTTTCCATCAAATCCCATAGCCTATGAAAGTTTTAAAAATTTCTGGTCTGATAATTCCAGTATTCCAGCCACACCTGACTCTGATTTTGATGTCTCTTCAAGTTGTGTGTTTTGTTTTGCTTTGCTTTGACTTTCAGTATCCCTTTGTAACTTTTTGTTGAAAGGTGCACTGACCTCCCGGGTGAGGGAACTGCAGCAGAAGCCCTTGGTGATGCAGAGGGGAGGTCCTGTGGTAAGCACTCCGTAGTCCTGTCTCAGTCCTGGGGGCGCCTGTGCCCCTAGACTGTGGGACAGTCCCCTCCGCCTTTGACCCCTTAGAGGGGCAAGACGTTTACAAGGCGCTGGAGTCGAGTATTTCCTGTCCCCCACGTAGCTTAGGTCCTGATAAACCTTAGCTGGTAAAAGTTTCCCATGAAAGCAGGCCTTGCTAAGAGCAGAACGCTCTGGTGTATTT
Source organism: Erethizon dorsatum (assembly GCA_028451465.1). Classification (NCBI taxonomy): domain Eukaryota; kingdom Metazoa; phylum Chordata; class Mammalia; order Rodentia; family Erethizontidae; genus Erethizon; species Erethizon dorsatum. The sequence goes on along the minus strand of CM051828.1, from coordinate 90,955,926 downwards.
AAAAGTGATTGCCTTTTTCTCCCCTTGCTGGAAGCTTGCGGGGATTTTCCTCTAATACCCACTAATAGAGCTTTTTGAGATAAAACTCACAAATATGTGGTTATTTCCTATGACTGGATTTCCCCGGGGTTGACTCTCAGACTATCCTAACAGTGCTTCCTGCACATGTTTCTGTGCTATGTTGTGATTTTTCTAAATTTACCTGGATGGAGTCCAGTTTCTAGGACAGTGTTTTGGCTGGTGCCCTCTCATCTCTGACAGAGCTCAGAATTATTAATTTTAAGTTTACTTCTTGTTAAGACAGAGAGAATAATTCTAACCTGGGTGTAGTGGTGCGCACCTGTAGTCCTACCACAGTGTGGCGGAAGCAGTAGAATTGCAAGTCTGAGCTCAGCCTGCGCAATTTAGAACTTATCTCAAACAAAAATTTAAAAAAAGAGCTGAGGATGTAACTCAGTGCCAAGGGCTCTGGGCTCAATCCCCAGTAACACCCTCCTCCCCCGAAAAAAGAAAAACAAACAAACAAAAAAACAACTCAGCTCCTTATATACTGACTTGGACTGGAATTCTTGAAATGCTTTTTAATTTTTTTCAATTTTATTTTATTTATTATTATTATTATTCTTTTTATGTGGGTACCGGGGATCGAACTCAGGACCTTGCGCTTGCCAGGCAGGCACTTATGCCGCTGAGCCATCTCACCGGCCCTGCAATTTTATTTTTTAATTATGAGAAATATTCCTATAACTCCAAATCCCCTTGAAGTTGTATTTTCACACCTCATTTTCATTCTTTAACGGGTTTTTGTGAAATACCTGTAAGAGGCTTGTGCTGGGTCTGTACCATTGAACACAGCCAAGAGAAACTTCTTTAATAGTACAGGTTTGCAATAGGTGAAGTCTTCGCGCCCAGAGAAACTGGTCCTCATGGCGCATGCGCAGCACGGCACAGCTCTCCCAGCATGCTCCGTGCTTCCCCCTCCCTCTGCCCTCCCCTCTGCTTCCGGGCTCCCTGGGAAGCTGTTGTCGGCCTCGGCCCTGGGTGGTTAAGGAGGAGGACGGCTACCTCGTGACACCACGTTATTTGGTCAAGGTACTTAATATCCCTGGCTCAGTTTTCACATAGGAAAGAAAATAGGGAACATTTTTAGAAATGGGGAAAACAGTGACTACTTCCTAGGTTTGAGGATCACACACACGCGCACACACACGCACACACACGCACGCACACGCACACACGCATGTGCAGACCGCATCTGTATTAACCTTAAATCTCTGACCAGAAATAGTGAGTTCTCATATTTGATTTTTAAATTTATTTATACCCCACAAGAAACATTTTACTTTTTCTTGTTTCATTTTTATGATGACAAATAATTTTCAAGTTTATCTCCTTTGTTTGTTTGTTTGATTGTTTAAATCCAAAGCGAAATCACAGCGGGATCCGAGGTTTTCTTCCGTGTATTTTGTGCGCCCGCTGAGCAGGCTAGGGTGGGGTGGAGGGGACTCCCGTAGCTGGCCTCAGCCGGAGCCTGGGGTGGGAGTTCTCCTGCCTGTCTCGGTTCACATGGACCAGGACCGGGGTGACAGGAGACAGCAGTCCTCGCTCCTGAGCCCTGGCCCTCTGCCCTGAAGGTCAGCGTGGGTGAGAATCACACAACCACAAGGGATTTCGGGAATGCCCTAGTCCAGCCCTGTTATTACCCCATGCTTGATATGTGGGCAGATATTTTAAATTCCTGTATTTACAGGGAAGACTCCACATGGTAAAGTGAGAGAGAACCAGAGGAGGTCGAAGGATTCGACAGAGGAAAGGGAGATGGCTAAAAGATTAAAAGTGGAAGTGAGGAAGGCAGAAGAAGCTGCGGGGACAGATGGTGCCTCCAGAATTCAGTGGGCAATGCACCTTGTCCTGATGCATTCACAACCTGCTCTGTAGGGATCGCTGTGTAATAACTGGGTATGGCTTTATGGGCCTGCCTCTAATTACTGTACCTGTAATTAGATCTTATTTTAAAGACTTGGCATGCTTTTTATAGCCTATATTTAGAACCACCTCGGAAACATTAATCAGGAAGGAAGTTATAAACTGTACAACAGGAACCTTGCAAATAATAATGGAAAAAATAAAAGCATCTCAAAACAGTCGGGTTAGAGCCTGCCTACCTGCTTTCCAAGAAAGGGTCATCGGGAATGACTGACAGGTGACCAAACGCCAAGGAAGGAAGTGGGCAGAGAAGTGCTGGGGGGGAGGTGAGAAGACCGGAAGAAGAAATGTTAGAGGAAAACCTTCCCTCTAACGGTCTTTTTCTTTTTCAACTAAGGAGTACAGTACATGTAACGAGAATGGCCAGCAGAGGGCCCTCCAATCAACATGAATGTTGCTTAATGTTCATGTGGGGGTCTTTGAGCTTTTGGTTCTCTTCCCTCCTGATTTCTTTTCTTTTCTTTTTTCTTTTCTTTTCTTTTCTTTTCTTTTGGTTCCGGGGGAGAGGGTCTCACTATGCAGTTCAGGCTGGCCGTGAGCTTTATATAGCTCAGGCTGGCCTCAAACTCACAGCGATCCTCCTGCCTCAGCCTTCCAAATGCTGGGCATGCACCCCCACAGCTCCCAAATTTTTAAAAACGAAACTAAAACAAAACAACTTTCACATCTTACTAGAAAGTAGTTGCAAAAGACTGAAAGCCTCAATATTACCTTTGAATTAAAATAAACACTATATCATGGGGACCAAGGTACTTCAGCAAAAGGTCAGTAGGTGGCAAACTTTTCCAACCCTTAAGCTGAAGAAGACCTGCGTTGGTATTTCCCATTCTAGAGAAATAGTGGAGTTCTTGTTTCTTTTATTTTTAGAAGCAGGGGATGAGTGGTGGTTTGTGTGTGTGTGTGTGTGTGTGTGTGTGTGTGTGTGTGTGCCTGTGGTATGTTGTAAAACACACTGAACACAAAATAAATTCCTTTTCAAATAGTCATGAAACATTTATCAATCAGGTAAGTCAATATGTGTCAAAATCAGTTGGTCACTCAACCTCACTTGAAGGTCACTTCCAATTTAGCAAGAACAGGAGCAAAAGATCATATTTTGTGTTCCATTTGATTTTCATATGGGGGAACACAAAATATGATCTTTTGCTTCTGTTGTTGCTAAATCGGAAGGATACATAACTTCGGCTGCTGCTGGTGATCGTGTCCATTCTATAATCTACTGTGTCTAATATTAAAATGGCCACTCCAGCTTTATTTTGATTAGTATCGGCGCTGTATATCCTGTTCTGTCCCCTTTCTTTTGACTTACTTGTGTCTTTGTATTTAAATGTGTTTCTTGTAGATAGCATAGAGCTGCTGCTTGCGCTGTTATCCAGTCTGATCATTTCCACATTTAAATTGTGCTACTGACTACATATGTTTAACACGATCATTGGTATAGTTGAGTTGAAGCCTGCCACATTATTGAATTTTTTTTAAATTTTTAAATTTTTAATTTTAAAAAAAATTTTTTTTCCACCCTTTTCCTCTTTTTCAGTCTTTTGGGGGATTTTGTAATGCTTCTCTGTTCTCTTATTTGCATATTGGTTACGCGTTCTGCTCCTCCTTTTTCTTAGTGGTGGCTACGTGGTGTATAGATGCTTCTTTAACTTACCTGGTGTGCGCTTGGTGTCACATCTCCTGGTGGGTCAGTGGTGTCCCTGACAGCCTTTCTTTGGTCACTGTGGTTGGCGTGATAGTTAACTGTGTCAATTTAAGAAGCGCCCAACTAAATTGGGTCAGCATAGTTCTGCATGTGGCTGAAGGGATTTACTGAAGACAGAAGACCCACCCTGGGTGTGGGTGGCACCAGCCAATGGGCTTGCTGCCTGAGTGGATAAAAGGGGATAAAGAAGGAATGCTTGCTTCTGTTTCTTTAGAGGAGCTCCAGTCTTCACCTTCACCTTGGACATTGTCTCCTGGCTTCCAGTGCAGACCCATCGGCCTCCTGATACGGACTTGTGCGGGACACTGCAGTGAGCTCCAGGCCTTTGACTGGATCCTTTGGTCTCCAGTGCATAGACAGACCTTTCACACTCTTCCACACCTGACTCTGTGGGCAGCCACTGTAAGCCAATCTTGTATATTCTTATATATTTGTATATGTCACATTAAATCTGTTTCTCTAGTGAACAGTGACTGATACAGTTGGTGATAATGCAACTACACATAGTGAACCATACAAATGTATCTCGCTAAATCCCAACGAAGTATAGCCCTGACTCAGCCTCCTTCCAGTCAGAGTCTGAGAATGGCTAAGGTTTCCCCAATACTACCTGACAAGAAAGGACTTATGACAGAGGGAGTTTAGGGGAAGGAAATAAGACAGTTTTACAAACTAAAGTTACTGTTTAAAAACAGACTGTTTAAGAGAAGTTTTAGTTCACAGCAAAATTGAGGGGAAGAGATTTTCTGAATGCCACCTGTTCCCACACATGCAGAGCCTTCTCTGTCACCCATATCCTGTCCACAGTGGTGTTGGTTGAAACCGATGAACCTGCGCTGTCATCATTATTGCCCCAAATCTGTAGTGTGCATTAGGGATACATAGATCCAAGTTGTAGTAAACTGTAGGTGCCTCCATCCAAACTCTTTGGGTCTTAATTCGGCCCAGGTTTTGCCAGTGTCGGTATTTGGGAGCCTGGGAACACTCCGTGTTAGACCTGAGAACACGCTGCACGTGGAAAGTGCTGGAGAATGGTTTCATCTCCCTGCACCCCAGCGCCGCCCACCAGTGACTGACTGCAGGTTGTGCAGAACCCCAGCATGCTTGTCCCTCAGGCAGCCAACTCTGAGACATGGAATTTCCTAGCAAGATTGAGCTCCTGTCACCCAGAGTACTTCCTTATTTCACCTCTCGATTGGCTGCCTTCCCTGTCTCCCTTCCCCACCTGCCTACTGGTTTGCGCTGGGATCATCTAAATAAAAGACACACACTGGGACCTTGTCTGCTTCCAGAGAACGAGACTGAAACTCGAGAAAGTGAGGTGCCACGGCCTCTCCTAGGGCAGAGGGCTGCGCGAATGTGGGTCTCCAGTCTTGGGCTCCCTGAGCATCATGCTACAGCTGTTTGCCATTCCAGGGGACAGCTTGCAACCTGCTGTGGAGCAACTGCTACGTGTTGAGCAGTTATTTCATGTTAAGACATTTTTCCTCCGTGCTTTACCATATATTACCGTATTTCATTGTCACAGCACACAATAAAGTAGAAACTTTTCATAGCCCCATTTTACAATGAGGACACTGGCTAGAGAGATTGTGTAACTTACCTGAGACAGGAAGTGGCAGAGCTGGGATGAGAACTCTGACTCTCTCGCCTGGTGGGCCTTTCCTCTACCCAGGTATATGGGTAAATGTTTCGCATCCAGTTTTCTGGAAAAAGCCCCGATCTGTAACATTCATTGGTTGTGATGGTGGGAATACTCCCATCGTGGCTGACATGGCAGCACTGGACATGGATGGGGACGAGTTCTCACAAGTCCTCTTTGATCTCAGGCTGGCCATGCTAGTCAGCTCCGGGCACCACAGCCACTGGTGTTAGAACCCCGGGCAAGGAAGGAGGTGATACTGCTCATGATGTGTTAGCTGATATTATCTGGTTTTACAGAACTGTAAACAGCAGGAGCTGCCCCAAGTAGAAATTGGAATTTGCTACACAGATTCAGTCTCAGAAGGAAGGGCAGGAGGCAGCAGGGCCTTGGAAGGGACTGGCAATGAGGAACAGATGTGTGGGCCTCGGTGGTTCTCTTTGGTCCTCTATCTACTGCAGGTCAGCAATGGCCCACAGGAAGAACACTGGCACCTTTGCTTCAGAGCTCGCTCTCTGACGTCCCTACACCAGCAGGGAGGGCAGGCCCTTCAGATGGGCTCAGGGCAAGGGGCTGCCTCAGGTCAGTCCGCTGTGGCCACGTGGCTTTATAAGCCTGCTTGCATGTGCGCATGTGCACGTTGGAGATGCCGGTCCAGGCTAGGACGAGCCCTGTGTCTCTACAGTGCTGCTGTGCTTCAAGCCAATCGTACTGTGGTCCTTTGGGCTCCTCTTCCCCAGGCCCCGACTACCCTTTTGGAGACATTCCTGTTTGTCTTTCTGCCATGGTTTGATGGAGTTTGTCCCCCAGAGATTCAGGTGCTGGAGCCGGGTCCCCGTATGGTGATGTTGGGAGGGAGGTGGTGGAAGCGGGAAGAGGTGGCCTAGCAGGGGTGGCCATGTGTCCAGGGTGCTGTTCTGAGAAGGCATTACCGCGGTGCCTCGGTTCATGAACTTCATTCTTTCCACAGTTCTGCTTGCAAACCGAGTTGGATGAGAAATGAATCAAATTCAATGGTTAAGTTCAGTGCTTATGGGGAAATTTGATTTGTTTCTCATCTGGTTCAGTTCATGACCAGAACTGTGGTGAGAATTGAGTTTGTGAACCGAGGCACCACAGAAGCGGGATTTTTGGGCGGACCCTGGTTGGTTTCACCAGAGTAGGTTTCTGTGAGGAGGAAGCTTTGTCTCTTGAGTCTCTCTGGCTTCCTGTTTCCGCATGTTTTTTGAGCACCATCCTCCCAAGATGCCACCTGCCAGGTGTGAGGCAGCCAAAGGGCCCTGGCCTGGAGCAGAATGGGCTGCCTGAGTTTAGACTTTCAGCCTCCAAAGTTATGAGCTGAAAAAATCCCATTTTAAAATAAAGCACCCAGCCTCAGGTATTTTGGTACAGCAACAGAAAAGGAGCTGGTATGCTCCCCTTCGCTCTCTTCTGCCATCGTGGCCTTGTTGTCTCACTGCAGGGCCTTTGCACACGCTGTCCTGGGTCTTCTTCTGGCAGGCACCCTCCCTTTATGCAGAGCTCTTCCTCAGACCGCCCCGCTCTGAGCACCGTGCCTCAAAGAAGCCACTCCATCTTCACCTCGTGCCTGCTTTATTTTTTCCTGAATGTTTCAGATCACGTGGCATGAGACCGTATACTCCAGTGTGTGCTCACGGTCTCCTCACCGGAAGGCAGCCCCCGGGTAGAGGGACTTTGTCTTGTTTATAGAGTAATCTCTGCCTCTGGAACACGCTTGGCTTGTAGTAAATACTCAGAACCCACCCCTTGAATGCATGACTAAATGAATAAAAGAGCGAATGGTTTGCAGACTTACGACGAAGGACACACCTAAAAACGCGTCACAGCTGTTAGCTTTCAGCTGTGTCACACTGGCTATTCTGCACTTGAGTAATATTTGTTTAAAAATGAGTCGTCGCTCAGAGTGTTACTGCTCTGGCTTCCCTAGTCCAGTCCTCCGTTGCTCAGCAGGATGCTAATCAGGGGGCTGCCCCGTACTTTGTGAGAAGAGGCTGCGGTGTGCGTGCAAGGGAAGGAACAGTCAGTGCTGGTTACTTCAATGGCCAGCTGCCATGGCAGGAAGGGGAGCAGCCAAGGGGCCGGCTTTCTGCCTCTGTTTTGAAAGATTCTGCACAAGCATCAAACCTTTCCGTCTGCTTCCAAGGCTATCTCATAGGTGACCTCAGCAAAGCCATCTTTTGCTGAACCCCACGACACTAACTCAGAATCATCAACATAAAAGGATAAGGAAAAACAGCTCTTTGCTGTTTTATTTGTTAAAAAAAAGCCCTATTTTATTTTCAAAGAAACAATTCAGAGAAACAAATTTTCTAAAGGTATGCAAAAAAATTTATTTTCTTGCGAAAAATTCAGAGCAGAAAGGAAAATATTGTGTTCACAAGAGAAAGTACACATTTGGTCACACACCAGCCCTTTTTCTTTCCAAAGCTGGAGAGATTTTCAGTTGAAGAAAATTGACAACTTTGCCTCCCGGCTGAATTTTACAGTTCTTACCAGCAACAGCTGTGTTTATGATGGCTGAACATTGCCAGAACAAATTCAAGATTAACTATAAGACTGGTGTTCTCAGACAATCACTAACAAAATGAGCGTATCTCCACAACTTTGTGGTACTCTGGGTCTCATACATGTAACGTAAAAAATTACCACAGAAGTTGTTGCTTTTAGATAGAAGTTGATATATTTTGGTAAAATAGAGAATATTTGTACTGCAAAAACTGATTTTCTTTCTTTTTTTTTTTTTGAGACAGTGTCTCGCTGTATAGTTCAGGCTGGCCTTGAGTTCACTATGTACCCCAGGCTGGCCTTGAACTCTTGGCGATCCTCCTGCCTCAACCTCCTGAGTGCTGGGATTACAGGCATGTGCCACCACACCAGGCAAAACTGTGACTTTTACATTTAGATTCAATCTTATGTTTTCAACATTAGATGTACATGGAAGCTTAAAATAAACAACCAACTCAGTGCCAGACCTCTTTGCCACCCACCAAAAGCAAAAGGTAGGCCCAGAAATCTTTTTTTTTTTTTTTTTTTTGTGGGTACTGGGGGTTGACCTCAGGACCTTGCGCACCAGCAGGCGCCCATGCCGCTGAGCAATATCACCGGCCCTTTTTTCGTATGTGGGTTCCGGGAGTCGAACTCGGGCCCTCGCGCTTGCCAAGCAGGCGCTTATGCCGCTGAGCCATCTCACCGGCCCCGGCCCAGAAATCTTGACTGTAAGTTTTTTGATTGTTCAACAAGTAGCTCTAACCCGAGGCCAACGTCGAGCATGCTCTCCCCAAGTGCTTGCCACCGCGTGCGCTCCGTGCTGCAGGCTGAGGCTTTCTGGCGGCACCTCCCTGCTCTGGTGCCTTTAGCCTTCCCTGTGCCCACAGCCCAGCTATGGGTTAAGCTATTTCTCCTTTGTAAAGGAGATCCCACAAACTCTTCTAGTGTACTATTCCACCTCTAAAACACCCAAACAACCCCCAAACACATTGCAAAATAGAAATGTGGGATGCCATATAATGAAACTGATGTGTTAGAAGTGAAATTGGGTAAAAGGGGGAAGAGCCCAGCTCCCAGCAAGTCTCTTTTGGTAAATAATGGGCTCAGCCCAAAGGGAAGTTCTGCTGGATGACTCTGGGAAGTTACTGAACCTCTCTGTGCCTCCAACTCCTCATCTGTGATACAGACAGGGGTGATGTTAATGTTGACACACGAAGCTGATGTGAAGATTACATGCGTCAAGCATTTGAAGAGTACCTTGCACAAAGAGGTAGCCCATGCATGTTGGCAGTTGTTATGATCATTTTTATCAGTTTCAAATTCTTAAACTTAGAGTTGAGTGAAAAGAGTTCAGTGTGGAGCAAGCAAATAAACAGAGAGGACATGACTGTCTTTGCAGTGAACACATTCTGATAGAGTTTCGAGAATATTCTGAGCTATGCATCTTCATCTGCATACACTTATAGCTTCTGTACTACACAGCAATGTGCAGCCTAGGCTGTCCATTTCGAGGTACAGGTTCCAAGAGATTTTGAAAAGGTCCCTCTCTTCATCGTCTAATCAGCCTGGTATGCATAAGACTCTTGAGAAATGGTGGAAATGAGTGTGAGCACTGCATAGCTGGAGAGAAACAAGTCCCTCTCTAATAGACTGGTTAACTTAACACATAAATTAATTCAGCAAACATTAAATAATAAAATCTGTGCCAGATGTGCTCAGAAGCAGAGATGCCACAGGGAAAAGATGTGGTCTGTGCCCTCATGTTGCTCACAGTCCAGTGAGTTTGCAGAGGCAGCTTCATCCAATTTCAAGTGACAGTGGAGCGATGAAGGCCTGCTTTGTCCTCCTAGCTTCAGCAGTGGGACTTTCCCATCCTACTCTAAAGCTTCCACACCCACCGTGATGAACATGTTGGGTTTATTTATCCTCTCGAAGATCTTGTCTTGTGAGAAGGCTGTCAGTTTACATATTCCTTTGCTGGAAATAAACTTTTCATCTAGTACCAGAACAAGGTACTTACAAAGAACGGGGGTAGATATGCTGAGAGCCTAATCACCTTCCATCCTTGGAGGAAAGCTGAATATTCCACCTCTGAGTCTCCAGACTTTTTATTTTCTTAGGGACTGGTCTGGGTGGATTGAATTGTCAAATTCACATGGTATTTTCCTTTATTTATTTATTTTTTGAAGATTTCCCACTGAAGGCTTAAAAGGGTGTTTTTGCTTTGTTTTAAAGTTTTTAAGTAAATTCTTGGAATCCTTTGGATTGCTTGAAACGGTTGTCAGATTATGCTGAACACAGAGCCAAATTTTACACAAAAGAAGTACTTTAAAAACTTGCCTAAAAATCAAATTTTTATAAATGGAATAACTTTTGGACTGAAAAACTTTAAAATTCCTTTAGTCTTAAAGAGCTGTGTCATATGACAGTCTAAGAGGTCTCAGTTTTGAGTTTGAATTCACAATGGCCTTCCACACTTGACATTACTCCATTCCTTTCTTAAAGCCTCTCTGTTGTAGCCAACTCACAAAATCATGGCCTAAGTGAGTTTAATGTTTAACAGAGCATAACCGTGACTATTTTTTTTTAAATCTACTCTCTCTTCTATTTGTTTCCTGTGATCGAATTTGCTTGTAAAAGCATGGTGTGGTGGCAAGACTCCAATATGGACCCCAAAGGACCACACTTTGGCGTCTGTGCCCTCATGAAAACTCTTTTCATTGGCAAGCATCTGGCTGTGTCTTGGGTTAACCAGCAGAACATGGAGGAAGTGGTGCTGAGCCAGTTCTGTGACTGGACCTTCTGAGTCCTCCTCTTGGGACATTTGCTTTCAGGAGCCCTAGGCTGATGTGAAGGAAATTACACTACTCTGCTGCTGAGACCATGTGAAGAGGCTCTGAGACCGTATGGAGAGTAGCCAAGGTCCAGCATTTTCAGTCCTAGTTCCGCCTTCAGATGACTCCAGTCCTAGCTGCCATCTGATTCCAACTACATGAGAGATTTCAAAAGAGACCAGCAGAAGAACCACCCTGCTGAGCCCAGCCACCCACAGAAAGGCGGTTTTGAGGAGCAAGTTAATAGCATAAATGACAAACTTGTTAACCAGAAGACTTCAAATGATAGCCTTTCTGTTTACTAAAGTGAATTACTTTCCTCACAGCAATTCACATACTAACTTGAAGGATTTTGATGGAAAATCAAGCTTAACCTTACCATCTAGTTTAGTGAGTAGCCTAGTTATTCCTGATCAAAACCTCATCAAAAAGTGGGATTCTCTCTGTCCTGGTCCTCACTAGTGGCTGTGGTTTTTTCTCATCTCTGCCTGGTTCCTCTGAGTCAGAGCTTGAACTCTCCCAGAGGAGCTGTCCATGGGCCTTTTGTTCATGGAACCACATTTCCATTTTGCCCATTTTCCAGGGATGATAGTCATTCCTTGCTTGATATTCCAAAATTTCTGCATCCTGTGAATTTCCTACAAAAGATGAAAAGTTATTTCAATTTGAGTGTCTCTAACAATTCTTTTGGTTTAGTTAAGTGCCTAGCTTTTTATGAACATAGAATAAATTGTTTTTTTTTAAAAAAATATACACAAATAAGCATATATATTTCCAACTGGTGTCTATAAGCATCAAAAATTTTTACTTGTTCTTTTGAAAAAATTTAAGTCTTTTGAAAGTCACACGAAGAGTACAGTACATACTAATACCCTAAGCCATCTACAGCATTTTGCACAATATCATTTTCAGATGAGCCACTTAAGAACCAGTTGCAGTCACGCCCCCTAGATATATCATCACAAATCTCTTAGGAACAAGGGCATTTCCCCTACATAACTACAGCACAATGATTCACTAGAAAATTTAACATTGATATAATACTATCTAATATCTCAGTTTATGAACTTAATTTGTCTTAAGATTTGGGGGAAGAGGGCTGTGTTTATGTTTGTGTGGGGAAGATGGCTGAACTGTTTGCAAATAGCGTTGTGAACTGAGGTATTAGTGTATACGATCCTTATTCAAATATCTATGGGGGTTCCAATAATGCTCTTTGTAGCTGGCTTTTGTTTTATTTTTTTAGGTGCAGGATCCAATCTAGGATCATGCATTGTATTTCATTTTGTCTCTTTATGTTTTTTAATTAAAAAATCCTTACCTCTCCTTTTCTCTCACTCCCTCTTTCCCTCTTCCTCTATCTTCATTGTCTTAATTTTTTGTTAACATTGACGTTTTAAAGAGTCCAGGTTAATTATCTTGCAGAATGACCCTAGACTTTGGCATTTTAAAATTGTTTCCCTGTGGTTAAATTAAGGTTGAATGTGGTGGACAAGTACATTGGATAAGTGCTGTTTCACAGTGCTTTTTACTGCATGCTAGGTACATGACGTTCACATTTAATATCCACATCAACTGACTTCATAGGGAACTAGGAACTCAATGGCTCATTCAGCTTTATATTTTTGTTTTTTAACTAGAAGAGAGTTACTTTTGATGTGAGATTTTGTGTGCATATATATGTATTTACTTTAACTTTGTATTTAAGCAGCATCCAGCATCCTTTTAGAATGCCCAGAGTAACACAGTTTTGCTCGAGAAAGGTTAGCTTTCAAGAAAATAAAATCTTCCCAACCACCTTTAAGCAGGAAAATAATCCTAGGTCAAAGCCCAGGGTCTCCCCCCGTCTAGATAAAGCAGTCTGAATCATCTTAGTGATCATTGTCTATTAAAACTTTTGGCATATTTAAACACTTCATATCAGCAGTTACATTCTATTGTATAAGAAAACCACCATTTCTTTTTTCTTCAGCCTCATATTTTTAAAAAAAAACTACTTTATTGAGGTGTGACTGACATAAAAAGGCTATATACTTTTTTTTTTTTTTCACTAGTGGGGATCAAACCTAGGGCCTTCACGCTGAACTACATCCCCAGCCTTTTTATTTTGCAACAGAGTCTCGCTAAATTGAGACTGGGTTTGAACTTGAGATCTTCCTGTCTCAGCCTCCCAGAGTGCCGGAACATTTTAAATATACATAGCCTGATGAATTGAGAGTCAAGCATTCCGATGTAAAGATTTGCATCTTGTGATTCATCAGAGTCCTTTTAGCCTCAGGGAAGGCTGCCCTGTTCTCCCCTCGAATATCTTCATGATTATGATAGTTGCCTAGCTATGTAGCCCTGACAGGTCACCACAGCTAACATGTCTGCAGCCCTAACCAATCTCCTGAGCTACCACGGACTTTTTAAAAGCTGGACACCTCTGCTTTGACATCCACCTGGCCATGTGTCACCCTCACCTCTTCTCCTCACGAGCCTGCTCTGCTCCTGGTTGCTGTAGTCCAGGAAACAGTACCACCTGGGCCCCATTATCTGCCCAATCACTCGAGGGAACCCACCAGTCCACCTGGCCTTCTTCCTTGCTCCATGTGCCCACATGAGATCCGTCATCTCTTGCATATCAGTGTCTGGTTTCTTCTCTCTATTCTTACCCTCACATCAGTCTCCCAGAGCACACATCCTCTCCACTTACACTGCTGCTTTCCTTAGAACGTGTCTCTACATCCTCTTGCGTTTTGCTCCTGCCCATTCTCCACAGTGTAGATGGAGCGAATATTTTTTAAAAATACCTGAGCACGCTACTCCCCTGCCCTATCAATGTCCCCGCTGATCTTAAGATAGAGTTCAAAATCCGTACTTGACATGCCTTATTAAGGCTACTGCAGAAGTCTCCGGAACCATCTCTGCTCATCCTCTGAATCTCTATCCAGTGTCTACAATGCACTAGGCTCTCTCCCACTGCAGGGCTTCTGCACATCCTGGTATTAGTTACAGTTTTGAACCTTCCGGCATCCCTGGTCCTCACACTCACATGCACTCTTGCTCCTTCATGTCCTATCGAATGTCACTTCCCAGCGGAACTCTGCCTTGCCCTGCAGATTACCAGCTTTTCCAGTTATACGCTGCCTGAACATCTCCTCATTCATGATGAGTCCTGGAGAGGCTCTGCAACCCAGGAAACGCGTCTGCCTGGCTCCGTACCGTGTACTGAGCCCCCGAGCAATGCCTGACACTGTTGTGTGCTCAATAGCTATCTGTTTAATAAGTAAATGAACCAACCAACAAACCAATAAATGGTCAGAGCGCTTCAGGAGGTGGAAGCAATGGTAAGGAGGACCTGGGAAAGACTATTTACTGGTGCTTAGAGTTAGCCATTATTTCTGCTCTGCAAATGAGCTAGGAACCGCTAGAGGCATCCCACAGACTGAGAGGAGGAATGTTTTAGAACATCTGACTAGAGACAGAAGCTTTCAAACAGAAAATGTTTGTTAGGCCACGTGATACTAACAGTAGCACATGTCCAACAACGCCCTTGCTGTTATGCTAATTCAGGTCTAAAGTCAGATTGTGAGTAAAATATCCTCAGCCAGCCTTGCAAATCAACCCTTGCCATTCAAAATCTTATGTACATGGTTATGTGTACACAGCATTACAGTTTGTGAGCTTCTGAGCTAGATGTTTTATTCATTACATTTTTATATGATGTGTGATTTTCTGTGGTTTGTAGGCTTAAAATCAATAAAAATAAAAACACAACCTACAAAAATCTAAAAGGGTTTTGAGTGAAGCATTGTAAAGGGAGGTATATTCTGCTCCAAAATTAATTTGGGGAGAGAGAAAAGCAACAGTTGCCTGTGTGGTGTGTGGGGGGGTGAGATGGGTAGTACAGGGGTTACAAAACATAAAAAATGTTTGGTGGTTATATATTTTATAATACGTGTTTTAGAAAAATGAGTCACTCTATAGTACCCCCACAATTTTACAGACAGTCCTATAGTTTAAAAAATAAAGCAACATACTTTATAGAAAACTAGTACAGGTAGCCAGGTAAGACCAGAATTGCGAGGAGACTTTCAAATGATGGATTAGGGTGACATATCTGTGAAGCATTATGGTTGTTTAACTATAAGGCATAAATTCTACCTTTTAAAATTTGGCCTGTATTCCCATACCTTTCTTATGGCATTTAACATTTTCTATGTGCTTTTATACATACAAGATTAATTTCTATATAAACCTTACATGGTAGACAATATTTGTTCCCATTTGCACATGTGGAAACTTAGGTTCACAGAGATTCCATAACTGGAATTTAGCTATATTCTCTCTCTTTAAAGAAAAAAGCCACGCAGACAAAATGTGTAGCTGGTTTTTTACTGGGAGACTATTATGTGCCAGGGCCATCCTGAGGCAACGAAATTTGCCTGCTGTCATGGAGTTTGATTGGTGAGTGCGCTGCAGGGCTCCGGGAAGGACTTCGATTCTAACTCCAGTGCCTTTCCCTCCACTATGTTCAAATCATGATTCTGAAAGGGTAGGGGCCACATAAACACATTAAAACTCATAGAAGTGTACGCCCCAAAGAGCGAGGCTCACTTCGTGTATATTATGTGATTCCATAAGTTATATCGCTATGTAGTTGTGTGGAATTTATCATATAAATATGTGTAACGTAAAGAGTGGGTGATTACACTTCAAAGAGCCAGCAGCAAGATGATTTTATCTCACAAGACAGCTGAATCTCTCATCCAGCCTCCCAAAGCAGGAACAGGAAAGGGTGACCACATCGAGAGGCACCTTAGCTGCCAGTCCCTGACTAGCCTGAAGCTCACGTCCGTGCCTGATCTTGGCTCCACTCGCTTGTGGGAGAAAGCAAAGCGAACGACCTTCAGGAGGCAGAAGGTGAAGATGCTCTGCGGCAGTGAGGAGGAAGGAGTCCTTGCTGGAGCATCTGCCCAGCGCAGCGTCCCCTGAGCAGCTTTCCCGCCCTCTGTGTGACCTCGGGCATGGGCTTCTCTACAGATCTGTGAGAGAGAGGTGGAAAAACCCTCGCTTCACAGAACGGGCATGGGGAGGATTCCGTAATCCATTTGAAATGGTTAGAAGCGCCTTGTCAATAGTGCCTCTGTCAGCTATTATCCCAATACCCTACACTTTCACGTGTGCAGTGAGAGTTAAAGTGCAGAGGAGAATGGCAGATTTTGTGTGCATTTTAGTCTCTCTGTCATCAAACAAACATCCATGGCTGCCCTCCCACCCTCTCCAACAACTTCAGCAACAGGCGAGTGAGCTCCTGCAGCCCTCTTTCTCCATGATACTGTGACTAGATGCAATTTCATTCTAATAAGGAGACTTAGAATTTCTATCTCATGCTAGGAAAATCTACATCTTCTGGGCTCATTTTATGTGTATTCATGTACGAACACACACTGTCTTTACAAAAAAAGATTTTTATAAAATGTAAGTGTTGAGGTAGATTTCAAGAGTTATTGAGTCCATCTAACTTTGACTAATCATCAAAATCACTTGGGAAATTTTAAAAAAGGAGGACTTCCGCCCAAAGATTCTGATTCAGTAGCATAGCGCTGGGACCTACCAACTCCTCTGCTGGTTCTGCTTTTGGCCCACAGGCCTACCACTACAGCTGCCTCCTCCCTGTCTGGTCGCTCCTGCCTGAGCTATCCTTTTGGTAGCCACTCCGGAAGGGCGAGGGGCAGGAGAACCTGCGGTCATCCTCTCCCAGCCACTACTGCTTCCTTTGGAAAGCCCCCTGAGCACAGTCTTCTCTGAAAGATCAGTGAAGGGTTTACCCTATACATAAGTAGCGACCCCTGGGCTGCCCTGGACAGAATTTCTGAGTCCTTGGCCTCCTGCTGAAGCCACACCAGTGGGAGGTCAAAAGTCCTGGCCTTGAATCCTGGCTCCACCACACTGGAGCGAACAGCAACTTCTGCCTTTGAGGTTGTGCAAGGATTAAATGTGATAATACGTGGTAAGGGCAGGCCACAGGACTGGCTTATAAGCACTCCCCAAGCCTGTGTGAACAAAAAGAAGCTGCTTTCAAACGCCTCAGGAGAGGAGAAGAAAAGCCGCCTATCTATGCCACAGCCTTTCCTGATCCCTCTAGGCCAGGGACTTCCTCCAAATCCTCTAAAACCAGTGCTGGTTTTTCTGGGCTTGCTCTCAAATGAGGGATTTAGCTGAGACTATTTTCTTGGTGGTTTTACCAATATTTTTTTCCATAGTGTTTCACTGTGTGACTACAAAGCATATTTCATTCCGAGACATGGGAGCATAGGTTAAGTGGATGCCCCAAGTAGATTTTCAATTATTCAGCCTTTTCTATTTGATTAACTTATCGATTAAGCATCTTGTTCCTCTGAGCGGGGCAGCGCCTCTTTCAGCAGGCAATTTTGCATTTCAGCAGCCGGCCGGCCGCGTCTCCACAGCTGTCTCAGTGGTCAGCCAGGCTGATGTGAGGGGCGGCCTGCAGCGTGTGTGCGCGACGTGGTACCTTTGCAGCTGCAGGTTTACCTTGGGGACCGTGAAGAGGGAGCACACGATGGGCTCTAGCTAGTGCGGCAGTGCTGTATAGTGGTTACGGACGCAGAGGTCTGTTGGGACGCACAGCGCAGCTGCAGGCTGAGGAGCGGTCTGGCCTGGCTGGGATGGAAGGGCTGGGTGTGCGAGGGGCAGGAGGTGCAGCTAGGAACGTAGGGAGAACTAGATCCTGAAAGGCCTAGGGTCCCATGTTAAGAAGCTTAGCTTTTGTCCTTAAATTGATGGAGATTCACTGAATGATCTTTTTTTAGAGCAAGAGAATGATATGGTCAGATTTGCATTTTATGAGACCCCCTGCCACTGGGGCAGCACCTCTAGAGCTTCAGTGTGCCAGAGCGCCCTGGGATCTCCATAACCGATACTGATTCAGTAGGTCTGGGACGGCCCCACGTTCTCACCTGGGAGGCCGACGCTGCTGGCTGAAGAAGCACTCCCTGTCAGCACCCTGAAGGGACAGCAGCATCCCCTGGGGGGTTAAACCCAGGTGCTGGCCCTCCCCCGCGCCCCCCCCCCCCGTGTGGCCTGACTGGATTCCACTGGCTGAACACCTACCAGCCCCCAGGTGACACTGACGCAGATGGCCTGAGGACCGGTGAGCACTGATGTGGAGGGTTGGTGGAAGGTGGGTAAGACCTAAGGGGAGGAGACTGGTCATGTGGCACTTGCAGTGGCCCAGGAGTGACTGGTTGAGGGCTTGGCTTAAGGTGACACCACTGGGAACAGGAGAAAGAGGGCAGATTTCAGCACTGGGTGACCTCAGCAGGACTTTGTGACCGACCAGCTCAGCTGCACGGTGAGGAAGAAGGGCTGAAGTGGGCCCAGGGCTCTGGCCTGTGTGGCAGCAGCTGTGGAGGCCACACCTATTGAGACAGTGGATGTGATGGGAGGAGCCAGCCCAGGGAGGGCACTGGTGCTAGGTTCACTTTAGACACCTGACTGTGCCCAAGAGGTCGGCCTGCAAAGGGAAGAGTGCGGTCAGGGACAGCGTCGGCTCAGGCAGTCTGCATATGGCCATGGGCAACGCGCTGCATCTCCATGTGCTTCGTTCTCTCTGGCCATCAGATGAGGGGACTTTGCCTTCTCCTCCCAGGGATGGGGCGAGGGTTACAATGCATGTACAGCCTGTTAAACCCACACAAAGAAGGCAACATTTTATTGTGGAGCTTACATTTCTATCTTTTCCACCACATGCCCACTGTATTCTGAGAAGGGCATAGCAGCAAAAGACCAAGGCTGTTTCTACCTTCTCACTGTCTTCTCCACCCTCACCCGGGGTGTTTGACGACGGTTCTAAAATGCTTGAAATATTTTACTAACAAAAGATAACATGACTCACCTAGACCTCTATTCACAGTTTCATCAGGCAATGTGGTTAGAATGCCGTAGTCATCATTCCTCGGGAAACTTTGAAGTGTTTTTTTAGCCTTATGGTCCCTCAGTTTTTGCTTATTCACTTTGGCTTCCCTGTGAAGACTTTTCTTCAATTCCATTTGGGCCTGAAAACGATCAGCTGTAAGTGGTTAACGTTCTCCCAAGCTCCTTTCACCAGGGTAGAACAACAGATCAGTCACTTTGAAAAGTGTAGATTGTCTGTAGACATCTGTAGCTCCCTAACCACAATAGTTTTCTTTTTCTGTTAGAAGCTATGTGGGGAGGGTTTCTTTATTCACAGGCTTATCAGGAGAAAGGTGAATGTGCATCGTCTCAAAAAGGTATAGCTCAGCTAGGACGGGGTTGGTTGTAGAGGCATTTCTCTGTGGGCTGACACGTTTGAAATTGTAGAGGACAGTAACCACGAGCTTATTCTGTGCTGAGAGGAATTCAGAATGTGATAGTGACAGGACATTATTTGTAAAGGAGTTTGTTACAAGAGGTCTGCTGTAATTGGATGTGCCTCACACAATTCATGCATTAGAAATTTAATGCCCAGATTCACGTTGATGGTATTGGGAGGTGGGGCCTGTAAGAGAGGTTTAGGTCATGAGGGCTCCACCTTCCTTACAGATTAAGGCCGGTATCCTGGGAGTGGGTTAGTCCTCACGAGACTAGGCTGTTGTACAAGTGGCTTGAATTTCTACTCCCACCCTGTCATTCACTTGCCAGGTGATGTCCTCTACCAAGCTAAAGTACAACAAGAAGGTCCTCGCTAGATGCCACACCCTGACCTTAGGCTTCCCAGCCTCCAGAGGTGTGAAAAATGGATTTCTTTTCTTGGTCAATTACCCAGACTATGGTATTCTGTTTTAGCAGCAGAAAATGGAGCAAGACCAGATCTTTCTTGTAAGATAACCCTGTGGTGTGAGTTATAGAGAGAAAGAATAAAGACCAGCTCTTCCTCCAGCCCATTTCCCTTTCACTAAACCAGGACAAATTATCTACGCCGTTTTCCTGTGGGAACCAGAACATCAGAGGAGTCACCTGTTATTAAAAAGAAGACTTGAAGCATAGATACATTCTTTTTTTTTTTTTTTTTTTGTGGGTACCAGGGGTCAACCTCAGGACCTCGTGTGCCAGCAGGCGCCCATGCCACTGAGTGATATTACTGGCCCTTTTTTCTTATGTGGGTTCCGGGAGTCAAACTCGGGCCCTCGCACTTGCCAGGCAGGCGCGTACGCCGCTGAGCCATCTCACCAGCCCTACATTCTTGAGATGGCTACAAACAGGAAAGACTCAAGAGGGCTGTTAGCAGAAGGGATCTCCCTGGTTCTTCCCAGGGACTACATGTGAAATGGCAAGGAGAGCTTGGACATGTAGGCTTGACCATCTCATGTGGCAGCATAATGATTATGTGGGGTCAATTCGGTGAATATGATATGATAGTCTTCCCCTATTTACCTCTTGTCTTTTGCGGCTCATTTCCAGCATTTGCATCTTATGTAAATATTGTCTTTTCCCAGAAGCATACACTGGAGTTTGCATTTTCTTTTCCAGCTCCTGCTATGAAAGATAACATAGCCATTAGTATGGAGTGATTTGTTACTGACTCTGCAACACACAACCTTGAATCTGTCTCGGGACAAAGTGAGATCTTTTTTTTTTATGTGGGTACCGGGAGTCGAACTCAGGACCTCGCGCTTGCCAACAGGCGCTTGTGCTGCTGAGTGACATCACCAGCCCTTTTTTTCCTTTATGTGGGTACCGGGAGTCGAACACAGGACCTTGTGCTTGCCAGGCAGGCGCTTACACTGCTGAGCCATCTCACCAGCCCATGGAGTGAGATCTTAATCCATCGTTACCCACTGCAACCTCTAGTGATGAGAAAGGTGGACTACTGTGCGCTCCTGAGAGCCCTTTGTGTCACTGTCAGTGCCTCAAGTGGCACTTTGCTGTTTGAGCTGCTGTAGATTTCTTCAAGCCTTGAATTCAAAGGTTTTGCCAGTCTTATTTTGACAATGTGTCATTCCCCTGCCAGCTGATGCCCATTACTGTCTCCCAAGAAACGTGTTCCAGTTTGATGAGAGCTTCCTTTCCCTCCTCACCTCTTCTACCATTGCCTGGTTGGCTGGCTGTGAAGTGAGAGGGCCGCCACTGAGCGTTTAAATGGAGCCTATTTCTGTAGAGTGTATTCTTTTACTAGCTCTTGGGAGAACTGCAGCAGGGGAGGATTTGACATTGATTATTTGTGACCCTGGTTATCCGAGTAAGCAGAGGTGACTTTACTGTCCCTTTTCACCTGCTGTTGCAGGAAAGGGCAGGGATGAGTTAAGAGATGCTCTTGCGCTGCCCCAGGGACCGTGCTGTGCGAGCCGATGTGGCCCTCAGGGAGAGGCCGACTCTGCTGGCGCGGTCAGCGCATGGACACGGCCTGGGCCTGGAGCACCTGACGGTGCCTGGACGGCTCTCAGCAAGGCAGCCCGCGCGCTAGAAATAGGCTGGTTCCAAGATGAGTCGGAAGTGGAGAATGTGGGAAGTTACTCCTCCCTCAAGACTTCCACTCCTCTGTATGCGTGTGTGTGTGTGTGTGTGTGCGTGTGTGTGTACGTGGTCAGGAACAACCTGTAGATAGGGTTTTTCCTGCAAACTGAGAACAAAAAGATTTAAACTGGTGAAAGAGAAGGGTCTTGTGGGATTTCCCACAGATTTTGACAACTCCTAGAATCCCCCGTTTCCATGCTGAATCACTCTTTCTCATTTCTGTGGCCCTGTCTCCATCACAAAGCGAGAGTGCTCAGTGCTCATCTGCGAGGAAAGAGGAGCTGCCAGCTGGAGGCGGGCACAGGTGAGAACGTACCTTCGAAAGGTTCTCACCGTGAAGGCCTGAGATGGCTCTGAACTCTTCAGAGCAGGGGGAAGGTGACAAGCAGGGCTTCGGCCCCAGCGAACTGCCTCTCCTGGACACCACAGCTCACCTTTGCTCTGTGCCTTGTCCGGGCTTCTTGCTGGTGTGAGAGCCTTTCAGAGGTCATTACTTGTGGCAGGTCAGTGGGCTGAAGCATCTGGAAGTCCAACATTGAGAGTATTCAGCATTCCTCAGGCCACGGAAGACGAGACACAAAAGCCAGACATTAAACTATCTGAACGCTCTGCAAAGGCAGCGTTTATCCCCATGAGCATATGGGGGAGGCAGGCCCAGCAATGTCACAGGAGCATCTGTGCAAAAGGCTTTTGACCTCGCTGGGTTCTGCATTGTTCCACTGTGGTGTCGCCAGTGACTTGTGAATAGAAATATTGGTCAGAGGGTTAAGAGACTAAAGATCCCTTCCTGTCTGCACGGAGGGACCATGTTCAAAGTTATCAAATAGTCAGTTCTTAGAATATTAGAACTGAAAGAGGCCCCAGGAAGTCACTTTAGTTTACTCACCCTTTAAGCACCACCTGAGCTATTCCAGTCCGTAGGGAAGTGGACTGTTTTTAAGATCTTTGGAGAAGCTCGCTCAGAGCCCTAGCAGTAATCACAGGTGACACTGAGTCACGCTCGGAGATCAGGGTGCTAGCAAATGTCTTTCTAGCATAGCCTTGGCTTTGTGGGAGAATTCATGTGGGAATTTCCGGGGTCACGGAGACTGGGCAGCAATTGACATCGTGGGTCTGCCTCAGCCCTTCTCCCCTCAGTCACTTCAGGCCAAGCACTGAGAGACTCGGGGGAGAAGCCTGGCTTCTCCACACTGACCTGCAGTTTAGTGGTCACCCAGTGAGTGTTTACTGAAGGACCACTGCACGCCAGCCCTAGGGACACAATGGTCAACCAAAATGGACACAGCTCCTCGTGGAGCTGATAATTTATAGGCAACAGATGCTTTGGCTTGTATGATTATTTGACTGGCAATTATTAACAGTGCTTTGAAGAATAAGCGTACAGAGCAGGATTCTGACAATATATAACTGGAGGACGCAACCTCGGAGATGAATGAGGGATGTTACGGGTAGAATTGCAACCCCTCTTCCCGTTCGTATGTTGAAGTCTTAACCCCCAGTACTCAGAAGGTGACCTTATCTGGAAACAGGGCCATTGCAGATGTAATTGGTTAAAATGAGGTTATACTAAAGTAATGGGCCCCACAGTGAGGGGTTTCTCATAAAATGGTGAAACCTGACACAGGTACACGTATAGGTACAGGGAAGACACCTGGTGGAGACAAAGGCAGAGCTGAGGTGATGCTTCTATAAGCCAAGGAATGTCACAGTTCCCTAGAGATGGCACAGATCTTCCCTCATAGCTCCAGAAGGAGCCAGTCCTACAGACACCTTGATCTCACACCTCGATCTCACACCTCCAGCCTCCAGCATTGAGTTGCTGGATGGAATATAAGGGGCACAAATATGATAGCCTCATTGCTTGCCTGCCTGCCTTTGGCCTGTCCTGCCATGGACTGTTTCTCCTCTGCCCTGCCCCTCTGCCATGCCACCCTGCCTTGGAGCCAGCCAACTATGAGCTGAAACCTCTACAAACTGTGAGCTAAATAAGCCTTTCCTCCTTTAACTTTGGTGTCTGGTATTTTGTCTCAGCAATGAGAAAAGTAAGACAGGAGTTCTTAGGAACTAAGTTCTTAGGGGACTCTGTACTAGGCAGAATTAACAACATGTGCCAGGACTCTGAGATAGAGGGAGAGTGTGATCTATCGAAGGAACTCAAAGAGGTCAGCTGGCTCTGTTCAGAGCAAGGGAAAAGGCAGCTCAAAACAGGGCTGGAGAGATTGGGTGGAGGCCAGGCATGCAGGGCTCATAGCCATTCTAAACATGCTGGTTGGTCTCCTTAAGAGAATGGGAAGCCACTGATATGTACTGTATCAAGCAAAGGAGTGATATGATTACCCGTACTTTTAACAATGGTCACTCTGGTGCAGTGTGGAAACAAGATTAGAGAAGAGCAGGTATGGGTGTGGAGAGAGTAGTTAAGAAGAAGATGACAGAGGAAAAAGGACAGACACCGTGGATGCTTAAACCTGGGAGAAGATCTGTGATGCTTGGAGAGCCAGAGTGAAGTTCTCAAATGACACCCCAGTAAAAATGATGAGCAGTGCTCCTGATCGAGATGGGGATTCCTAGAAGAGTGGGATAGAGAAGAAAGATACACTTCGGTCTGGACAGGCTGAGTTGGGGATATCTTTGAGACATGCTGGGGTAGATGCTGAGCAGGTAATTACTTATACAGGCATGGAGTGCAGAGGAGAGGTCTGTGCTGGGGATGCATGTCTGGGAGTAATCCCTGGATAGAGCATGACTAAAACCAAGGTCATGGGCAAGGTCGAGAGTGCAAAGAGCAGAGCCAAAGGCTGCAGACCTGAAGAGTTCCAAGTCTGAGAGGCTGGCAGATGGCGATGCTTTGGCCAGGGAGACTAAGAAGTGACAGCTCAAGGAGGAGGAGGAATACCAGGAGGGCACTGTGATGCAACCAACAGAGTGAGCACCTCTCCTGCCTTAGTCCAGCACTAAAGGCAAATGATAATTTGTTTAAAAATTGTTTTTCAACTACAGTACTCTGAAAAAGGAGATTGAAGAGGATATCAGAAAATGGAAAGACATCCCTTGCTCCTATATAGTGAAAATGGCCATACGTCCAAAATTGTCATACAGATTTAATGCAATTCCAATCAAAATTCCAACAGCATATCTCACAGAATTAGAGAAAATAATCCTAAAATTCATTTGGAATCAGAAGAGACCTAGAATAGCAAAGGCAATTCTGGGCAACAAAGGCAAGGCAGGGGGCATCACAATCCCCGACTTGAAATTATACTATGAAGCTACTGTGATAAAAACAGTATGGTACTGGCAAAAAAAAAAAAAAAAAACAGACCTGAAGATCAATGGAACAGATTAGAAGATGCTAAAACAACCCCAGACATACTAAGCCACCTTATCTTTGACAAAGGTGCCAAACACATTCATTGGAAGAAAGATAGCCTCTTCAATAAATGGTGCTGGAAAAACTGGCTCTACACATGCCAAAGAATAAAACTAGACTCATATCTTTCACCATGCACTAAACTAAATTCAAAATGGATCAGAGATCTAAATATTAAAACAGAAACATTAAATCTCCTGGAAAATAGAATAGGTAAAACCCTTGAAGACATTGGTGTAGGCAAAGACTTTATGAATAAAACCTCAACCGCACAGGAACTATCACAAAGAATCAACAACTGGGATCTCATCTTATTAAAAAGCTTTTGCACAGCAAGAGAAACCACCAACGGAGTGAAGAGACAACCCACAACGTGGGAAAAAATGTTTGTCAGCTGTTCCTCAGACAAAGGATGATTATCGAGAACATATAAAGAACTCAAAACAATCAGACCTCCCAAATTTAAAGACCCAATCCAAAAATGGTCATCTGAGATGAATACACATTTCTCAGATGAAGAACTACAAATGGCAAATAAATATACAAAAAAAGTGCAACATCACTAGTCATTTGAGAGATGCAAATTAAAACAACACTGAGATACCATCTCACCCCAGAAAGAATGGCTATTATCAAGAAATCAACTAATAACAAATGCTGGAGGGGCTGTGGGGGAAAAGGAACCCTTCTCCACTGTTGGTGGGAGTGTCGACTGGTACAGCCACTGTGGAAATCAGTGTGGAGATTCCTCAAAAAACTAGGGTTTGAGGTCCCATTTGACCCAGCTATTCCCCTTCTGGGTATCTTCCCAGAAGAAGTAAAAACATCGTACCACAGCGATGTATGTGCACCCATGTTTGTAGCAGCACAATTTGTAATAGCCAGATCTTGGAAACAACCTAAATGCCCATCAACTGAGGAATGGATAAAAAAGATGTGGTATTTTTATACAATGGAGTACTATTCAGCCATAAAGAAGGAGACTTTTATAGGTAAATGGATGCAACTCGAGAAAATACTCATAAGTGAAATAAACCGGACGCACATGTGTAAGCATCATATTGTCTCTTTAGTATGAGAAACTGAAAGAGTAAATAAGATCCAAAATGTACAATAGACATGGTGAATCAAAAAGAAACTGGTCAAAAGGAAAGAGAGACTGGGATGGGGGAACAGGGAAAAGAAAGAAGGGAAAAGAAAAATAATTGTATTTATATATAAGATGGTTAAGATAGATACACTACTAATTTTACTTAGTTCATTGAAGAGTGAGGTTTTTGCCGGTAATGTTAACCATTGTTACCCTCCTATTATGTTGTTTTGAAATTTTGTTCATTTTTGATTTGTTTTGTTTTGTTTTTTCTTCTCTTTAAAAAAAATTGTTTTTCATTTTAGTGTGATTTGTAGCATTGTAAAGTAGATTTGGAAGACACGGAGAAAGAGCAGGACCATGAAAAAGAGATGCTGAGGATCCAGCGCTTGTAACGGGAAGCATGACCTCTGCCTGGGTCTGCTGCTGCCTTTCTGTAGACCCACCTGGTCCCAGGCCTGGGCCCACCTGTTCTGCAGGGAGCTGCTAGCAGCCCTTCTGGTGGAGCAGCCCAAATGTGACCTGGCAAGAAAGGAAAGAAGGGCAAAGGGTGTGGAGACAGGGAAGAGACATCGAAAGGCAGGCACTCTCTCTGTGTTTCAGGAAGTTTGCTTTTGTGGTAAGAAGTGGGTGGAACTCTGTCCCATGCTCATCTCTGATGAGAAAGTGGCCTTTAAACCTAATTTAGCAAAGATGCAATGAGAAGTGACCAATACTAGTCAGGAAACTTTGCTCTCTTTGCTGTCAATTTGCAGGACATGATGATGCAAATGAAATGGGACTCAGGAGGCAGCAACTGACTGAGATTCGCTACAAGAAAAGAGAAGAGGACAAAATGGAAGGGAGACCAAGGGAGAGGAGGCCCCCCAGGCATGCTTGGAGGAAGAGTCAGCAATGGCCGCAGGGGGTTTCTCAAGGAAGGGAGAACAGGAAATGCCTTTGCAGTCCTGGGCACTGGGGAGTGAGTATTCAGGATTGGGTTTTTCTGATTAGGGCCTGTATGACACCCCACGCTCAGGCGTGAGTATGTCATCCCTCCATCCTCAGGGGAACCTGTGTGTGATTAGGACCTCCGTTCCACAGAGGCCAAATCAGGTCCAAGTCTGCCTAGCTAGAAGGCGGCATCTCCAGAATTCAAAGGCAAGTGTGTCCAGTTTCAACCCCTGTGCTCCTTCCTCCACTATTTGTTCCCCAAAATGGTTTACCATCAGGATCTTCTGGAATTGAAAAAAGAAATTTCTGGGAGATTGAGATTCAACAGTTCCGGGAGTAGGTCGTTTTCAAAACCCTCTGGGGCATTCCGATGATTCCTTCGCAGGTTGGGCCCAGTGACCTCCATGCAGCCTTGACTGAGCATGGGAACTACCTTAAAACAGACCATGGAGGTTCTGCTGATAGATGAAGATGTTTAAAAAATCGAATCTGAAGAAGCCAAGATATTTTTCTCTTTTATAATCATCTATGTATAAATTCTTAGGGCCAAGTGTTTGCTTTGATGATATAAAAATACAAGTACTCACAATCCCCTTTCTTCTACCTTCAATCTTTTTATTTAAATTCACAGTTCTGGTAAGAGTTAAGTGGCAGGGCTCTTCAAGAACTCTCTCCAAGCATTTACTTTCAACACCACATTATTCCTCCACAAAAGCCACTAGATGGCAGCAACTGACATTGCAAATAGGATCTCGATTTGGACTTGGCTGGAGAAGCACTGCAGGAAAAAGGGCTAGGAAAATTGGTTTCATCTACATAAACGAGTCAAATGGCATTGCTTCAGAATTCTGGGTTCACATGCATATTCCTTTGCCTGCCTGGGAACTAAGAAGCCTCAATTAATCACCTTCCGAGAGAATACAATGGAAGGAATTACTAGAAAATTGGTAAAATGGCAACTTTTTTCATTTATAATATTAAGCAATGTATTATTTGTCTAAAAACTTGGATTAACTATATTTGGCTTTTCAAATAAAATGAATGGTAAGCAGAACCAGTCGGAGTGTCTTCTAGGAGCCTAAGAATCAAGATCAAGTCACCCACAGACCACAGTCACTACACTGAAATAGTTGCTTCTGTTAATGGGTGAGAAGAGGAAGATGAGCTAGAGTAACTCGAAGAAACGTCTACTCTCTCTGCACCGTTACTTTCAAATGTGTCCTCTTACAGTTCTGGGAAGCAGGGAAATGTGTGTCCAGAGCAGCTTTAAAATGAGAAATTATAAGGCCAATGAGGAATTTCTGATCTAGGCATTGCAGTGAGTTCACATTTCAATGATATTCTTTGCTGCAAACAGCTAGCAATGAAAAAACAAAGCATAAAATTAAACAGTATATATAGCTTGGCTTCAACACAAGATGAACATCTCTCTAGATAACAAAACACAGAAAAACAAATATTTGGGGACAACTGATTCACAAGGCACTTAAGGCTCATTATCACTGTGAGTTATTATTGTTGGTTAAAGGGGATCTAAAAATGCTCCATATAAAATGGGAAACCAGAGCCTGGCTCATGGTTGGAAATCAGTGGCTGTTCTCAACTGCTCTACCCAGTGTGAACAGGGGACAGGGCTGGGGCTGTAGTGCAGTGGGTAGTGCACATTCTCAGCATGTGTGGGCCCTGGGTTCAACCCTTGACACTGGAAAAATATAGGTGGATCAACACATGTAAGTTGGAAGGTTTGTTGTACAAGCATTATCAAAAAATTGAATATGAAGAAGACCAGACTTTATAACAGTAAATCTGAAAGCTTAGCTAAATCAATGATTTCCTGGAAGCATAAATATTAGAATGAAGAATAAGATACCCAAATTAAGAACTGTAAAAGAAATGAAGTTAGTAGGAAAATTTCTCATTCCCCTTAAAAATTCAGGTGGCCAAAAAGGGTTGAAAGTCCTATTTTACCAAACTTGATAGGAACAGATGTTAGAACCTGTGTTATAATAAATGTTTCAGAGAATAGAAAAGAGGGAAAGGTGACCAACTCATTTCACAAGACTAATTCAATCTTGATGGTAACGTTGGGGGAAAAACCCAGAAGAATATCATCGATCCACCTGACTTACTAAAACAGATACACAAAGCCTGAGGAAATCCAGTTCAGCAATCTGTTTATGTATTTATCTCACAACCAAGTAGGATTTACGCGAGAAATGTACGCATAATTCAACATCTACAATCTGCAATGCATCAACTGGTTAAAAGGAAAATCTATATTGATATTTTAATAGATGGGAAAATCAATAAAATTTAACACCCTGCTCTGAGAAACTCTCAGCACTGACGAATAAAGGGAATGTGCATCATTTAAAGCAATGGTGCTGTGCTGGCATCCTCTGTTTGTTTTTCCAGAGCACCTGCTGCACGTCTGTGCCCTGTTCTTGGCCTGTGAGGCTGACCAGTTTCCCTGCCTCTAAGAGGCAGGAGGACAGGGAGGGCTCTGGCCCAGTCTCTGCAAGGTCATGGGGGGACTGGATCCCTCCGTGGAAGGTCACTGCTGCCCTCAGAGCAGCTTCCTCTGCCCGACTTGCTCCTGTCGGGGTCCAGACATCGCTCCCCCTCCTAGTCCTTTGGCCTAGAAGGGACCACCCCTCGGCTGGCACTCGTGATGATTGCAGGAACTTCTGCAGTTTCCTGAATTCAAACATCTGTCCCTAGATACTTTGAATGCGCAGTGAATTTCTTTTGGGGACTTTGACAGGTACAAGCATCCTGTCCAAATCCTATTGTAAATATTGTACAGGTCGAGTATCTTGTATCTGAAATGCCTAGGACCAGAAGTGTTTTTTTGGGTACTTCTTTTTCAGATTTCGAAAGATCTGCATATACATAAGGAGTTGTCTTGGGGTTGGGACCCAATCTAAACACAAAATTTGTTGTTTTATGTGTTTCCTGTGCACAGAGCCTGAAGGTAATTTTACACAATATTTTTAGTGTACCTGAGTTTTGGCTGCAATCCATCACATGAGGTCAGATATGGAATTTTCCTCTTGTGGCGTGATGTGGTTGTTCAAAGAGTTTCAGGTTTTGGAGCATTGTTGGATTTCAGATTTTTGGATTAGGGGTGTTCCACCTGTATTTAGTTTCAGAGATGGTCCCACAGATAGGACAAAGATGACTGATTTTCAATATTTCAAGGGAAGTTCTAGCCAAAAAAATCACCAAAACAAGTACAAGGAATAAGAACTGGGAATAAAGAGACAAAAGAATTCTCATTTGTAAATAATATTATTTACATGGAAGTCTAGAAGAATCTATAGACAATTAGAATTGCCAAGGTATGTCAATAAATTGAGGAACACAAAATCTAATATACAGAAATCAATAGCTTTGTATTCATCAATAACAATCATTTAGAAATTTATATGGGGAAAACACCTCATTCATAAGAGGGAGGACAACCCCTGTAAGGTATCTGTGGGTCAGTTTGATACGTCAATTTGAATAAGCTACAATCTCCTGTTAGAGCCTGTAGGCAACCAACCTAGGTGTTGCTGGAAGTTATTATGTAGATGTGATTAAAATCCACAGTCAGTTAAGTTTAAATAAACTGCTTGATGTGTTAAATAGAAATTGGTGTGCTGGGAAAAAGATAAGACAGAGAAGGGTCAAGGAAACCAAGAGGGCTGGGAAGAGGATAGCAATGGTCAGGGTGGGCATCCTAGGGATGGTGAAATTTGAACACGTCTTTGGAGACAAGGGATTATCCAAGCAGATCACCTGGGGATACGCTATGTGGGGGGAACCTTCCAACTTAGGCTGGATCTGAGATGTTAGATGAGAAAGCGGTCGGGCCAGATGTGGGACTGCTGACCGATTGCTGTGCATGGGCACAGGGTCATTTGATTCAGGTTTCCCTGGCAAAGGTACTCAGATCTTCTCAGATCCAAGTTAAGGAACCTAAGTTCATGAGCTGAGCCGCACTTGAGAAGTAGATGTTTAGGAAGTGGTGGGTGCCAAATATGCAACTCAAATTATTTAGGATGCAATTAGATTTGGTTTAATAATTAAAAATACTTTTTGAATTTTCTTTGGCAGAGATCAGGCTATTAATTAGCCTGTCATGGGAACCCAGCGTTTATTATTCTCTCAAAACCCATTTGTGGGGGAAAGCGTGCTGAGCCTCATTCGTGAAGATGGTTATAGTTGAGACCTTTGGGAGCGCCCGCCAAGTTCCTAGTGATTTCCTCTTCTGTGGGAGTCAACTCCAGAACCTGCAGGGTGACTCCTCCACCCACGTTGCCATGCACACGCAAGCTCTCTGGTCCCAGCTCATTGAGTTAGAGCTGGAATCGTGAACAAAGCTGAGCCAATAAGGTCTCGTCTCCCAAGGATCTGGAGTTAGAACCAAGCGGGTCAGGCCACTCTGTCCATTCGCCTGGGAGTGGAAGATGTGCCGAATACGGAAGCACCTATCTTCATAAAACAAATACCACAGAGCATAAAAGATCAAGGAACTACTAACGCACAGCGGGGGATCTCAACACCTCACTTTCACAAAGAGATGGTCAACTAAACAAACAAACAAACAAAAAACCTCAGTAAGTTTCAGAGTGAGCCTCACCCTTGAACATACGGACTTCATAGATAGCTACAGCACTGACCCCAATGGAAGACAAAATAGGTAAAACACTTGAAGTCTTGGGAGTAAGAAAGGATTTTTAGAACAGATCTCCAATGGCACAAGAAATAATAACAAGAATCAACAAACGGGATTACATCAAATTGAAAAGCTTCTGCACAGCAAAGGAATCAATTAGTAGAGTGAAGAGACAACCAACAGAAAGGGAAAATTTTTTTACCAGCTACTCCCCAGACAGAGGACTAATACCTAGAATATATAAAGAGCTCAAAAACATGAGACTACTAAAATAGAAGACTCAATCAAGACATGGGGAAGTGAAATGAACAGACGCTTCTCAGAAGAAATACAAATGGCCAACAAATAAATGAAAAGATGTTCAATATCTCTGGCCATTAGAGAAATGCAAATTAAAACAATGCTGAGTTTTCACTGTATACCAGAAAGAATGGCAATTACTAAGAAGTCAAAGAGTAACAAGGGCTGGCAAGGCTGTGGTGAAAAAGGAACCGTCCTGCATTGTTGGCGGGAATGCAAACCAGTACGACCATCATGGAAATCAGTATGGAGATTTCTCAAAGAACTGAAATTAGACATTCCACATGATCCAGTTATTCCTCTTCTAGGTATCTTCCCCAAAGAGCGAAAGATGTCATATTACAGGGATACATGCTTACCAATGTTTATAGCAGCACAATTCATAATGGCTAAATCCTGGAAGCAACCTGTATACCCATCAACAGACTAATGGGTAAAGAAAATGTATCTGTACATAATGGAATACTACTCAGCTGTAAAGAAGGATAAATTTGAGACATTTATAGGAAAATGGATGCCTCTAAAAAATGTAATGTTGAGTGAAACAAAAGTCATACAAGCTTAAATACTGATGGTGACTTTCATTTGAGTAAGGCCAAGTACAATCAAAGATAATAATAAAGGATTGATAGAAGGAAACAAGAGGATAGACCTCTTACAAATGAGGGGTCCAGGAAACCAAGGGTGAGGGGAGAGAGGGAGGGGAAGGGAATGTAAGTAGAATTAAGATATGCCATGTAAACCAGCCTGATAAACTCAATGAATGTAAACATTATATGTCATAAATATGAACATATAATAATAACAACAAGAAGGAAAATGGGGACCTTTCCTTTAGAGGCAGAGGGAGGGAGGTGGGTGGGAAGGGGAAGGGGATTAAGAAAAGGAAGCTGGATTATGTCCATGTACCCACTCCCCGAGATAAATGTAAACATCATGTCAAGCAAACATGTACTTATAAAAGGAAAGACAAAAATGGTGTAAGGTCAGTGTGGCCATATTTCATCAAGCAGACTGAGGAGCAGAGAAAGCCAATTTTCAGAGATTAAAGCAAATGCCCAGGGGAGAGCTTCGGGGAGACACTTAGCAAGCTCTACCCTTCAGGTTCCAATGCACAATTCTTCTTCGAGTTCTGGTGTCTCTTGGCTCTTGGGTTCAATAAAAAATTCCTACACCCATTTATTGAATGAATTGGTTGCTTTGGCTCGTTCACTTGCCATATGGGGGTGATGGGTCAGCGATGTCAGGGAGTGCACTGGGAGTGTGTCTCCCCGCCCAGGGACAATGAGTCTCTGTGTCCTTCATTCATCCGTTCATTCGTTCATTCTCAAATTTTTGTGTAGTGTATATTGTTAGTGGCTGAAGATTGAATAAAAACATAGTCTTTGTGCTCGCTCCAATAATTCATTTGTCTTGATTCTTTACTTTTAAGGTGGTTGGTTGTGGGTGGGGGTTAGTGTTAGACTCTAAAATGCCAAAATTCTCTTTTTAGTTTGTGAGCTTTTGGGGGACTCAAAACCTAACCTTAGCTTATTTAGGGTTGGTAGATACTAAAGTACTTCATGAACTAGCGTGTTACCCCCACGGGTTGTACGTAGGACATAGTGTTTGAGTTAATTGGCTGAGAGCATTGGCAGAGACACATATTAAATCTACTCCTTAGAAAGGAAACACTTGGTTTAGGGATAAAAGAAGTCTTAAAGCTGTTTCATTTAGCCAGAGATATGCTCAACAAATTTTAAATTAGATATGAATTTATTATATTTATACTTTATTCTTTGAACTAAACAGTAGTTTTGAGGTTTCTAATATTTTGGGAAAAGATCCTCTTTTGCAACCAAAGGATAAAATCACTTCAAACAATAATTTTGAATCTCTTGAGAAGACAAGTAAACAAAAACCAGCTGAAACAGAAATAATCCTCAATAAATGAGCCCCAGCGCCCCTGGGATTGGCCCAGGCATTGGGTGACTGTGTGTCTGGTGAGACTTGGCTGAAATTCTCTATCTTAAATGTCACTGATGCAAGACAGCCCCAAACCCTCCTTTTAGTAAATGTTCATTTTCAAGGACCCACTATGATATTTTCCTTCCTAGGATGAGACTTAGAATTTATAGCTCTCTAAAGAGAATCCATTAAATGTTCATTGAGGTGAATGGATTAAAAGCTCTTGCTTTGTTGCCCTGGAATCCAGTGTTCCTAATTTCAACACCAGGTTAACATCTAGGGTGATAAAAGATTAGAGATGAAGACATGTAGAAGTCACTTATGCTGATGGTTAAGAGCCTAAACTTTAAGCCAGGCGTGGTGGCACATGCCTGTAATCCCTGTAATCCCAGCACTTGGGAGGCCGAGGCAGGAGGATTGCCATGAGTTCAAGGAAGAAAGAGTATAGACTTTGGAGAGCTGGTTGATATTTAGCTTCTGTGTGTCTTTGGAAAAGTTACTTTGGTCCCTGAATCACATGTAAAAAAAAAAAGGTTAAGATTTTCTTTCTCAAAGGGGACTAACAGGATTAAATAAATGACATAAATCAAGTTGCCTAGTGATTGTCTCCATCACCCAACTAATCAATGCTAGATTCAGGTACCTTAGGCCCCCATGCCTCTGTCCTTATTACTGTACTTGCTACTTTTTTTGGATATTAAAAGTGAAATCATTACTAAAGGAAATCCTCAGTACTGTGGTCTTTGTAATTGGCCACACTCTCTTTTTGGGGAGTCCTAGGGACTGATCCCAGGGCCTCATGCATGCTAGGCAACTACTGTACCACTGAACTACAGCCTCAGCCCGTGGCCATGCTCTCTTTTACATCTTCAGTAAAAGCTTATCCAACATCCCTCTTTTGTGATTGTAGTTAAAAGGGATGTTACCATTAAATCCAAGAAATTCCTTATGAAGCCTTTTCAATTCATCTTACTTGGAGTCTTCGTGGTGGATGCCTTTTAATAATACTTGTTTCTCCAGGTTCCAGTGGGATGTCAAAGTACATGGCCCTGGATGCTAGAAGGATTGGAGGAGAAACAAGAATAAACCATTAAAAACAATTTACCATTAAATTAGGCAATTAGGCTGATCATTCTTTAGTAGACTTTGTTAACACAACTCTGTACCTTTTCAGTTATATATGTCTAACCTGTAGGTTGAATGTGGAGATAAAACACATAGAGTAGGGTCCCTACATGAATGCAGATATTAACGTTAGTCTAATTTCTGCTTTCCTCCTTTCCTGCCCAGTTATTATTTAGAAGAAGAAAGGCAAAATTAGCAATGTATTCACTATAAATGTTACTCAAACACAGATTTGGCCTGGGAAATAGAAACTTAATGACTTATATTAATTCCATGAAATCTTCTCCCCCAAATATAGGAAGTTAGAAAAAAAATAGTTTTAAGAAATAGAAGCACACTATACCTTTTCAGAGGAAACAGGAAATAGGTGGATACGTGACTGGATGGAGAGAGATGTGGTAAGGAAATGGAACACGAGTATGATAGGGATACACAATGTTTAGCACTGTGTGATGACAATGAAATAGTCTCCCAGTTAGGGAGATTCCCACAATGTGCCACTATAAGACAACCCAGGGGTATGACAGGAATATGTGATGAATGTTTGAATTAAATTTATTACAATAAAAGACACATTCCCATTAATCCCCTTTAAAATACCCTCCCTTGCTTCAAGCACACTAGTGGAAGCTAAGGTTGAGTGGGAAAGGGAGGTCGGATAATGCTAGCAACAACTTCCAGTAATGTTAAATGCCATGTGAGAAACTAGAATTTATATGAACTCTAAGGATTTGCAAATGGAGAAGCTGGGTTAGTCACTGTTTAATAAGTGACTTTGAGGACAATGGCTCTAAGAAGTTTTTACTGAAATTCTGGGGGTATGGCCATCCAAAAGAGGCAAAGCTCGTCAGATGCACAAGCTTGTTGTAATAATGCCATTACAATGTACTGTAACCCATGGGACACAATGAAAGCAATCCTGTGAGGGAAATTTATAGCAGTGAATTCTCACATCAGGAAAACAGAACAAGTTCAAATAAACAACCTAATGTTGAACGTCAATCTTCTAGAAAAAGAACAAATCAAACCCAAACCTCATATGAGATAGGAAATTATAAAAACAAGAGCAGAAATTAATGCAATTGAGACTAAGAAAAAATACAAAGACTCAATGAATTGAAGAGTTAGTTCTTTGAAAGATCAAATAAAATTGATAAACCCTTAGCCAACCTTATCAAAAAAAGGAAAGAAAAGACAAATTCATGCAATTAGGAACCAAAAATGTGAAATCTCAATGAATCCTGTGGAAATCCAGAAGATCATCACTATCTACTTTGAGAAACTGTACTCTAATAAGATAGAAAACACAGAAGAAATGGACAGATTCCTAGACACATATGAATTGCCAAAACTAAAACAAGAAGATATAAAAATTCTAAAACCCAGTATCAGTCAATGAAATTGAAAATGTAATTAAAAACTTACCAACAAAGGAAAGCCCAGGTCCTGATGGATTCACTGTTGAATTCTACAAGAAATTTAGAGAAGATCTAATGCCACTAATGCTGAAACTCTTTAATGAAGTTGAAAGGGAAGCAATACTTCCAAAATCATTCCTCAAGGCAAATATTACCCTGATACCAAAACCAGAGAAGGACCCAACCAAAAAAGAAAACTACAGGCCAATCTCCCTAATGAACATAGACGCAAAAATCCTCAATAAGATCCTGGCAAACAGAATGCAGCAAATCATCAAGATTATATACCATGACCAAGTAGGATTCATCCCAGGGATGCAAAGATGTTTCAACATACTCAAATCAATAAATGTAATACACCATATAAACAGACCCAAAGACAAAATCACATGATCATCTCAATAGATGCAGAATAAGCATTTGACAAAGTCCAACACGCATTCATGATAAAAAACCCTACAGAAAATTGGAATTGATTGTCTTTACCTCAATCTAATAAAAGCCATCTAGAACAAACCAACATTCAACATCTTCCTAAATGGTAAAAACTGGAAGATATCCCTCTAAGATCAGGAACAAGGCAAAGATGTCCACTATCACCACTCCTTTTCGATATAGTTCTAGAAACATTAGCCAGAGCAATTAGATAAGAAAAAGAAGTAAAAGGAATAAGAATAGGAAAGGAAGATGTTAAATTGTCATTATTTGCAGATGACATGATAGTGTATATAGAAGTCCTTAAAAACTTTACCAAAAGACTTGTAGATTTAATAACCAAATTCAGTAGCGTAGCTGGATACAAAATCAGTACTCAAAAATCAATAGCATTCCTGGACAAAAACAACAAACCCACTGAGAGAGAAATTAGGGAAACAACACCTTTCACAATAGCATCCAAAAATATGAAATACTTAGGAACTCAATCTAACAAAGGAAGTAAAAGACTTATACATATAAAATTACAGTACTTTGAAAAAGGAGATTGAAGAAGATACCAGAAAATGGAAGGGTATCCCTTGTTCATGGATAGGAAGAATAAACATAGTGAAAATGGCCAGACTCCAAAAATTGCTATATAGATGTAATGCAATCACAATCAAAATACCATTAGCATACTTCACAGAACTAGAGAAAACAATCCTAAAATTTATTTGGAATCAGAAGAGACCTAGAATAGCAAAAGCAATTCTAGGCCACAAAGGTAAGGCAGGGGGCATCACAATCCCTGACTTGAAATTACTGTGATAAAAACAGCATGGTACTGGCAAAAAAAAACAGACCTTAAGATCAATGGAACAGATTAGAAAATGCACATACAACTCCAAACACACTCAGCTACTTTATTTTTAACAAAAGGGCCAAACACCTTCACTGGAAGAAAGATAGCCTCTTTAATAAATGGTGCTGGAAAAACTGGCTTTCCACATGCCAAAGACTAAAACTAGACCCATGTCTATAAACATGCACTAAACTAAAATCAAAATAGGTCAAAGATCTAAATAGTAAAACAGAAATACTAAATCTGCTGGAAGAGAGAATAGGCAGAACTCTTGAGGACATAGGTGTAGGCAAGGATTTCATGAACAAAACCCCAATCACATGGGAAATAATACAAAGAATCAACGACTGAGATCTTATCCTATTAAAAAGCTTCTGCACAGCAAAAGAAATCACCAACAGAGCAAAAAGACAACCCACAGAGTGGCAAAAATTTTTTCCAATTGTCCCTCAGACAAAGGATTTATACCTAAACTTGTAAAGTATTGGAAAAAATCAGACCTCCCAAATTTAAAGACCCAATCCAAAAATGGGCATCTGAGATGAATACATACATCTCAGATGAAGAAATGCAAATGGCAAATAAATATATGAAAATATGTTCAACATCACTGGTCATTCTAGAGATGCAAATTAAATACAACACTGAGGTTCCATCTCACCCTGGAAAGAATGGCTATTATCAAGAAATCAACCAATAACAAATGCTGGAGGGGCTGTGGTGAAAAAGGAACCCTTCTCCACTGTTGGTGGGAGTGTAGACTGGTACAACCACTGTGGACATCAGTGTGGAGATTCCTCCAAAAGCTAGGATTAGAGGTCCCATTTGATCCAGCTATATTCCTTCTCAGTATCTTCCTGGAAGAATTAAAAACATCATACCACAGTGATATATGCGCACCCATGTTTATAGCAGCATAATTTGTAATAGCTAAATCTTTGAAACGACCCAAATGCCCATTAACTGGGGAATGGATAAAAAAGATGTGGTCTTTTTAAACAATAGAGTATTACTCACCATAAAGAAGGACAAGCTTAAGATATTTCTGGGTAAATGGATGCAATTTGAGACCATATTCTTTTTTTTGGTACCCGGAATTTAACTCACGACCTCACGCTTTCCAGGCAGGCACTGTGCCACTGAGCTATATCCCTGGTGAGACCACATTCTTAAGTGAAATAAATCAGACTCACATGTGTAAATATTGCATTGTCTCCCTGGTGTGAGAAACTGAAAGAGTAAAAGAGGTCCAAAATGTACAATAGATATTGTGAAATGGGAAGTAATGGTTCAAAAGGAAAGAGGAACTAGGGAAGGGGGAAAGGAAGGAAGGGAAAAGGAAAAAAAATGACTAGAAACAAGAGATAAAATGGAAACAAAGCTTTATAAATAGGGAGGGGAAGATGGGTTGAAGGGAGGAGAGGGGATTGGGAAAAAAGAGGAACCAAAATATATCTTGTATAGGTACCAATTCCCTATGATTAATATGATCATTATGTATATCTAAAATGTACCCATAAAATTAATTAAAAAAAAAAAAACAAGAAAAAGGAGCTTTTATAAAAACCAAAACCAAAACCATGGTTTTGGTTTTTTTTCATGATTGCTATTATTTATTACATCAGTATTTATAAAATTTTAGTAGTTTGGTAAAACTAGGTATAAACATTGAAAACACTATAGGCTAAACTGCAACAAAGTGATTTTTCCTTCTCATTTGGATTGGTGAAAACAGTTTACACACTCAGTCTAATATACCAAAATACTTTCAACCCCCACTGAAAGCAATTCTCTTACATCCTGATAAACCGGAGACTTTCTGGGCTTGTGGAGACAGGTAAATCTAGCCATGGCTCTCCTTGGTCCAGATACACCAATGTCATGCTGGGTTTTATGCTTACCTGCAGAATACCTTCCATACCAGTTTTCTCGAAGAGGAGGCAGCTGCCCTTCCAAAGCTCTATTCTGGCCTTGCAGTCTTGGGAACAAATGCGAATTCTCTTCTTCCAGGTTCTGATGAACTGCGAAGTTTGGAGGGCCCGCTGAGGGAGTCTCTGCTTCTTCACCTTGCAAAGGTGCTACTTTGGTCACCCTAGGGTGAGTCTTGGAGTAGCTCAGACCCATTTCCTATAAAGGAAGTCCAAAGGAAAACTACAGTGGAGGTGGTTCTGGGGCCTTTCATGAAACTTGCTTTAATTAAGCAATTCCAGAAGTTACCCTAGCTTTGCAAAGATGTCCTTTCCTTCTCGACATCTTTCTCATTCTTTCACCACACACTAACTCCTCTGTCCACTTCCTGGGAGGCTGGTTTCCCTGGAGACTTCCCTTCAAACTCCTACTTTGCCATTCCAGACCCAAAGAATCCAGTTAAACATTGACTTGGTTACACTGCTCTCTGAAAAACAGCGGTAGGAATAGAAACCACCGTTGACCATTAAATAAATACCTACCATCGGGAAGGCCTTTCCTTTAACAGAAATGTAGAGCAGAGGTTTAAGGAAGTCTTCAACTTGACCCTTTCATTGCAGGTACCTGTGTAAGAATGAAGAACAGCTAAGTCATGTTTTGAAACAGGGGTGCATGCTAATTGTGGAGGCCTTCAGTAATCTTTAACTGTAATGAGGGAATGTGTCCTCCAAACAGAAGCGGAAACAGTGGAGTGGCTGAAGCTGTTTGATTTTTCTGTCCTGGCCTGACCTAGCTTTGAAGGTCATGAATACATTGCAGGAGGTGGGGATACAACAGGAATCTTTTCCCTTGGAGAGGAGGGAAAAAATTATTGAATAAATAGTCCAAATATAAATTGTTTCCAAAGATAGATAGCCTATAGACTATGTTTTTAAAAAGTAGGAAAAAAAAAAAAAGACTGGAAGAAAATGTGCCAAAATGTTGAGTAGTGATTTTTGAATGATGGGGTTATGGTTGATTTTTTATTTTACTCTCTATACTTAGAAACAGGACTCACTACGAAGTTCTAATTGTTCATAGAGAAAGTTTAAAATGAACATTTCTTAGCCAGGTGTGGTGGCACATGCCTGCAATTCCAGCACTCTGGGAGGCTGAGGCAGGAGGATAGAAAGTTCAAGCCCAGTCTAGGCAATTTAATGACTTAGGGAGATCTTGTGTCAAAACAAAATAAAATAAAGTGAAATAAAATGAATTAAAATGGGCCAGGGATGAAGCTAGCGTGAAGGCTCTAGGTTCAATCCCTAGTACCTAAAAAAATATTTTTTCCTTATTTTGCCAAAACCTATTTGCTAAGAGCTCAAATGATGTTTGTAAAGTCTTGAAAGCCAATGAGAAGGACTTGACTCTGATTGTTTTACTTTATTATTATTTAATTTTGAGATGCTGTATCACTGAGAAATCTGAGTATTTGAGGAACTGATTGAAGAAATGAAAATGCACCTCCACTTTTGTTCCTTTTCATTCTTAGCCACTTCCAAGCTTTGTGACATCCTCAGCTTATTCAATTTACTGGGTCTGTGTAACGGGGTTAATAATAATACCGCACAAAGAACAACTGGTTTGGTTCCATTTCCAGCTCTGAGCATAACACCTGGTGTG
Organism: Erethizon dorsatum; assembly: GCA_028451465.1. Classification (NCBI taxonomy): domain Eukaryota; kingdom Metazoa; phylum Chordata; class Mammalia; order Rodentia; family Erethizontidae; genus Erethizon; species Erethizon dorsatum. The sequence continues at coordinate 90,915,080 of CM051828.1, read as the reverse complement.
CAGTAGCTCACAGTAGCCTCATCTGGGGCTCTCTTCTTCCCAGGGAGCACTGCTTCGTGGCTGCTTGTCCATAAGATGGTCCTTGTTGCTTATCGGTCAGAATCCACTAAAATAGGCATATTCCTGTCTAACAGAGTCTACCCCTGATTATAGAAAGACCCCAGAGGACCAAGGGTAAATTCATTGAGTTTATTTAACTGAAACAAACAACAGTGCTTAAGAAATATCTTTTAAAAAATCTTCATGGGCCGGTGAGATAGCTCAGCAGCGTAAGCGCCTGCCTGGCAAGCGTGAGGTCCTAAATTCGACTCCTGGTACCCACATTAAAAAAAAAATTGTCATACGTTGAAAGGATACTATTAAAATCTTGGTGAAATTTTTAAATGTTATTAAGTGAAAAAATGAGAATTTAATCTCACTTATAGAGTTACATTATAAAATATAATTTCTTAACCACTAGAGTTGGAACACATTAAAAAGCTCTCCACCACCATAATCTTATCACTTCCCGAACTATCCACGATACTTTATCCATGAATTCCCCAGCTCCAAATGACTATGACTATCCATTGTTGCGTGTAAGAGATAAAGTATGGTGTCATCTGTAATAGAATTCACGAGTATGAAATGAAAGTATACATTTATAAATCTCTTTACATGAAGCTCAGAAAAGATTAGCTAGATTTTTCTAACTCTCAAGAGTGTCCAAGCTGGGCATGGTGGTGCACGCCTGTAATCCCAGCACTGTGGAGGCTGAGACAGGAGGCTCGCCATGAGTTCAAGGCCAGCTTGGGCTACACAGTGAGTGCAAGGCCAATCTGAACTACATGGCAAGACCCTGTCTCAAAAAAAAAAAAAAAAAAAAAAAAAAAGTGAAATTTATTACAACAAAAGGCAAAGTAAAGAGAAGATGGTGGGACCCCAGAGATGAGCAGTAGCAGGGACAAATTCCTCCCTCCCTCCCTCCCCCCTGTTTTCCCTCCCTCCCTTTCTTCCCTTCTTCCCTTCTCTCCTTCCTACTATACTGGAGATTGAACCCAGTACCTGCACAGTGAGTTACATCTCCAGCTTTTTTAAAATTTTGAAACAGGGTCTCCCTAAGTTGCCTAGGCTGGCCTTGAACTTGCAATCCTCCTGCCTCAGCCTCCTGAATAGCTGGGATTACAGGCAGGCTTCGTTATGCCCCGCCAAGGCCACTATTTCTGCATGTGCAGAATCAAAACTTCCAACTCGTGGCATCTCCACAGGGGTGTGGATGGCCCTGCACCAGCTCAGAGCACTGGCACTTTTCTTGCCAGGTGAAGGAAGCGCTCTTCTTCAGGAAAGAATGAGCCCAGCTTTAGGCAAAAGCTGCAAAAGCCGCATTTCACAGCCAGAGCCCTTAGCTTTATTGTTTTGGACAAGTTTGCAGTATATAATGTTTCCATTCCTCGTGTGGAGCTGGCACATGTACACAACACATCTTAATTTGTTTTTACATCCCCTTTCCTTTCTCTCCCTCCCTCCAAACTAGCCTTGGGGCAAAAACTGTTAAGCAATCTTGTTTAGTGGATTTAAATTCTATGGAAATTCAATACATTCTCATAATGAGATGTGGATTTTCCTGCTCTCTAATAAAAGAAAGTTTTATATTTGAATGACAAAAGATAAGATCTAGGCTTTTAAGTATGACTTTGGTATCAAAGAGAAAGAGAGAGAAAGAGAAAGAGAGAGAGCGAGAGGTGTCCTCTTGGATTCCTTCAGTCTACAGCTGGATAATTTAGCTAGAGACAGCAAGAGGAGACACATCTGCCTCTGTCACAGGGCTATGACCTGTTAGCCACTGCCTTGGTTCGGATGACTTGCCAGCATCTGCCCCACTCTCCTGGCCCCACACCATGGCAAGGAGGCTGCCCGAGGTAAGGAATACATACGTCGAGAGTGAAGAAAGAAAGATTAATTTGCAGATAGCTCACCAGCTATTGTGTGAATCAAAGAGAAAACAATTGCTGGGTAGTGGTAAGTTCTAAGCAGCTACATATAGAAACCCATTCCACTGAGATAAACAACCTAGCATTGGACAAATGAGATCCTCTCTCTCTCTCTCTCTCTCTCTCTCTCTCTACTAATCACATGTGGGTGTTTTCTATAGTCGCCTTCAGTATCTGCAGGGCATTTTTCCAGGACCAAACCTGTGGATGCTCGAGACCCTCATATAAAATGGCACAGAATTTGCATCTAATCCACACACATGTACTTTAAACCAAGAGTCCCCAGCCTCAGACAGTGGGACTGTACTAGTCTGCAGCCTGTTAGGAACCAGGCCCCACAGCCAGAGATGAGCAGAGGGCGAGTTAGACAGTGATGCTTCATCTGTGTTTGAAGCCACTCCCCTTCACCTGCAGTACCTTTTGAGTGCCACCTCCCACGAGATCAGGGGCCTTGGATTCTCATAGGAGCTCGAACCCTCCTGTGAAGGTACATGCCAGGGAAGAAGGTTCATGCTTCTTGAAATCATTCTGAAACCTTCCCTGTCCATAGAAAAAATGCCTTCCTTGGAACTGATCCCTGATGTCAAAAAGGTTGGGCACTGCTGCTTCAAATCATCTCTAGAGGACTTGCAAAACCTAAAGCAAGGCCAGTGCTGTGTAAGAGTAGTTCTAGTGTATTGTTCAGGAAGTGATGTCAAGAAACAAGCCTGGGGCCAGTGAGATGGCTCAGCAGCGTAAGTGCCTGCCTGGAAGTGCGAGGTCCTGAGTTCGACTCCCGGTACCCATATACGAAAAAAGGGCCAGTGATATCGCTCAGCAGCACGGGCGCCTGCTGGCACGCGAGGTCCAGAGTTCGACCCCCAGTACTCACAAAAAAAAAAAAAAGAAAAAAGAAAAAAGAAACAAGCTTGTACATATTCAGACATTTTTATTTTTATATATTTTTTTTTGTGGGTACCGGGGGTCGACCTCAGGACCTCGCGCGCCAGCAGGCGCCCGTGCCGCTGAGCGATATCACCGGCCCCTTTTTTGTATGTGGGATCCGGGAGTCGAACTCGGGCCCTTGTGCTTGCCAGGCAGGCGCTTAAGCCGCTGAGCCATCTCACCAGCCCTCAGACATTTTTAAAAGCGTGTTTTTAATCCGTGGTTGATTGGGCCTATGGATGCAGGAGACACGGAGGGCTGACCGTATTTGACCGATGCCAAATGCTAGGGCCATATTCCATAGGAGAGGTTAGTGGCTGTCTGGAGCCAGAGTGCTTAAATTGCTTTACGCCCCTTGTGCTTTTGAATTTCTTGGAAAATCCTCAGACAGGATTTAAAACAATAGGTACATAAATATTCCTTAGGGTGGGATTTAATTTCACACACAGGTCAATTATCATACATTCAGTCAGTGGGGTTTAAATCATGAATGTTTATAGGATTCCTAAATTATGCTTCTAATAAAGTTACAGCCCTTTCTGCAGTCGATCTGTAGTGGATACGCGATCACGGGGCCGTTTCAGCAATGTGAGTAATGTGTTTGGATGCCAGCCAAGTGGAGTGGATGTGTGACCCGAACCTTCATTTTCCTCCCGGTGACGAGTTCCCTCTGTGTCTATGTGCATGCTGGGTGTGAGGGTGACAGGGCTGCCGGATCTCCTTGGCTCAAGCAGAAGAAATGGAAAAAAGTGTTCTGAAGCTTCTTGTATAAACTGCTAAATGAGATCAGTCAAACGAAATTTTTATCTCTACCCTTTAAATGTAATCTGTAAGTGGATCATTGAATTAAATGCTAAAATCAGACTATCACATCCATGTGCTACTGTGAATTCAGTCAGGGGATGAGTTTCTCAAAATTCATTGCTAAGGGATTAACTTCAATGAAAAGATGTTCATGGGTTTTATATCTCATTGGGCATATCAATCTTTAGTTATAATACTTTTTAAGACTTCTTTACAAAAATTCTCTCTCTCTCCCTCAAATCATGTATTTTTCTCCTAATGCAAAAAGTCTGTTCCTATTGATACCTACTAAAAAACAATCTTTTCCTTCTTCTTTCTGAGAAACTTAGACTGTGGACTGTTTTAGCTTCTGAGGCGGCATAAAACCCGGATGGAGAGGACCATGCTGTATCAGATGTCTCCGAATTCAGGGTGGGCTGAGGTGGTCACCTGGCTGGTATTAGTGCCTGAGCTCCAGAAATCTCAATTGTCAGCCATGGGTTTTAAAACATTGGCTCTGGGGCTGGTCCAAGTTAGGAATCCACCCTGCTCTGGGAAAATCTTTGATTTTTAAAAAATCATATTGATATAAAATTTATAGCACAACAAATAAGAGATAAACCTCCCAAATTCTCTTTCCTTTCACTTCCTCTTTTTTTCTTTTGTTTCTCATCAAATGCAATGCTGATCAGTACCAAGACAACACCCTCCCTGCCAGCCCTCTACTGGACAGTGGGGTTCTTTGTCTAGGTGGCAGAGGGCCCCAGACCTGGCTCAGGTCACTCGACAGTGCAGTGAGGACAGAGGCCACCCTGCTTTCCGTGGCTGAGTGTCTGTAGGCACAGCTGAGTGACCACTCGGACCTACTTATTTCTTCCCCCCATCATGAGATGACGTCCAATGCTAACTCTGTGATCTCTTGGAGGCTCTGCATGTTTTGTTTTGTTTTGGTTTGGTTTGGCTTTGTTTAATAGAAGCAGAAAGCAAATCTGATGCTTGAAGGATAGAGGCAAAAGATTTGCTTATCTTCCACCTGATTCTTTGTTGGAATCGGAGCCTGGTAAAGCACACAGATCTCCGAGTATCTAACTTTAGAACTGGAAAATAATAGAACACTGGGTTCAGCCTGCTTATCCTACCTGCTTCTCATGAGAAGGGGGAGAAAGGTTACATGGAAGTATAGGAGGGTCGCAGGTTCTACTGTAGAGATTGTCTCTCCTGGGCCCTTCTGCTGGACACCAGCTCAGACCTTTACCTGTTCTGAAGTAGCCTGGGCAGTGCACAGAGCCTTGCCTACACTTCACTTCCGGTTGTAGCTTCCTGGCTTGTTCTGGGTCCACTCAGTGTGCTCACAGGTGTGGCTTTGTGGGCAAGGCCAAGTGCTTAGCATTCCCTGGTCCTTTATGGCTCTTTTCTAGGGCTTTCTTCATCATCTTGTGGAAGGCGAGGCCCTGGACTCAATGGATGCTCGCTCAGACCATTGTCTCTATAGGTGTTTTCTGCTACTACTGGCATGAGCCCCTCTGCAGGACTTGACATTTTCATTTCAGGCACTTCCAGGCAGAAAGCGGTAGCTCATTTCTAGCTGATTGTTTGCAGCTGAGGTAGCTACATGCTTAGGCTCTGGGTGGCCCAGCTTTGTCTCCTGTTGCTCCCAGGGAGAAGCAAGGTAAAGAGGCTGCTGGGATGGGACACCGGCCACTGCCCACTGTGCCCAGCACTACCCCTGGAGCTTCTGTGGTGAGTGAGACACAGCACTTGCTGCCCTGACTGGATTCAGAATCCAGCACTGAGGGTGGAGGGCAAAGGGTGAGGTGACTTGGCTCTTGGTTAGATGTTAGTAGGTGCAATTCGCTGTCCTCAGTGATGACAACACAGCTTTCTGCCACTCTTAGTGAACAATCCAAGCTCATTTATGTGCTATCTTGCTTTGGGTTCCCTCAAAAGCTTTCAGTGCAGAAGGTTTATTTGGGGGTCTTCCTAGGAAACAGAGGCGGCAGGTGGAGACATGGATCAGGGGAATGGGGAAACTCCAATAAATGCTAATCCAACCTGTTCTACTGTGAGTAGAATTTAATCCTGCTTCAGAGTTCCAGGACACAGCGAGGAATGCACACCTCAGAGGTATCTCTCCCACTGTGGGGCAAGGAGGTGGGATATCTGTTCCTAACTCCTGTCAGCCACTGGGTAAAAGTGCTGAGGGGAGAGAGCAGGAGGTGGTACTGCCCTGGCAATTCTGGAGGACCAGGTGGGTGGGTGAGGTGGGCCCTGCTTGGCGAAAGCCCCGAGGCAGAGAGATCTACGCACTGGCAGCTGCCCTGAAGCAGGAGGCCCAGGAGACAGGCAGGCCCCGCCTGCTCCCATGCTCTTACCTGTCTCCTCTGCCCTGCTTCCTCCTGACCTCCGGAAGAGGGTGGGTGTGAGGGGAGTTTGTGTCTGGGGAGAGGGTGTTCCTGTAGGGTGGTGTTGTGGTTTAGAATGTCCCCTAAGGCCTCTTGGGCTCATAGGTGAGGCTTTTGGGAGGTGACTGGATTATGGGGGCTTATAGCTGACTTGCTGTTAGGAGGGGAGTCTGGTCAGAAAAGATGGGTCACTGGGAGTGTTACCCGGAAGGGTTTCTCTCCCTTGCTTCTCCCTTCTCTCTCAGCTTGGCTTTCTGGCTTCCGTGATGTGAGAAGCTCTCCTCCACCAGACCCTTCCACCATCCTGTCTGTGTTTAAATCTACTGAATATGGACTGAAACTTCTAAAACCGTGAGCCAAAATAAACCTCTCCTCCTTTAAATTTGCAGGTATTGGGTATTTTGTCCTGGTGAGAAAGAAAGAGGCTAACCCCAGAGAGTGGGGTTACTGCCATGCCTGCACCTGACCACATGGTTCAGAAGTCTTTGGAACTGGTTCCTCCTGGTGGAACCTCTTTCTCTAGGCCCCAGGCAGTTGTAAGCTGGGGCAGAGGTCCAGTTATCAGTCATAACACTCTGGCTAGCACTGCGCTCAGACTGTGTCCTCAGGGGAGCAGGCTGCATGTGGCCTGGTCACTGGATTTAGGGAACATTGATCCTTCATTGTAAGGCTGCCCTGTTTCCCCTCACGACTGGTGAGTAAGCCACAGAGTGACAATCTTTGCTCCAGCTGTGATACCATAGGTCCATCTCTATGTCAGTGCTGACAATAAGACGGGGCCATCAGGGTGCTGAGCCTGGACTGAGAGGGGTTCAGACTGCAGACAGCCTTGGTCTTGGTCTCAGTCTTCTTTTTCCTTCCTTTTCCTTCTTCTCCTTCTCCTTCTCCTCAGTCCTAGAGATTGAACCCAAGACCTTTGCACCAAGCTACGGCCCTAGCGCTTTTTAAAATTTTGAGACAGGGTCTTGCTAAGTTTCTAAGTTGCCCAGGCTGAACTTGTGATCCTCCTGCCTCAGCCTCCCAGAGCACTGGGATCACAGGAGTGCACCCCCACACCCAGTTTTAGCCTTCTTTTATAAAGAAGTGAAGTGGCAGCTGGACATGCCCCCTTCCCTAGGCCAGGCTGGTGGAGGCTTTATGACCTTATCTTTTGGGGTTCACCAGAAGATAACAAGACTCTTGCAGGCTGCATGGATTGGGCAAGCAGGAGGTCAGGACAGGAGGTGACAGCACGAGCTCTTTACCTAAGGACACCGCTTCCTTCAGGGACAGCCCCTCCTCTCCTGCACTTACCCAGATTCATTCCCTGGGATGCTGGGCTCCTCTGTCTCTCATGCCAGTCTCCACAGGTCCTGAACTGTCAGCTTCCACTTCCAATTGTGGGAAATGGGCTATTATACATCTGGGCCGGCTGAGCTCCAAATAGACCCTAAAGCACCTAGGATTTTGACGACTTTCCCACTCTGTTCTCATTTTTCCTCTGCCTGGCCTGATGGGCTGCTTGACAAACCCAAGTGTGTCCTGGGGTCTGGGGCCGTGTGGGGACAGCCCAGGGCTGAATGGCTGCTGCTTCCCCCTGGGGCCCAGGCAAGGGCTCCTCAGGCTGTACCTGTGGTCTTCCCTGAGCTGTCACTGTGCGTCCTGACGTCAGACATCTGGGAATGGCCCCTGTGTTCCAAAGAGCAAGATGCAACCAGTAATAACAATCATTGCGGCTTTCCCCCTGGCAGGAGCAGGAGTTGGGAGCACAGGGATGCCCAGCCACCCACCTAGAAGGGACTGTCCCTAGCCCTTTCCTCCCAGCCAGCCCTCACCGGGTCAGCCCAGGGATGTATCGTTAAGAGAGAAAAAGAATTGCCCAGACTTTTGGCCCAACGCTGATATTATTTTGTTTCTGGAAAGCAAAACAAGTTCTGCAGAGGAGAGGAAATTTTCAAGGAAAGATTTTGGGGCTAAAGGAGAGTGCAGTGTGAATGGTGGAGAAATGGTAAAAGTAGCCCTGTGGCGAGGGTAGTGGGAAGATCTAGGAAAATTGCTTTTGGGTTTGAGAGGACACGGCCCTAGGAAGGAAGGTCTAGGGCAGCAGGAGAGGTCAGCAGGAAGAAACAGTGGGGCTCAGATGTGTGCAGTCTCAAGACGGGGCCGCAGTCCAGGTAGCATTGAAGAGAAAATTCATCATTGGTTTGGGAGACTGCATGGCTATTATTTCTTTTCAAAAAAAAATTTTTTTTTAAACTTCAATCTTAAAAGGGGCCAAACTCCTTCAAAGTATATCTCTACTTAAAAACTAGTTTTTACCTTTATGAGTAGCCATAATTAAATGGTTCTTATCTGCTCTTGATTATTGCTAATGATAACACATAACATACAAGAAGCTCCAACTGTGCACTAGGCATTCTATGGAACTTTCAAAAGACACACTTTTATTGAATTCCTACAGCCATGTTATGACAGCAAGTCTGTCTTTTTGTTTTCTTTTTTTTTCATATGTGGGTATCAGGAGTCGAACTCAGGACCTCGTGCTTGCCAAGCAGGCACTTCTGCCACTGAGCCATCTCACCCGCCCAAGTCTGTCTTATTTTAACAATGAGGAAATAGAACCCAAGGGATGTCAGGTCACCTGGCCAGAGTCACAGACAGGTGCGCCATAGGATTTGAATCCAGCAGTCCGGCCGTCTGGCGGCCCAGTTCACTCTCTGCCCTCTTGTGTAGTAAATCATGAATTCCTGAGGGTGAGGATTAAAAGCGCTCTCCTCTTAGTCCGCCTCTCACGCCCTCCCCCTACACAACGCAGAACCTCCTATCCCAGGCGCTTTGAAGTATTTATTAGTAGCATGGATATCTAACGCTTCCCCTCTCTTCTGCCCCAGGCTCTAGGGAAAAAACTCTGGACTTCTAATTAGAGCTAAGTCTTCAGAATAACAGAGGGGGAAGAAAAATCCTTCAATTCTCATTAAGCTCCTAATGAGTTTTATTGCAGGCACAGATGAAGAGAGGAGTAGTGACCATTTTAGATCTTGCCTCAGTTGATCTGCAGTTGTCATTATCATCACATACACTGTGAAGTCTCAAGTTAAGACTTCGGAATCTTTTCCTTTGAAGAAAATCTCACTGGGAACAGCAGCTGCTTTTAAGAAGCCCCGCTGCGCCCTGGGCAGATGTGCGGGGAGGAGCCATGCACGTGCCCTTCCTGGGGAGGCTCTGTGCTTTCCTGAGCCTCAGGCAGGCACCGCAGCCTTTACCTCCATCTTTGGGTCTGCTGCTGAGGCTGCCAAGTATTTCTGCACAGCAGAGACCTCCTCCCTTGGATGAGGAAGGGAAGGGTGCTACAGAACCCCTCAGACATTCAGCAGAGCACCTCACCGGGCTCCCCGGGTGGGTGGACCAGCCTACTGGAAAGCCAGCAAGGCCTGGAGCTCACCACAGCAAGTACATGAATCAGCAGCGGGGCCCCTTGACCAGAAAGGCTCCTGACGCCCTCTTGTTAAGCAGTATTTGACTTGGCCCAGTTCCAGTAAAGAGAAGGAGCCAGAACATCTTAGACGGGGTTTGACCTTTGGGCAGTGAGGTCTCTCCCTGCCCCTGTGAAGTCCTTGTCCTGAGTCACGTGGGCCCTGATTCCTCTGCTGAGACAGTAGTTGTTTCCTTGTGGTCGTTTTTCCATCTTCACCAGAGAAGCTCCAAACGAGGTGATCAACACAGCATCACGTGAAGCGAGGGACCCGGACGCCAGCCAGCCGTGCTCCAGCGCCAGCTCTTTCTCTAACTACAGTAGCTGCTTTTCCATCTCTTGCATGTGCAAGGCATTATATCATTGTAAGCGTTATGTGCCCTGAATTAGCAGGCTGAGTGATTGAGAGCTCCGGCTCAGGAGCCAGCTGGCTGCTTTGAATCCTGGTTGCGTTACTTTCTAGCCGTGTAACTTGTGTCTTGCTCTGGGATGTAAAACAGGTAGTACTAATAGCTTCACCTATGAGCATTAGATGAGTTACTATGTGCAAAGCACAAAAGCGACTGGCATGGTAGATGCTACAACATTCATGAATAACAGCAATAACAACAGAAAGAGCTTCAGAACTCTTTGAAGGAGGCAGCCTTTACACTTATTTCAAGGATTAGGAAACAGTGGTTCAAAGCAGTTTCTGAGCTACAGAGAGAGGGAGTTGGGATTCAAACCATGATCTTACCCAAAACGCCTCCCTGGCCATCGGTTTCCTCAATTGTAAGATACAGGGACAGAGGAGCTCTGAGCTTTTTCAAACCCTACGATTCTACAAACCACTGCCCTTGATCCCGGTCCTGTCCATAAAACCTGCAACAATTCTCTCTCCAAAGGCTTTTCCTTTCCAAATTCAAGTCAGATAGCCCCAGCCCTCCCTTGTCTAAAAACCCGTCGTTGTACCCTTGTGTCTGACCCAGCTTTGAGTTCCTCTGTTGTCGGAAAGGCCAAGTTCTAAGGTGCAGACACTGCTCCGCTCATCTCCCATCATCCCCCTCCTCGGCAGTGCTTTGGTGCTTTCCCAAGGGCAGGATGACTCCCCTCCTCTTGTGTTCACCCACCTTTTCTTCATTCTTCTCTGACTCAGTATCTTTGCGGAATGCGAAATGTCTAAAGGTAATAGTCCATTTTGTTCTGTCAGGTATTTCTCCTCTAAAATTCTATATTAACCAAGTTTCTTTATCGCTCCCTCTCCCCCCGAAAAAATATACACAGTTCCACACAGTTTATAATATTGTGCCACTTCCCTCTCACCAACTTTATGTATTGGAGCTCTCCCCATATCTGCCTGTGCTGGCTGTGCTTAATTCAGTGTGGATACATATGTGTAACTGTTGTCCTCCGGGCAGACATTAAGGATGTTTTCAATTTTTTGACTACAGACAATGCCACAACGAATATGCCTGAATACACTTCTTGCACATAGATATATTTTTTCTAGCATAAATACCAAGGTAGAATTTCTGTGTTACAGAGTATTAAATTCCGATATATAAGTTTTCTTTACTTCAGCTGTCACCTCTTAGCTCACCCTAGCTCAAAGCTAGGATTTGGGGCTGCGATGGGAAGGGTGGCTATTAGGAGATTCTACTGCGTGCAGCTGGGGATTCACCAGAATCTAATTTTGCTGCCACCCCACCTCTGAGCATGAGAACTCATTTGTCCAAGCTCCTGCTTCTGTTTGTTGCCTTTACTGTGCCAATGGTTCGCCCTGCTTTTCTGCATGTCAGCGTCTCTGAACTTTGTACCTGCATCTCTGAGGTGCCTGATATCCACTGACGGGAGTCTCCCTCAATCACTGCTGAGCTGCAGACCTCCACGGACTCAGCAGTTCTTGGCCTGGCTCTGCCCTTGACTTGGAGGATTCTGACCCCATCTGTCCTTTTTACTTACACCATTGCGTGGATGCCGTAGGTCCCATTAGAGTCCATATTCCCCAGCTCCTGCTGTGAGAGTAATATCCTAAAATGACCCTTTATGGTCATCTTGCCCTCTCCTCAAGTTCTGTCTGGACTTTGCGACTTCCCGGCATGGTGGCTGCCCAAGCTCACATACTGCTTATTGGTTTTTACGTTGTCACACAATACTGATTATTTTTCATTTCTAACCATATCTCTGCCTCCCTTCTCCTGGTTTAAAAAAGAACACATTTCTTTTTCCTATCTCTATTCTTTGATATTCTTTAAGGCTGGTATTTTTCCTAAGTATTCAGCTCTGCAATATTTACCTACCCTTACTTACCTAATATACTAAAACACAGTTTATTTCCAAGTCTATTTCCAGTTGATTTCCAGCCTTCCTTCTTCTCTGCGCTCCACGAATGTATTTCCGGTTGTCTCCATAACATTCCATGTGGATGCTTCCAATCACTTCATTTTCAATATGTCTAAACTCACAAAGCCATCTGCTGCCACCGCACCCCATCTGTTCCCTTTCCACTTTTCCCTATCTCTGTAAATGACACCACATTTTCCTAATCACCCAGACTGCAAATCTTGGCGTTATGTCTGATTTCCTTCTTTCTTTACCTCTTCTATGCAATCTACCACTAAATCCTGCTGGCTTTTTCCCTTTAAAAATAACGTTGCAGGTGACTTCTGGTTGAAAAAGGAATTGCGTACATTCATTTGTCTCTGCTTCTTTCTGAAACATCACTTAGGTGGCAGTAAAAGTATTTTTTAAAAGCAAAAATTTATGCTAAAAAGGGAAAGGAGAAAGCCACAAGTTGGAAAGTAGATACATGAATAATAATTGATTTAGCAAATCTGAAAAGTGTACAATGTAAGGCAAGAACACAAATTTCCTAGGAATATCCCACTTTTTACATCTCTGAACAACTCGATGGCCCAGAAATTAGAGGTACTGTGGAATGTTAAGAAGTGGGGTATGTGACTGCTAATCCTGATATGTCAACCTCACTGGATTACAAAACTAGCAAGAGCCCACTCCGGGGCACACTCTGGGCGGGTCATGGAGGCATGGCCTTGGTCACTACAGTATATATGGTCCCTCACTCATTCCTCTCTGGAGGTGTTTCCTTGCTCTGCTTTCTGGCAGCCACAAACTAAGCAGCTTTGATCCACCACACCCCTCCACCATGATGTTTCTGCCTTGGAGCCAGCCAACCATGGACTAATCCTCCCAAACTATGAGCTAAATTAAATATTTTCTCCTTCAAGTTGTGGGTGTTGGGTGTTGTGTCTCAGCAACAGGAAAGCTAACTAATATAGGGTAAGGGGCTAAAGAGAAAGATAATCTGAATGCCTTTTGGAGGCAGGGAGAACCCCAGTTGCTCTTCCCTTATGCCCCTACTCCAGACAAAGATTAGAAGTTCATTCTCTGGAATAGTGGGTTTATGGCCAGGAACACCCATAACTATTACAGGTGGCATTCTTAATACAGGTGCTGGTGAAAAGCTTATGTTCTGAGTGCTGAGCCTTTGGTAGTCTGCCTCTGCCAACTCTCAGAGCTGAAGCTTCTCTAAGACAGTAGATGAAAGTTACCTGTCTGGGGACTCAGAGAAAAGACCTAGAGACACTGAGAGCAGATACTTCCTAGTGACAGGGCCTGACCATATCGTATCCTAGGAAAGCCTTCAGGTCCTGCCCACACCACCCACCTTTTAAAGCTTAAAACACAGAGACTTATTGTCTCACAGTTCTAGAGATTTAATGGCTGTTATGGTTTAGATCTAAAATGTCCCTCATAGTCTCATGTGTTCAGAGGCGGGGCTTTTGGAAGGTGATTGGGTCACGGGGGTTCTTACTTCATCAATGGTTAACCCACTGGTGAGAGCGTAATTTGATAGCATTATTGGGAGGTGATGGGAACAGGAGTGAAGTCTGGTGGAAGGGAGTGGTTCATGGAGGTGTGACCTTGGGGACTCTATCTTGTCCCTGGACCCTTCCTCTTGTGCTATTTCCTTTTCTTTCTGCTTCCTGGCTGCCATGAGGTGAGTGGTTTTACTCTGCCACACACTTCTGCTGTGATGTTTCTTCTTCATCACAGATGTAAAAGCAGTGGAGCCAGCCAGCCATGGACTGAGACGTCTGAAACCATGAGCCAAAATAAATCTTTCCTCTATTAGTCCCAAGTATTTGGTTACAGTGATGAAAAGCTGACTAACACAATGTCTCAAATCCAAATGTCATCATGGCATCTTTCTCTTAAATCTCCTTTTTAAAAAATCTATCTTATGAATAGATAGAGAAAGATCACCAGACTTTTCAGAAAAGCCTTCAATAAGAAAGACAGAAACCAAAACACAAAGAGAAATTAAAAGAAACAGAGATCATGCAAGGAAGAAGAAAACTGGAAAAAATACCTCAGTCTTCTATTATTAGTCTCAAGATCCATGTGAATATTTTACACTATGAAATAAGAATGGAAGTGCTAGGTTAGAAAAACAAATGGACATATTCAGAGAACAAAAAAGAGCTTTTGGAAGTTAAAGACATGAGAACAAAATTTAAAACTCAGTAGAAATTTTAGAAAATAAATTTCTAAAAGAAAAAAAAGAAAGAAAAACTAAGATGGAAAATAGAGAAATACCAGAGACCAGAAGCAGCAAAAACAGAAAGGAGGAAATTATTAAAGAAATAATTTGTAGGCTGGGGATATAGCTCAGTGGCACAGCACCAGCCTGGCAAGCATGAAGGTCCTGAGTTTGATTCCCAGTACCAAAAACAAAAAAAAAACTGAAAAATGGGCCGGTGATATAGCTCAGTGGCATAAATGCCTGCCTGGCAAGCGTGAGGTCCTGAATTCGGTTCCCGGTACCCACATAAAGAAAAAAAAAGGAAGAAAGAAAAAAAAGAAATACTTTGTGAAAATATCCTAGAACTACAGGACATGGGTGGCCGGACTAATAGGGTCCACTGAATGCCACATGATTTAGAGCACAAAGTGTGGTCATTATGAAATTGCAAAGTACATGGGAAGATTCCAAACTCTTCCAGAAAAAAAAAAAAAGAAACATGTTTCAAAGGGTAAGAATCAAGGTGGCACCAAACTTCATTACAGAGCAGTTGGAAGCTCAAAGACAATTGAACAATGTCTTAAAATTTTTGAAGGAATGTGATTTCCAAGCTAGAATTTTATACTTAATCAAACTAGCAAATTTTAATGGTAGAGTGTAATAAAGGCCTTTTCAGGCATGCCATGTCCCCAAAAAATTTTACCTCAAACGCAATTTTAAAAATAAAGATAATGGTGGATGCAACCCACTAACATAAGAGAGCAAATGAAGACAGGAGAAAAACTAGAACCCAGGCAGGGGTGACAGACAAAAGTGCTGTGTACAGTAGCACATGCTGTGTACAGTAGCACAATCCTAGCACTGCTGGGAGGCTGAGGCAGGAGGATCAAGATTGAGGCCAGTCTGGACAACTTAGTGGGACTCTGTCTTAAAAATCAATCAACTAATGAATGAATCAATCAGATTCTGTCTCAGAATAGAATAAATAAATAAGAAATGGAATAGGGATTAGCTCATTATGAAGATCCTTGGTTCAATCTCCAGCACAGCAAGAGAGAGAGAGAGAGAGGGAGAGAGAGAGACAGAGAGAGAGATAGAATTAGGGTAAAGGAAAACTGAAGGTTAAAGTTGTACACCATGCAAGGGGCAGCCAGTCTAAACTGGAGCAAATCTGAAAGCTCAAGGAAAGACATCTTCAAGAGGAAATTGATAGCTACTTTTATCCTCTTCCCTCTTTTTTCTCCTCTTCCTCTTATTCTCCTTGTACTATAACGTGGGTCCTCTTAAATTGCTTTTCCATGAAATAGTTTCCTTCTATTATTTCAAAACACTACTTGATCATTGTAACAAATCAAGAAAATACTAATAGCTCATATTAGTCAAATGTTTGCTAAGTATTAAACACTAAGTACATTTTATATATTATCTCAATTAATATTCACCTGAGCCCTATGAGTTAAGAATTTTGTGATCTCCACTCAAAGGAGAGAGTAAGGCACAAAGAGGGGAAGCAACTGACACATATGAGAAGTGGTAGAGTTGGCTAACTCTGACTCTGGAGCCCATGATCTTAACCACAATATTATGCATTAAAGGGAAACTTAAATTCTCCACATTGCTTCAAATTCATGAGGTACTCCCTGGTAACCATTCAGTGTGCATCTTGTCACACATTTTTCAAGTTCATATGAATATATGAGCATACACATATATATGGGATTCTTTTCCTTCTTAAAATATTGAATGATAATGTATGTTTTCATTTTATTTCGACTAACACTTATGGAGCATACATTTTGTGCTTGACACTGTAGTTAGATATTGGGATGAAAAAAGTTATAAAGCCTGTTTACAAGTGGCTCCTAGATTAGTAAACTGAATATCCCAGTTTATTGAGAGTTATCATCATAAACATTATTTTTCAAAGAATTAGAGTATCATCAATACATTCAGTGGTAAGTTATACTATAACTACAAGCTTTTCTTGGATTCAGGAGCCACTTTGCACTCCTCAAATGCTTTTGCCTTTTTGTATGAAGGTCAGCTATCCTTGAATAATACAACAAAATTGCATGATTTGAATTTTCCACTGTTTGGATTCCAGGGCAGTAGAATGCATTTATTCTGCTCTGTGCTAACCTCTTAAATGCCACTCTTCCTCACGCTGTGCCAATCGAATGCCAACATTTACCTGGCCCCGGGCCATATACCATGGAAAAAATGTTTAAAAGTCTGGATAATGTTGACTGGGTTGTTTATGTGTCCACCTTTTGGGCTAGGGACAACCTTTATGGTCTATTTAGCAGAGATTTTATCTCATCACTTCACTGTTGTATGAATAAAATGGTAATAACTCAAAACTAAAACCTATTCAGTCAAGGATAAATGGTTGGTTCAAAGTGACGCTGGTTTGCTGAGTGCAGTAAGGAGAACGGAGAGTGTTCTCACAACTGAATTGTCTTTAGAGCTGCTAAGTTTGTGTTTATTTTTTAACATGTATTGCTCCAGGTCAGTTAAAGACAGCTTGAACTGTTGCTGTTTTCCTGGATTTTGAATGTTGTCTTTGTGAAATTGTCTTGTAGTTAACTAACATGCTTTGGAACTGAGTACACTTTCTCATTTGTCATCTTTACCCTGCATAGGTTTCCTGGGGTTTTGAATTTTGTCTGGTGATGGGAAAAACATTATTGATGTCAGGCTGATGAGAGGGCAAGACAGATCTGGTTCTTTATCTATAAAATCCATATTGTGTTGCAGACGGTTGCAGTGGCCTGTGTAAGGTCAGGGAATGAATCAAATCCTTCAAACTGGAGTTGAAATAAGATGACTTCAGCATGACTGGTGCTCCAGGGCTGGGAGCTGGTTTACTGGCTAGAATCATATTCCAGGGGCTGCTGCTGCACAGCTGTGATTGCAGTCCGCAGAGGATTGGTGCAGGGGGTTGTCTGAGGGTGCTGGGATTACAGCAATTTGCTCTGTTATTTTTTTTTGCCTGGTCAACTTTATTGAAGTATACTTTACAAACAACAAAGCACATAAAGTTTAAGGGTACGTATAAGTCAACAGGTTTAGGCAGATAAACACACCTGTGTAACTACCACCTCAGTCAATGTGCAAACTATTTCTAACCCCTCCAAAGAGCTCCTCATGTTCCCTCTTTATCGTTCTCCCCACCCCACAGGTGCCTGGCCTCTCAGCACCCCTGGCTGACGCACTTTTGTTGCTGTTGGTCAGACTTGTTCATCCTAGCGTTTCACATAAGCCGAATCTGTCTGTCTTCTATGGATTCGCATAATGTTTCTGAGATTCATCCACGCATGTATATGCAGTTTTTGCCTTGTTGGTGTGAAATCATATTCCACTGTAGGAATAGATCAAAATGTGTTCATCCAGGGCTGGTGAGATGGCTCAGCGGCATAAGCACCTGCCTGGCAAGCGCGAGGTCCTGAGTTCGACTCCCAGCACCCACATTAAAAAAAAATTGTTCATCCACTCACCTTTTGATCGGGTTGTTTTGGGCTGTTCCAGTCATTGGCTATTACGGCTAGAGTGACTATGAACGTTTGAGTTCAAGTTTTTGTGTGGACACACATTTACTTTCCCTTGGGTAAATGCCTAAAAGCGGAATTGCTGAGTCATCTGTTGAGTGTATGTTTAACTTTTTAAGAAGCTGTCAACTGGTTTTTCAAAGTTGTACCATTTTATAGTCCTACCAACCATATACGAGAGTTCTACTTGCTCTGATATCCTTACCAATATTTGCTATTTTTAGTCTCTTAAATCTTAGTCATTTGAATGGGTGTGTAATGGTATCTGATTGTAACTTTAATTTTAAAATCCATTTGATTATTTTATATCTTTGGTTGTAATGGCAAACTTATAGAAATTTCATAGCAGAAATTAGAAATCAATTAGTAGCCTCTGCCTAAGCTCACGCTGCCTGTCGCGTAGTTAGGCTCAGCCAGCCTGGACCGCCACGCCAGCTATAACTCAGAGACAGTTTGACTCAGCCTTATCTGACTGCATCCAGCTGCATCACCCGTACTTTCTAGCCTATAAACGTATTCTGTTTTGCTTGCCTATTCCAGGAACTTTCCACCTAGGACAGAATAACCCAGTCAAGGACATGCTTGCCTGATTTCACCCACCCACTCGGACAGCCCCCTCCCTAGCAGAGCCTGCCCAGAACAAATCTGCCTGACAGCATATGCCTCAGCCTATGTAACCAATCATATAATAACCTGCAATCAGCTTTGTATTTCCAACTTGCAAGAATGTATTTAAGCTGAACTCTAAGCTGACTCTACGCTGATGATTTGAGACCTGATTCTCCTCAGCCCACTAGCGTAATAAAGGTTGCCTTCCAACTCCTCAGGTGCGAAGAGTCTTCCATTTGGTTTGATATCAGATTTCTGTAACATGGTGAAGTATCTGTTTCAAATCTGTTGCCTACGTCAAATCACTTTTGTCCATTAAAATGTTTTGGTCATCTTGTTCTTGTGTTCTGAGTGTTTTTTATGTATTCTGAATAAAAGGCTTTTATCAGAAATGTTCTTTGCAAACAATTTCTCATAGTCTGTGCTTGTCTTCCCATTTTCTTAGAAGTGTCTTTTGAAAAGCAATAGTTCTTAAATATAGATGATGTTTAATCTTTCAAATTTATGCTTTTGGTATTCTGCAAAATCTTTGCCTATTCTGCTATTTTAAGTATTTCTTTTATTGATTAAAATGAATTATTATGATATAACTATGTACTTAGAAAGAATAAAGTAATCAATTTAACAATTATGAGAGCTAAGGAGAAAATTAAATAAGGAAATTGTAATGAGCTTCAGATCTCAACTTTCTTGTATATGTATTGGTCCAAGAGCTTGCAGAATGGCCCCCATATTCAAAAGGGGTGGCTGAAGAGAGTTTGATGAAGGGAATATTTACACCAGGGCACATAGGGGCCAACTTTCCAGCCACAGGAAGGACCAAAGGAACAATGCAATTTCTAGAATGCAAAGAGATCGATAGCTATAGGTGAGGTCCATCCAGCAGAAGATGTGGTCTTTGGTAGAGGAATATGGCCACTGCTGGCCCATGATCTGTCAGAGAAGGAGTCGGGTGAATAACTACCTCAGTCTCTCCTCCCATCCTTTGAATCTTCCTCTCCTCCTAGGAGCTAAACTCAACTGGAAGCAGACAGCAGGAAACTCAGCAAATGCTACCCATGAAGAGCAGCCCCTCAGAGCTGACTGTTGGTTCATTGGCATAAGGATCCCAAACTGACTAGGGGAAAACCTCGAATCCCAATGTACTGGAACACTGTATTTTTTTTTTTTTTTAATGTGGGTGCCAGGAGTCGACCTCAGGACCTCACGCTTGCCAGCAAGCGTTTGTGCCACTGAGCAATATCACCGGCACTTTTTTCCTTTATGTGGGTTGCAGGAGTTGAACTCAGGAACCTCGCGCTTGCTGGGCAGGCACTTATGCCGCTGAGCTATCTCACCGGCCCGATTGACTGTGTTTTTTGGTGTACCTATCACTCCCTTGGGCGGGACGCCTTACAGAACCACCAAGCTCAAAGTTGCTCTATCAACATAAGGAGCAAAAATTCCTCATATGGTTTATTAAATCAAATAGTAAGAGTAGCTACAACCCATTTCCATCCCTTGCTTCCCAAACATGATCGTTCTAGTTAGGAGTCGGTGGCGCTCTGTGTTGGCCTCTGGTCTCGTGCACATACTCGATCAATACAGGAGGAAGCCACTCCACCTGCAGGCTCTCTTAGAAGCAAGCAACTTGTTATCACTATTCTGTTGCTTGGTGGCTACTCTTTAAGGCAGGTAAGGCAAGGATAGGCTGATTGGGGCTGGCATATTTTATCTCTAGTTTTCAAGGCTTATTATTTTCCAGCTAACTCCTATGTCTGTGGAAACACAGTATTTTCGCTACAGTGTCCTATAATAGCAACTACTTCAATACGCAAAGGCTTATCGTTTTTAGGATTTTGGTTTCAGCTAACTATAGATGGTACTCTAGGTAACTATTTTGTCATCCTACACATGGATTATCTGTTATCACATTTTACCCATGGAAACATGGCCATTAATACCTTTAAATCTGGCCAGAACAGAGAACCAATTCCAGATTCCCACCCCCACCATTCAATTCTCCTGAAACCACTTCCGGTGTTAGTAGGTTCTTCAACCAAAGTTAGGCAGAAGAACAGAGGGCCTGTGAGGATGATGGGGTGGGGTTTATTATAGGAATGTGGCCTTATGTAATTATGTGGGGAGATAGAGAAGTGGAAATCTGGAAGAAGGGTGGGGGTGCTCAGAGAAGGCGTCACCAACCAGGCACTTTGGCAAGTAAGCACTTCCAGCTGCAAGAATAGTCATGGAAGGGGAGTGTGTGGAGAGGCTTTGTCTGGCCAGCACCTCTGCTGGTCCAAAGCCAATCACTTGGGGGTGTGCCTGGGGTTGCTGTTGGTCATCAGGACTGTTCAGTGGGAAGAAGAGCTGGCTAGGCACAGTGTGGGAACCCCCGGGCACCTCCACGTCCATCTGACAAAATTTAAAAAAACATTCAGAGAATAATGACTGTGGGTTTACTTCTGGCTTCTGAATTTCTCACATATATCTCTCTTGTGTAATTCTAAAATAATATAGTCTGAGGAAGGGGATTCTGGAAAATATAATTCCAAAACTGACCATGTTGACACAACACAAACCACCATATACAGTATAGACAGGTTTCTTGTCAACTCGACCAGTGAGTACTAGACTTACGTCTTTTCAGATCAGTAAATTATTTTTAAAATCAATAGGGATGAGGAATCATGAAACCATTCTATTTTATAAAAGAAAGAACATTTTTAGTACTAAAATTAATGGAGGACATAACATCATAATATAAAATAATCCCTTCAATTGAAAATATAGATTTATGGAAATTCATTACTATAATCTTTATTTTTATTGTTTTACACCAAAACTTCATTTCAGATCCATCTAAGGGAATAGATTAGGCAATATCAGGGATTTTTTTTTTTTTTTGGCCTCATACTAAACCGATAACAAATTCAGTAATATTTCTGCCTTTCAAAAAGGGCATTTCTTCAGCCCATTACTTGTGCAGCAGATAAGGTAAATTAACTGAACTTATCTGTATGACTTTAATTTTTTTGTCATTAGAGCAAAGGTGAAACTTCTTAGGTGAACTAGATTTTAGTGAGCTGGAGGAGAAGACTGAGAAACAGACACAACTGATAAGCTTAACCCCTACTCAAGAGCACGTGATTGTATGTTTTTACCACCAAAACTACTCAAAGTTGCAGAACTGGAGCATTTGAACTGGAAATCATTTCCATGGTTTCCTGACACCACTGATTCCTCTTGAGTGTGTTAATTGATCTGACTTCAGATTTCCAACCTTGGTATTAACATTTTTCTAAACAAAAACATTTACTTTATTGAGAAATATTAACATTTTTCTAAACAAAAACATTTACTTTATTGAGAAATATTAGCATTTTTCTAAACAAAAACATTTACTTTATTGAGAAATATTAACATTTTTCTAAACAAAAACATTTACTTTATTGAGAAATAATAAACCTATCAGTATTTCGGATGATGGGGTAGCACATAGCGTGAAAATGTGGGAATATGGGGTTGTCCTAGTTGTTCAAGGGGTCCTTCAGGCTGGATCTTTTTACCTCTAAGGTATCGTCTTCTCTTTGTTCCCTGCTGCGGGCAGCTTTTGGTGGACAGCTCAGGGTCCTGTCTTCTGCGTATCATGGAAAGGAATCTCTTCCTCAGCCAGGGGAAGAGCTGCCCCATGTGCAGACAGGCAGTGGTCTGTGGTTTGGGAGTGTCCTCTTCTGGCTGTGCTGAGGAGGCTGAGGGCTCTGTGATGCCTGACTTATAGCTGCCACTTGCCTCACCTGTCATCTGGGCAAATTCCTCTTTCTCATGCATCACAGGCAGCTCTGGGGATGGGACAACATCTTCATTGTCTGATGGTTTGCAGGCAGGCAAGTCCTGACATGCCTCCTGTCCCTGATGAGTGACCTGAGCCAGGTGTGGAGGGGAACAGCTGCTCACCTGGAGGTCTTCAATCGGAGCAAGTTCAAAGAAATCCTGGTCATCATCTTTCTTCTTTCTCTCAATTTTTGTTTTATGATTTTCTTTGTCAGTGTTTTGATTTTCATTGTCATCCTTTTGGATTTCTTCATCATCAATGTGAACATCCTGAAATGTCTTCAGCAGTTTCCTGAGACCATCCAGGTTGCCTTCGGTAAGTTTTGTTTCATCTTTGGGGCACCCGTCCAGCAACGCCTTGCCTCCACGTAGCTTTTTGTGAGAAGTTGATTTTTCAAAGTCGTTATCATCAGCCCAGGCCACAGTGATACCTAGTTTGTAGATCTGCTGTGGGTCATCCTGAAGTAGTTTTTGTAGGCTGGGCCTTCTCTTTTTCCTTTTAGGACCCTGTGTGCCTTGGATAGGAGGGATGAGTTCACCTGAAGAACACACACTGGGAGTCATGTCTTCAAGAAAGATGATGTCCTCACAGGATGAGGGATCTTCACAGGGGAAATAGCCTCCAGAGAGGCTCAGTGTGGATTTGGTTTCACAGTTGCAGTCCTCTGTGTCAGAAGGGTTACTGCTAGGGGATAAGGATGCCATGGAATTGAAGAGCCAATATAAAAGTCTCTGTCAATTCAGGAAGCTTCCAAAGGGGAAAAGTTGCAAAATACTGGGGAGAAAATTCGCTGCCAACTCCTGGAGCATCAACAGGAGATGTGAGAGAGTCTTCAGCTCCCAAGGCTCTGTGGCTAATGGTCAGGTAGGTCATAATACATCTTCTATGACTCTTGGTTACCATGGCAATATGCAAAAGAGTATAGCCAGACAGTAGGAATAGTGAGAAAAAGGGTAGGAAACCACAGGATCTATTCCCTTCCTTTCAAAACACTGTGACCACATACCATGCAGGCTGAAGAGTCCCTCCTGAGGCCAGAAGGAACAATGCCACAGGGTGGGGGTTACTCTTGGGGAGTCTGAGGTCATTCCTGTCCTCAGAGAACTGAGGCCTTCTTTGTGGAGATCCACATAAACAGCCTTGTCTAAGACAGGGCGGTAAGTGCAACAGAAGAGCCTAAAACTTGTGTCCTGATGATACAGGAAAAATAAAACTCCCACTCTGCTAGATGTCAGATGTGCTGAGTCCCTGTGCCCTGAAATCAAAGAATGAATTCCAAACAACAGAGGAGGTTAAGAGTAGAAAAGCTTTACTGGGGAATGGGAATAGCTCCTGAGAGACAAGAGGGGTCCAGGAGATGGGTTACCACTGAGGCCCTTTGTAAGGTGTGATTTGTGCAACAAAGTCACAAATGTGGGTGCAAGGTGTGTCAAACTATAATCAATCTCTAGGATTACAAGTATCACTGCTTAGCTAATATTAATCCAATAGGGAAGCAGGGCACGTAGCAAGGTCACATGGATGATATCATTAACCTTGGCCTGTCTATGACTCCTAAAACAGGAACATTTTGGGGAAAGGATGGGCCAAGGTGTTCTGGTCACCCACCCAGGTGTCTGATGTATATCTGGATTTAATCAACTGGGTGGTACCAATTATAATATAATCTCAATATTTTATTCATCCCTTAGGGAAGTATGTAAGGCCATTGCAATTTTAATCTCAGCCTTATCTTCTTCAGATGCACCTCCAGCCACAATTCTGATGTCTCGGCCTTTCACTGACTTCCTTAAGAGAGCCCAGTCCCTTTCTGACTGTATATTAATTTTTACCTAACTTAGCTTCCTGTAATATTCCCCCCTCAGAAGAGGTATCCCCAACTGCAGTTAGGGAAGAATGGGCAAAGTTTCAGTCTAGCTGTTTTGAGCTGAGAAGGGTCAGTGTAGGGGAGACTGCAGTCAGGGGCCTTCTCCAGGAAGCTAATCTAACGGGCCTTGGATAGAAGTCATGTTGGGGTTAGCTGTTATGAACTCCCTTTACAAGGTTGATCTACTGGATCCCAGTAAAAGGAGTCTGGCACATTGATCATTGGTTCCATCTGCATGATCACTTGGAGTTTGGCAGTTTCTAGGCAAAAATAAAATTTCCCAGAAGATTAAAGCATGTATAATCAAAGCATAAGCACTAGAATAGAAAGGCAGATTGGGGGAAACAAGTCACATCCAGACACTGCTCTTAAGGGATTGAAATAATGATTGTAACCAGCTGGCTTTTACACCTCTCTAGTGATTGAAGTCATCTATAAGTCTGATGTTTCTTTGTCACAAATCCTTCGAGTTTTAGCTATAAAAAGATGGAGAGTTTGGTGGTTTTGAAAGACAATTTGAGTTAAGGAATTTAAAGATTCTTGCTGAGCTTTTACAGTTTCCATTGTAGTTTTTTTTTTTTTTTTTTTTTTTTTTTCATCAATGAACCATAACAGTGGTCAGCTACAAGTGTAGCTGGAAACTGACAGCAGGGGTCAGTGATTGGAACTCCTTTCTATATCTAGCCTCTATTATTATGGCATTATTTTTATACATCTTTTGGTTATACTTTTCTGCTGGGTGTTTAAGACCAGTTAAAGTGAGACCTGTGCTGATCAAAAATAACCTCTTATTATCCATCAAGGTCAGTTAAAACTCCTCAGGCATTACTTTTGGAACGAGAGCCTCTCAGCTCCTCTGTCAGTGTTGGCCGCCAAGATGGCTCACAGTCTTGCTTGACCAAGTTGCTTCCTGTGAAAGCATGGGAAACTTTTCCCAATTTGGCACCCCGACCCTCCTTTTTGGCACACTGTGCGTTGATTGACTCCTGTTCTCTGGGGGGGGGGGGCAACAATCTCCCTGTTCCGGAGATTGGGCGACTCACCAAAGTTGTAGGATCTTGTAGAAAAGTAGAAAAGGTCCCTTTATGTCCTGGGTCCCTGTCAATCTTGGAGGACCAGGGTCAAAATGTTTGCTGTCCTCTTAGGCCATTTACCCTTTTAGCTCTGGTCTCCAAACCTCGGTCATTGAACACCCAGAAGAGAGATCAGTTACATCAGTATTGTAGTGCAAGCAATAGGTTTAAGTTTATGATCTTATCTAGATATTGAACACCTTGAAGTATATAGTATAACCAATGAACTGTTATTTCTTTACCAACTATTCTTGTCTTAGAAGTTGAATCCCTGTAGAATGTTAATAGATAACAATTATAAAGCTTTATAGAGAAAACTTGAGGTTTAAGGCCACATACCATTTCAACATGACAATCATGATGACATTATATCTCTGAAATACTTTTAAATGTCCACTTTAGTATAAAAAAGCTTTTTGTCAGTTATCTTTATCTAATTACAAGATATTAAATGGTGTAAATAAATTTTTACCTAATTTGTTATCTTTTAACCATTTTTTGTTAACAGTGATATTTAAGTAGAATATACTTGTTTATAGATGTACTTTGTGGATTATTAATGTCTATCTCTAATCATTAGAGTGACATTGTCTGGGATGCACAGTGTTTAGGTACCTTTAACTGTTATAACACAATTACATAACAACCACACCAGCACAAACCTGAAAACATATCCACATCGTCTGGCTGTTGTCTTATGCCGGGTTGGCAGGTACATTTTATCGCAAATAGCTGGAACACCAGTAAGGGAATGCCAGATATTTGAGCCTAAAAAGTTTATCACCATAAACAAGTGGGTTGGCCAGTATTATTAACATTTTTGACTGAGTACTCTTTGTGGTGGGTGGTTGATGCATTGAAGATTTTGAGCAACATTCTTGCCCCTCTACCCACTAAGTGCCAGTAGCATTTTTCCTCTGGTTGTGACAACCAAAATATATCCCCAGCATTGCCAAATGTTGACAGGGGTGTAAAGCAGTCTCTTCCTCCTCATTGAGAACCAGTGATCTAACTTTAACCTGAATGCAAATATAAAAATATGAGGGGGCCGGTGAGATGGCTCAGCGGCGTAAGCGCCTGCCTTGCAAGCGCGAAGGCCCGAGTTCGACTCCCGGATCCCACATACCAAAAAGGGGCCGGTGATATCGCTCAGAGGCACGGGTGCCTGTCGGCGCGCGAGGTCCTGAGGTCGTCCCCCCGGTACCCACAAAAAAAAATAAAAAAATAAAAAAATAAAAAAAAAATAAAAATATGAGGGATACATGAACGTCCTAGACAGAGGGGGGAGAAATCACTTTGGGCTGCTGCCCTTAGACAAAGAAAGGAGAAGAGTAAGCACAATGATTAACTGCTGTGGCAGATGCCTTTCGATGTCTTGCTTCATAGTCCCTGGGCCTGTCTGATTCTGACAGCAAACACAGCGGACAGTCCTATGTGAATGCAGACTCACCTTGCACTGATGTTGTTCCATCTCCAGGACGCACCCTGTAACTTTCTGCATTCTGTCCCACAGCCCATTTCACTAACAGGGGACCTGCTGGGTCAGGACATAGTGCAGTTCCTAGGTGCACGTGTGTGGGCGTGTTGGGTGGAAGGGAGCATGTCAGCCACGTTGGGTGTGGGCAGCTAACAAGCTCAGAAGCAGGGCCTACAGTCTTTGTCTCCCCATTCTTGGGCAGAGAATCTGGGAGGCATTCTAGATATTTCTCTGGAAGGCCCTATGGAATGGAACCTCACTGCCCTGTCTGGTCACCTCAGTGTCATACCATCATAGTAGGTGGCTCTCTCTTTCTCATCTCTCCCTCCTTATGTCTTCACTCTCAGATCACCCAAGTGTTTAACCCAAGCTCTATTGCAGGGAAACCCAAACTAAGGCAGCAGACTTTCTGGTTTGTATAGCAAGTTATATCCACCATCTAAAAACATACCTGCATTCAAAATCCAGTCCATAGAGGAAATTGTATGTTGTTGTTTTTCAGCTTATTTCCACAGCAAACAGAAAGATCCTGCCAAGAAGACAAAAAGACACTGTCTTTCTTTACCCTTTCAACTTGCTACAAGTCATTGAATCTGTCCATTCATCCAACAAATATTTCTTAGGCACGTATTGGTCCAAGAGCTGGAGGATATATACAGTAAATGAGATAAGCAAAAACCTGTCTTCTGCAACTTGCATTCTAGTAAGAGAAGACTACAACCCATGCAATTCAGTCATGGTTGTAGGTTAGACAATGAAAGGAAGAGGCTGTTGGAAGTGGGACTAATTGGCCTGGAACTCAAATCCCCAACTTAGTGTTTCTGTACCTGTCTGTGTTGGTCTCCTGCCAGCTTGCCCAATCTTGCCAGGCATGCCTCGTCTTTCACACAACCCCACATTTCTGTCAAATGTGTGTGTTTCTCCCTGTTTTTCCAACAGCTTTATCTTTCCTGCAGGTTGAGGGTCCCCACTCCTGTAGCAGTTCCAGCATTGCCCAGCTTCAGCCACTCCCCGTGCCTCCCTGAACACTGCTCGGTTGGCTGTGAGCTGTGACAAAGCTTCAGCCTCTTGTATTCCTGGCACATTTCCTGCCACCAGGCCCCTCTTACCTCTCTCACATGCACGCAGCACTGATGAGACGGCTCTTGCTTTGGATCCCGATTCGTGAATTTACATTTTCCATGGGGTGAATCTCGAGCTGGATGAGCCACATGAAGCAATAATATCTTGCTTGATAAGAAACGTGCCAGGCTTCTGGGGCACAGAGAACATGCACAGTTGGGATCTGTAAATAGAAACAGCAGCAGGAAATAGACCGAGGTGGGGGCAGGCAGTGATTTGCAAGTAGACCTCACATATTTTCCTTAGAGGAAATTAGCAGGTCTCATCCCCGTGCCCAATGGCATTTTGGAATTAATTCTGTCTTAGAAACAAAGGGTGATTGTCAAGGTAAAGATTAAACATCCTCTCCTCCTTGACTGGTGAAATTGATGTTTTCCACGCCCTGACAAGGGTGAACTCAGTAATGGTTTTGAACTATGGGTTGCAGGGATAACATTTTACATGTCAGGGACCCATGGGGATGACAGGTGTCCTGCGTATGGGCAGTGCAGGGCCAAAGCTCACCGGATGGCTGGAATCACGCTTTGGAACTTGTCTATCCCTGTCACCCAGGGTGACTGGGGCCAGCACTAACTCCTGAGCACCCGAGAGCAGTGTGGAGTGGGTGGCAGGTGGCAGGAGCCTCCCTGACTGCCCAGGTCTCCCCGCTCATGACTGTGGCACTCGATATGGGAGTCGAGAAAGGTTCTCAGCCTCAAGCTGGCTTCTGAGTCACCTCTAGTCGGATCTTCACAGTGGAAGCAAATCTCTACTCTACCACCAACTCAGAGCATTCTCCTGGGAGTCTGGGGAAGCTGGAAGTCATCAACACAGGCTACTTTCCTGTTAGTAGCTCCTATTAATATCTGTAGAATGCTTTTAGCAGCTGTAAAGTACTTTCCTAGTTCAACCCTGGGAGAGCTTTTCAGATGAGAAACAGGGTCAGAGATCGCAAAGGAAATATATGGAGGATTCAGGACTTAGAGCCAGATCTGATCCCAGAGCCGGTGCTTTCTATACCATATCACACATTTGGCCTAAATATTTGCCAGCCATTCATTCTGGGACAATTATTTTGTGTACGGGTTTGTCATTCTGATGTGACAGAAATCTTTTTTGCAGGACGGAGGAGCATATTTTATTTAAAAGTGCATTAAATTAAAACTCATGAGCCTCGAATTCAAGTCCCAGTTTGGCCACTAGATGGCTGTGTGACCCTGAACCAGTCTCAACCTCTCTGGCCTGACATCTGTTAACCAAGAGGCTCAAACCTGATGTTGTTTTTGGCATTTCACAGTTGGAAAACTCTCAGGGGAGCCCCGTTGTGTTATGGAACACCCCACAGGTGCCAGGAGGACATTTCTTTCTGAAAAATAAGCCCCAGCTCTGAGAGTCCCACCAGGGTTGATTTATATCAAGTCAAAGATGTGGCCTTGGAGCCCTGTGGTTCTGACTAACCGTACTGGCCAGCTTTAGTTACCTGGTACTTTGTAACCCAGAGTTGTGGCTTAAACACAGCAAGGATTTGGTATCCTTACAACTCTGGGATTGGTGTGCTCCCCTGGGCAGGGCTGCTCCCCTGGTCCCTGCATGTGGCCATGTTCAGCTGGCATGTTCATGATGGCCTTGCTCACACGTTAGATTCTGTCGGCTGCTGGCTGGGGGCCTCAGTGCTCCTCAGCTTGTCTGTCCAGCAGGTTGGCTGACTTCTTTCCATGGCAGTTCAGGGCTCTGAGGGAGTGAAAGAACAAGCTACAGGGCCTCTGAGGGTCTGGGCTTAGCAGCAGCATCCTTTCTGTGCATTCACAGCAAGTTGGAGCCACACTAGATTCCAGAGAGAGAGAGAGAGATGGGAAACTGATGCCTCTACCTCTTCTCTACCTCTTGGCGGAAGTGGTGACATAGGACCATTGCAGAAGAGTGAGAAGTGTGTCATCCTTTAAAACAGTGAGCAGAAGGAGAAGGAAAATATCCCTCAAAGAACGGGTGGCTCCAGAAAATGGCACAGCATGGGAGACTGCGGGCCTGGATGCGCACCATTATCTGGGGCAGTTGTGGTGAACCTTTTAGAGCTGAGCACCCAAACTGCAACCCAAAACCCACTTATTTATCACAAAGTCCCAACACTGTAATTAAACCTGAATACTGATGTTTTAGTTTAGAAAAAACAACTCATACATTAAAACAAAATACGCATGTGCTGTAGGTCTGCCACCACTGACCTAAAGCGTCCTTAGAGCACAGTGGCTCGTCCTGAGCACACTGTGGGCTCCGGGAGCGGCACTGGGGCGATGGATGCAGAGCTAAAAGAGCGGTGGATGTAATGCCTGCCTTAAGCCACCTCATCTCCCCATGTGAGCTTTTCCCCTCTCTTCTCTCCCTTCCCCTGAGCTTTTCCCCTCCTCTCACCACTGACTTTTATCTTCCCAAACTGCGTACTTGGTTTTTCTGGGGGGAGAAAGGGTCTGATGGACAGTCGTCTTCATCTGCAACCTAGGCCTGTGCCCGTACATGTGAGGCTGCACCTTGGGCGTGTCCATGCACAAAGTCATCTGGGAGCCATTTGGAGGTGGTGTCTTTGTAAAAATTGGGATTTGGGTTCTTTATAAAGGTTTGGCTGTCAAATTATGCCATGATCCTGAACAAATGCTATTGTCTTACACTCAGG
Organism: Erethizon dorsatum; assembly: GCA_028451465.1. NCBI lineage: Eukaryota > Metazoa > Chordata > Mammalia > Rodentia > Erethizontidae > Erethizon > Erethizon dorsatum. The sequence continues at coordinate 90,884,868 of CM051828.1, read as the reverse complement.
CTCTCTCTCTTTCATTTGTTTTTGTTATCTGGCAGCCTCTGGAGGCAATTATGCTGGCATCAGTGATTTAGTCCAACACACAAATTTATGGATAGGTAAGAGACATGAAGTACAGAAAGGTAAAGTGATTAACTTTTCAGAACAAAACAAGAACCTAACCCCTGCTTTTGTATTTATTATCTATCTTCATCCTTTCAACAGCCCAGTGATCGAGTTCACAGGTGAGGAAGTCAGTATTTGGGGAATTAAAAAAGACCTGGACCTCCTGACTCCTCTTGCAGTATGATTTCAGTCCAGAATGTGGGGCTGGCTTATAGTTTAAGGAAGAGTATATTTGCCACCATTTTCCTAGGATCCCATGCTGATACAGGGATGATATCAGAACCTCTAATATGATATAAGGGAAATATGATAACTCCCAACCCGTTAGATGTCTGATACGCCGAGTTTGTGTTCTCTAAAATCAAAGAATGTATTCTAGGAACAATGGAGGTTAAGAGTAGGAAATACATATTGAGGGATAGAAATCTCCTGCCAGAGGGACAGGAGGGGACACCTGGAAAGTGGGTTGCCGAGGACCCCACTTCTCAGGGGAAGTTTTATGGAGCCCAACCATGTGGGTACAATGTGGGTTACAGCTATGATCATCCGATAAGATTATAAGTATCGCTGCTTAGGTGATACTGATCAATGGGGAAGCAGGCCACGTAGCGAGTGGGCATGGAAAGAACAAAGAACTTCTCAGGTAGGCAATGGATCCGGGGATCTTGGTTTGCCCACTGAGGTGACTGATGTCTATCTAGACTTTGTTAGTTTGTTACCACTTATCTCACCCCTTGGGGAGTGCGTAGGCCTGGTCTTTTGTTGTTATCTTGAGGCCTGGCCTCCAGCTGATGCTCTCCAGCCACGGTTGTAGTGTATTTTACACTTTTGTCTAGACTTTCTCTTGAGGGCCCGGGCCTACCTGACTGCCTATAACCTAAAGTAGCTGTCTATAATAATGGGAGCATTTTATTTTTGCATTTTATGCTATTTTTCCTTTGTTTACCCAAGGTGTCTCTATAAAGCGGGTTTTTCCCATACCCATTTATGCTAGATTTTTTGAAATAAACTTTTTGACGCCATTATTGGCTTGTTTTTTCCAGTTCTTTGAGACAAGAAGGACCTGGAGTACTTTTGATCGGTGAGGCTTTTCCAAAGGAACTACCCTATAACAGTTGGCAGAGCCCAACTGGGAGAGTACCTTTTGGTGTGGCCAGCCAGAAAAGAACATTTTGGCGTGGCAAGGCATGAGAGTAAGGCTCAGGAACCAGAGACCAAGGTAAGGCCTATGTGGACACACTTCTGTTTCTTTCTAAAATGCTGCGAGGTTTCTTTTCTCCTTCTTTCCCTCATCTTTCCTCCAAACCTGGAATCGGGGTACTCTTCTCAAGGCACCAGAGAGCAGCTTCCTGGCCAACCAAGGGGATGGGGAAAGGAATGTAGGCTTTTGTTTTTCTTTCTAGCTGCTTGCATTCACTCCATAGGTATGGTTTGTTGTCTGCATATTTGTTTGTTGTTATATTTTGTTGTGTATTTTGTTAAATTAGCCTGGTCTCTGCTACCCTAATTTGTAAATGGTATTTTTCTTGTTTTTTTTCTTTTTTGGTTTGTGTTTTGGTTGGGATGCTGCCATGTTGCCTTGCCATGTGGCCAACAGGCATCTTGTCTTCTTGTGTGACAATGCATGACTTTTACATGGATGACCGTCACCCGCTGCCACAATCTCTTTTTTTCTTTCTTTCTTTCTTTCTTTCTTTCTTTCTTTCTTTCTTTCTTTCTTTCTTTCTTTCTTTCTTTCTTCTTTGTTCTTTTCTTCCTTCCTTTCTTTTTTTAACTAACTGGCTTTGTGAACTAAGCTGCTGATTTTGGAGGGCATATGGGCTTATGGAAAGCAAGAGAAGGAAACTTTTTTCTCCTCATACTTAAAGTAAAAATAGTGTACTATCCCTTTAAGAACTCATAGGCTGGGCTGGTGAGATGGCTCAGCAGCGTAAGCGCCTGCCTGGTAAGCGCTAGGGCCCGAGTTCGACTCCCAGAACCCACATACGAAAAAGGGGCCAGTGATATCACTCAGCGGCATGGGCGCCTGCTGGCGCGCGAGGTCCTGAGGTCGAACCCCGGTACCCACAAAAAAAAAAAAAAAAAAAGAACTCATAGGCTGAAGGACTAAATGGACAAATGTGGGTGCTACTGGGCAGATGCAAGCCTGCAGGCAAAACCAGAGGCTCACTTCCATCCAGAGTGCGTCTCATTCTTACCTAGCCCCAGGTGTGTGTGTGTGTGTGTGTGTGTGTGAGATAAATGGAAATTCAAGGAAACAAACAAAAAAACTTGTCTGTTTTAAGAGCAGAATCAAGCGGGCCAGCAACTCTCTGGTAAGAGCCTGCCGGGGCCATCCTCACCTGGCTTCTGTGCGTCCCTGTTTAGATGCAAGTAAGTTAGAGCCCTGTGTCTGATGCCTGAACAGAACGGCTCATTAACAGAGCGAAACACGTTTTTTGTCATAAAGTCTCATAAACATGGGTGCGTCAAACCCAGTTATTCTTTAGAATTTTTCCATCGATGAATTATTAATTTTATGAGTTTTATTATATTAAACAATGAGTGCTTAACAGAAAAAGTATCACAAAAATAAAGTATTATATTTTTAATATTTATTGTTTATAAAAAAGCATCAAAATTTTCAACATGGACTGGTTTTTGGTGCATAAAGTCTAAAAAAGAAAAACAGAAATAAATTCCTATATGAACTACAATGAAAATACCAACAGCACTCTACAACAAATTAATCTTTACTTCAGTTATCACACCTGAGGCGGTCTGCACGCATGACAACAGCACATTCCATATGCACATATCACTTACATTTACAGCACAAGTGTTTTGCTTTCCTGGCCTTTTTGTAGGACATACTTGACATGTCACTGGTCTTGCTGTTTTGTCAGGAGGTTCTTATTATCCAATGTGTACTTAACAGTAACATAAAATATCAACAAAGTAAAGTATTAAATTCTGAATATGTATTGTGCATTTAGAATAAACATGAACATTTTCACATCAGCTATGTACTTGCTTACAAAGCCTAAGAGATAACATCAGAAATAAAAACCTATGTGAGCTACAATGTAAACACAAACACATGTCTAGCACAGAAATAATCTTTGCTTCAACTGTCACACCCAAGGCAGTCTTCACACATGACAACTGCATGTTCCACGTGCAAGTATCACTTACACTGATGGCATGTATGTTGTTTTTCCCTGTCCTTTCTTACAGGGCATGGTTGACATCTTTTTGATTTTCCTGTTGTTGTAGTAGGTCTTTGGGATATTGTGCCTCCCTGTCCACCCGTTAGTTCATCAGTGAGGTCTATAATTTTTTGCATAGTTCCCTGGGCAGAAACTATGTTTTTTCCTCTGCTGTAAATGATCTCTTATGAGTTCCAGTTCCAATCCTCTAAGAAAACTTCTCCGTGATATTTTACACTTGTTATTTTCTTTGTAAACTATCAAACTACTTATGCCACACACATTTAGGATCGAGTAAAATGCAGCCATTGGCCAACACTTAGTGTTTTGAGTGACATCATAGTTGCTGCATAACTCACCAACAGCACCTCTTCTGCCTTTGGTTTTGTTGTAGAAAATTTTCATCTCAGGCTTCCATTTCGTTGAGGTTTTCCTATCAATATTTCCATCATGGTGCAATGTTGACATCAGCAGTACCAATTAGTATAAATCTTCCTGAAATCCAAAGATTTACAATTTCGAACATTAAATGGCAGTGCTGGGATTCTGTCCAATACTTTTCACCACTGCCAAGACCCTCACTATATTTTTGGACCTAGTTCTAACATCGGATCATTCCATTTGGTTGTGTGACCATTTCACCTAGTGAAATATAGACTCACATTGCTGTTTTCTTCATCATCTGAATCAAGAAGGTCTGCATTTCCAGGGTCTATATCAGTCGATTATTGCTCCATTTCACTGTCACAGGAACTTTGGCCCACATGGCCGATGTCACGATCATCATCATCATCATCATCAACACACACCCACATAACTCTTCTGTTATGAAAACATGTATTTTATCATAATGGATCATCTTCATCATCCATGCATGAGTAATCTCATGATTCACTTTTGACCTCCAAAACTTGAAGATCTGATTTTTCATGTTCCAGTGTACTGAATTAGGCTACTTCTTTTTTTTTTTGTGGGTACTGGGGGTCGACCTCAGGACCTCGTGCTCCAGCAAGCGCCCGTGCCGCTGAACGATATCACTGGCCCTTTTTCGTATGTGGGTTCCGGGAGTCGAACTCGGGCCCTCGCGCTTGCCAGGCAGGTGCTTATGCCGCTGAGCCATCTCACTGGACCCCTGAATTAGGCTACTTCTATCAGAAAAATCAAAATAAAACTTTTATTTAAAAACAAATCCTAGAGCAGTATGGGTGTATTACACACTCTGTGATGCTCAGGTAAACATATATCAAACCTGCTAGATGGAGCATAATATCTGTGAAAATCCTGGTTTGACACTTTTGCACATTTGCACACACCTTGCTTTTTGTCATACCAATGGGTAAACAAAAAGATTGCTTCCTGTATCCTTCAGGCAAAGTTATTGAGATGCACAGCAGCTACTATTACGCTAAAGTAAAAATTTGCAGTAGAAAAGTAAGGGATGTGATATGTGCTGTAAGTTAAAGTAATTGTGAGTGTGAAAACAGAGCCATCCCAACCAACTCTTAGTAGTTCTTCTGTCAGAGTAAATGCAAGAGATGCTTTATCCACATGGCTTCTAAGTGCAAGTTGTACCATCAAGAAAGAGGTTCAACAAGGTGATTAAAGGAACTTTGGGAAAATTCTGTCATTACCTTATGGGAATTTGGACTAGGCAAGGCCAACAGATGGCCCATCCCCCTTCTCCCCAGTGAGTTAATGGGTCCAAATGTGGAGACAAAAGTCCCTGGGGGGGTCTTTCTTCTGTGGTCTGTGGTAAAATGATGCTGGCATCACTCCAAGGTTCTCGGATACAGATGTCTGTCCAGGTTTTGTAAAGTTGCACAAGGGGTCACCTTATGGACTTTGGGCCTCCTCCTTATGCGTGGGACACTGCCTTAAGGAGCAGAGGCCTAGTTCTCTCCCTTCTCTCTCTAGGTCCCAGGACAAGCAAATGAGAAATCTGTTGGCTCTCATCACCACGCGGATTTCACCAGCTTCACCACTACGCCATATCCTTGTTGAACGGGACAGGTCTGATCCTGACCATTTAAAACAAGAACAGCTTATCTACTATTGTAATATGGTCTGGGTTCAGTATGAACTGGGAGGTGGCAAAACATGAGTACAGGATGGCACTCTAGACTATGAGACTATTGTCCAGTTACAGCGTTTCTGCTTGAAGCATAAAAGGTGGAGTAAAATCTCTTATGTTCAGGCTTCTATGGCTCTTTATCAAGTGGAAGGTTCAAGAACTACAGTACTTAGCACAGGCTCCAAGGAAGACCAAGATATCCTGGGCGACCCTGTTTGAAGGCCCCCATTTGTCTCTCAGGGGGATCTTGGTCATGCTGACCTCTTTAGGGAAGATCACACACAAGGAGGTCAGCTTGACCTCCCTCTTACAATCCTCAGAGCAATACATCAGATCCATCCCCTCCTAATAACTAGGGGACTCCATCAGAGCCCAGTGCCCCAGAGGAGCCCAACATTCCTCTGCTCCCTCGGCAGCCTCCTCAGACAGCCCTGAGTCCCGCTGGAAACACACAGATGGCTTTGAACCCCGCAGGTGGAACCCAAAGTGGTGCTTCCCACTACTGTAGTTCACAGCTTGTCCTGCTAGGGACAAGAAATGTCCCAGGGATGGGAGGAAATACTCGAGTACAGGTTCCTTTCTCAGTTGTAGATATGCAACTATGCAAGGAACAATTAGAACAACTATCAGAACACCCTAGTAAGTTTGCAGGTGAGTTTCAAACTTTGGCCCTTGCTTTTATCATAACGAGATGTCCAATGCATCTTGGCTGCTTGCTGTACCCCACATGAAAAACAAAGAATCCTGTAAGAGGCTAGAAATTGCAGGTGAGAAATATGCCTTGAAAAGGGAAGGAAACCACCCTGGAGAGGGTATTCTCCCTTCAACAGAACCAAATTGGGACTATAATATTCAGCAGGGACTAGAAATGATGTCTAGTATGGTAGCTGCTCTTACTGTGGGGATAAAAAGTTGCATTAAAGAATCTGTTAATTATAATAAAGTGAGTAGGGTCTTACAGGGCACAGAAGAAAGTCTGCTTTGTTTCATGACTGATTAGCAGAGACCTTCCACAAGTATATTAATATAGATTCATCTTCTAGGGAGGGAAAGATGCTAATGGTACAACATTTCATCTGTCAGTCAGCCCCAGATATCCCGAGTAATCTACAAAAACTTCAGATCAGGCATCTATAACCCAATTGCTGGACACGGCCTTTTCTGTGTTCAACAATCAGGACCCAGAGGAGCGAGAAAGGAGAAAGGCTAGAATTATGGCTGTTGCAATTGGTGATGCTTTAAACCCACCCAGGTCATCTAAGGAAAAACCCAGGGACAACTGAGGGAAGGGTTCCTGTTTCAGTGCAAGAGGACTTGACACGAGGCCTGAGACTGCACCAAGCCTCTGCCTGGGCCCTGCTCAGTAAGGGAGGAGGTAAATAGGTCTAACTCTTGGCACTGGAGGTTTGACTGTCCCCACTCCCAGAGAGGGGCTAGGCCAGCCAGAACCCTCATTTCCTGTTCTGATGACTGAAGAGGTCCAGGGGGACCTGCAATGCCCTGTCAACGGACATCACTATCTCCTCCTAGGAACCCTGAGTAAATGTAGACATCATGGATGAGCTAATTCAACTGCTTATTGATACAGGGGCAGCTCTTTCTCTTTTGATTTCCTTCTCTGGAAAACTCTCCTGTAAGTCTATAGCCATAGTTGGGGTGAAGGGAACCCTAGTTGGAAATTCTTTACTCCTCCTCTGATGTGTCACTTTGTCAAATGTTTAACCACAAGTTTCTAATTGTCCCACATACTACCCTCTTGCTAGGAAGATATTTATTACCAAAATTGAGGGCAATTCTCAAATTTCAGCTAAGACCAAAAATAATTTTTACTTATTGGGACAACATCAGGTCTCCCTGACCAAATTAGCCAACAGGTAAATCTGAAAGCATGGTATAAAAAAAATACCCGATAAGGCAAATTCAGCTATGCCAGTCCTTGTAAGTCATCTTCCTAACCAGGTCACAGTCATGCACTGTAAAAGACACCAGAGAGATATGTCTAAAATCTCCTTGGAAAATCAGAAGGCTGACAGGGAGGCAAAAAGGACAGCCCTACGGCCCCTCAAAGACTCCAGCCTTTCTTCCAATTCCCGAGGAACCATTAAAACCAGTCTATACTCCTCAAGAGGACAAATGGGCCTCAGGACAAGGGGGAATTAAGAAGGGACTTCGGTGGTATTTAGGAAACAAACTGGTCCTTCCCTGACGGACACAACGGAAGGCTGTGAAAACACTCAGGATTCCTCGTATGAGAAGAGATGCTACATTGGAAGTGGTCACCCGACTTTTCACAGGATTAGGACTAGCAGCAACCACCGAACAGGTCTGCAGAAGTTGCCCACTCTGTGCTTATAACAACTCAGACAAGCCCAAACCGCCTCCTTTATTAGAACCTGTACAGAGCAGAGGGACATACACCGGAGAGGACTGGCAACTACACTTTACCCACATGCCACCATTTAGAAGATTTAAACAGATGCTTGTCCTAATTGACACCGTTACAGGCTGGATTGAAGCCTTTCCTACCAGTTCAGAAAAGCCTACACGGGTACTCGAGGTACTTCTGAGAGAAATCATCCCTAGATTTGGACCACACCAGTCTCTCCAAGGTGACAATGAACCTTCTATTACTTCCCAAATAGCTCAGGGAATGGCAAAGTCTTTAGGAATAAAGTACCACCTTCATTCCACTTGGTGGCCTTGATCTTCTGGAAGGGTAGAGAGAGCCAGCCAGACCCTAAAGCGAGCTCTGCCATAACTTTGGAAACATCAGTGTTGTGGAAAAAGAGGGACTGAGCCATATGGAAGACACTTAACACCAAGGAAGTTGGAAGGCAAACTTTTTTTTTACACCAGTGGGCTGATGGGAATCTGGGTTCCAAATCACCAGCCCCGTCTGGGAGTTAAACCGTCACTTATATGGGTTGTTAGCAGTAAATACAAAAGGCTGATAACAGGATATTCTATAGTTGGCTATATATTGTCTTGTCATACGTTGCTAGGTAGGTTTGGTTCAGGCAAGTTAATTGGGGGCTTTCTATCCTATAACAGGGAGGTCAAGGCCAGGGTGAGCAGGAGGAATCAATCACTGTCTTAGACTGAGCCGAGCTGTCTCAGAGTGATAACTCCCTGAAACCTTGGAACGGGTTAACACAACAAGATGCACTTTGTTTCAGGTATATATTGTCCTTTATGCTGCACCTGGTGTTGGAATGCCAAGGCTAGCTGAGTTTTGCCACTCTCTCTAATTATGGAAACGGGCTGCTGCTGCCTTCTCTCATCTTTGAATATAGTGGCAGACTTATAAGTTTTAAAAGTTTTGAAATTCCCTTTACATTTACAATCTCCTTTACACCAGCAGACCCCTTAAAGCCAAAATGGAAAGGCCCCCTTTCAGTGATCCTTGCAACACCCACTGCAGTAAAAGCAGCAAAAATAGCTAATTGGATTTATCTTTCAAGAATAAAGCTATTTGCACCTGAACTGTCTAAAGAACAAGATCATCCAAAAGAAAAAACCTACTCCTGTGAACCTCTGGAAGACTTGAGATTTCTCTTCAGAAAGCAAAGCTCCCGCACTGCTACGGAAAAGTAAACAACACATTTTAAGGCCATGGCTCTCAGATTCCTGGTAATCTATCTGACATTCCCCTCTAACATGCATTCTTCTCTACAGGAAGTGTGGAAATCTGACCTGCTCCTCACATCTGGGCTAGTAGTAAAGTTTCTTTTGCCTGTCAAACACGCAGCTCGAGAGTCACTAACTCTTTTCTCATTATTTTCTGACAGGTTTTTCTTCCCTCAACCCAGCCAACAAGCCACAAACCCCAAGGTAGTTGGAGAGGTGGGGTCTACAGCCCCTTCCAGCTGGAAGAAGCTACCGAAGACAGAGACCTCCACTCCCTCAGCACCGCCTAAAGTTTTCTGGGATTCATGTCTGGGGCAGAGGTTATAGAAGATAGGGCATGGCAAAGCTGGCTGGGGACTTGTCGATTGCAATAACCCAGGGCAGTGGAAGGACCCCGCGTGCAGGACTTCTTCCGAGCTCATGGGAAGATGCGGATGGCACACAAGAAGAGCAGCCACCATGGAGAGCCGCCATCGCGCGTGAGTCTGCACAGTAGCCCACACCAAATGTGGCATGTGCTTTTATTTCTGCTTTTTACTCTTTTTTCTTTGTTTGGCCTAAGTTTGCTCTGAGGAGCTGGTTTTTCCTCTGCCCATTTACCCCAGATTTTTTCTATACAGTTTTTGGCACTGTTATTGGTTTGTCTTGTCCAATTCTTTGTTTGAGACAAGAAGGACGTGGAGTACTTTTGATTGGTGAGCCTTTTCTAAAGGAACTGCCCTGCAACAATCTTGCATTGTGTACCCTCACAGAAGAGGCTCCAGTGAGCTTGCTTTGCATCCATAAACAGAGAGCCGACAGTAATAGGTGCTCACTAAGTAGTCGAAGGCATGGATGACATTTAGAAGCCCACTGATGAGACTTCTTGCCTCCTCTACGGGTTTGTAGTTACAGACTTGGGATCTGGCTGGCTCCTCCTGCAGCTGGCCCTGTAATTGTATGTGAACCATTAACTCCCCTGAGCCGCTCGTCTCTAAAATGAGAAGGTTATAGAAGATAATCTCGTGCGCTCTCTTAGGTTCAAAGTTCTACAACTTTTATAAACTATTGGTCAGGGAAATGGGAAAAGTATTTTTTAAGTTTCAGTGTCAGTTTCTCATTGCGTGAAGTTTGGAGTTGCAGCCCTCTTACTTAAAAGAAGAAAAAGCAATCAGTGATCTTGACAGACACCCTTGGTAAATTATGCTCAAGGTGAAGAAACACATTGCCTCATGGTAGCTATTTGAGCAGTGTTCTTGTGCTCATTTTTATTTCATACAACCAAATTTTGGAACAAATGAGAGTTTTGGGGGAGAGAGCAGCCCATGCATTTATATAATAAGTCAACTATTGGCAATACTGTGCATTTGACAAGAACAGCTGTCAAATTGGCAAAAAGTCTGAACCAAGAAACTTATAAACTAGGAATATTATTTCAATTATTCTGGATTAAGGAAATGGGCACTTGTTGAATGTTCTAACGTGAATAGGGGCAGAATACCTGGTGCCTATCTGATACTCAAGAAAAGAGACTGCCGAGCGAGCACGTGGATTAAGGAATAATCTCTGTGGATCCATTCTTCTCTTCTACTTAAACAGGATTGAACCGATTAAGTTTTCTTTGCTCTTTCTGTCTTCTTCTCTTTCCTGATCTGAAAGTTGTACATACTTTTCACACCCATTTACTGATTTTCCTGTCCTTTGATTTTTTATAGATATAGAAAAATGTAAATCTTAAATTTGATTTCCAATTTTACACTCTCCTCTAAAAAAACAGGCAATCACTATTTTTCTCTGAGAGACAGAAATAACTTTTCTTTTTTTTGAGTCTGGGTCTCATTATGTAGTGCAGGCTGGCCTTGAACTCACTATGTAGCCCAGGCTTTGAACTCATGGAGATCTCCTGCCTCAGCCTCCCAAGTGCTGGGATTATAGGCGTGTGCCACCAGGCTCAGCCAGAAGTAGATTTTCAGTGGTGCTGATGAAGTTGAAGTTCATGGGCCCTTACATTTAGTACACATTTAACAAGTGCAAAGCTAATTATTGTATCTATCCTCTTCTTTGGGGAGGTGTAACACACATGTGAAAAGCTCCACGAGGTTCATCAATCGATACAGACAGAAATCTGGAATATATGTGGGAGCAGATGTTGAGAGAGTGTGATTAAGGTAGAAGAAATACAAAGTTGGAAAACATTGAAAATAAGGTGAGGTTTCAGAGAGAGGAGGGGGAGGGAAGAAGAGGAAATGGAGAGAACAGAGGACAGCAGAGGAGAGAGGAGGGGAGAGCAGGGGAGGGGAAGAAAGCGTTCTCCTTGTTGGCCATGACCGCGCTGGCCTAGGCCCATGGGTTCCAGCCTGCCCAGGACCTTCCCTTCCCGATTGTCTTCCCTGCGCATTTCACACTTGCGTATCAAACTCCCGAGTTCTTGTAAGGAAACTCTTATCATGTCTTACTGACATGGCTTCCCTGGTTGAAAATAGGTCAAAGTTCAACCTGTCCCCTAATTTCAAAGTACACATTTCCAAACTCTTCTATTCCTGCTTTATGGTTCTTTCCTATTTGATTCATCTCTTCAAACATTTTGAACATTTTTATTTAGGAATCTTTAAAAAACTATTCCCTTATTTTGTGTTCTTGATTGTGAATTCTCCCCCGGCTGAGCGGAACTCCTTTCTGGCATGGTGCATGACTCGTGAGTATGAATGTGACTTCAACAGCAACTGTTCTTCGTTCAGTAGCAGAACTATCGTCTTACCTAATCCTCTCTAGAGAGGTTTTACCAGGGACCCACTGAGTTCTCAGCAGTTCCAGATCATTTTCACACAAGTATATTGGCCTTGAACGTCTGCATTCTTTCAGGTAGTGTAAATTCAGATCCATTACCCATGTGGGGCACAAACTTGGTCGCCAGTATTTATAGTCTTCCTACTCACAGAGTTCCAGGCAGATGGGAAGATCCCTTCTTTTGTCTTAGGGTTAGGGGGCAGAATTTCTATTTGGGATTTTGAGTGTGGCTTTATCCAAGTAGTTCAGTTGTAAGTTCAACTACACATGGGACCTGGGGCTGGATTCCCCTTCTCAGAGTTTTGGAACCAACCCAAGATGTTACAGGCTGATCTGATAACTCGGCGAGCTGTTTGGATTCAACTTCTCATGCCTCTAACTTTTAGTTCATTATTTTTGACACCTGTGGATTCTCTTTCTTGGTTTCGAGTTATTAAAATGTAGTGTTTGAAAAAACAGATGGATTTTCCATATTAGTTTGATCCACCATATTTACTAGAAATTGTTCTAAGTGTAGTTGAAGAAAATCACAGTACATCCTTAATACTATTCATGTTCTTTTACATCTATGTCAAGGAATAGATTATTTCTCATTTATTTTTAAGGGTCATTTCAAAGGTTTCCTTGGAAAAACCTCTCTTTATTTCCCTGACAATCTGCCTTTTCCTCCTTGCAAAATACTCTTCATCCAGAAATTTTCTCATCACTCTAAGATATGCAAAGAATACATAATTGATTTTCCAAAGTGAGAAAAATCTTCCTCTTGTTCCCAGTGCCCATTGTCCTCAAACTTTGGAGTGAGAAATGTCAATGTTCTGATCATTTGAAGAACTGTAGGTCAATTTTATCCTTACGCACAAGGTCAATTTTGACTCTTCTTCACCCCTTGAGTAGTTTGTGCTCTGGTTTTCTTTATTTTCCTCTCTGTGAAGGCAATGGCACAGTGAGAGGACCAGAGGTTGGGAGGGAAGTGACTTGTATTCCTTTCCCCTTTCCTACCATCTCAGACCCTGGCTACTCCCCTGAGAATGGATCCTCTTGTGTGGAATGAGGCTCTTTAAAATGCTAGAGACTCAGAAGCCTTGAGTCTTAAATGAACATTTTTATCCTTCTGTTTATCCCCAAATGGCACTGTCAATTTTCAAGGTCATGGTGATGGGGGAGCTTTAGAATGCAGCTCAAAGCTAGGAAGCAGATAGATACTCTGGGATTTAGTCATTTTAGCTAAATGGGCTCATCATCTTTCAGATAATTTTCCTGAAGGCTTCTTTCATTTCTTTTACCACACTGAAGGTATGAACTGGCCCCTCCCTTCCTATCCATTTAGGGGCACTGGCAGACACTGAAGGAACGGTCACAAGACAGGTGAGATGCAGGAAAATCAGAACTTTGGAAAGGAGGATGGGGGAGATGGAATGGGCAAGGACTTGGGGGTGGTGGGAGAGACAGAGGGTGTGAGGAGGAGGGAAGAGGGGAAATCTGACAGAGCTTCTCCTCAAGAGAGCAGGACTGAGATCTCGTGCCCAGGAGAGTTCGTGGAGACACAATGAACAGACTAGAGATGTCAGCCTGTGGACTTGACAGAGTTAGGACTTGTGGATTTTTTTTTTAACTTGAACTAAAGACTGTCTGAACTTTCTCTAGGATTCTGTGGATGTACCTCACTGCCTGACAGTAAGACCATTTTGTTTTATGTTTAACCATCTCTCCCTTTATAACAAAGATCACAGTGGCAAGGTTATAGTTGAAAAAGAAATGCTATACTGCAGAGTACAAATAGCATAGGTCTGGAAGCTTCTATGTCAGTCACACAGCTTCAGATACCAAGTCCACTTGATGATCTCCAGCCCTGCCATCAAGGGAAACAAGCCAAACTTCATGGATACGAGCACCTGGCATTGAGCTGTGGTGTATTCGCTCCCTGCTCCTGCCAGCGCCGACACGAGTAATTTGTGCTGCACTTAAGACTCAGGAAAGAATGCAAAATCTCATCTTCTGAAAAGCTCAAGAGAGACTTTTTGGCCAGTCAGCTATTACTTGATCAATTGAACCCTCAGTTAACCATGTACATGGTTTAATATATAGTTGATGGTGAAACTAAACTGGAATGTTTCATGAATCAAGCCACTCACAACAGAAAAAATTCACAAAGTGCCAGACTTTCATAAATTACTCCTAAGCAAATGGGTCCTTGTAAAAATATTTTTATGGGCTCTAGCCAAAATCTTCATCTTTCTACATTTTAATTTTATAAATGGCATTTTTTTAGGGTAATGGTACTTTACTTACATTGCTTGGTATGAAACTTTCCTGGTCTATCTGTAATAGCAGAATTTTTTCTACTTTCTCATTCAATTAAAAGGGGGAGGAAGAGGAGAAGAGGGGGAGGATTAGGGGAAAATTAGTAGAAACAACTGATGTACAAGGATTAGAGGAGAAACAACCAAAAACATATGCTTATCAATTTGCCATTTTTTCTGGGTAAACATTGGTATCGAAATGTGGCAAATGTGCCAAATATAATTTGGAAGAAAGAATGAATGCTGCTGCACATCTCTATCTTTATCTTGCCCAGTGTTTTGTTTATATGTAGATAAACCCTATGTCTCATGTGTTCATAGGTGGGGCTTTTGGGAGGTGACTGGATCATGGGTGTGTGCTACTGGACCATTGGTGTGTGACACTGGATTAGTCCACTGATGGGAGTGATGTTGGGAGGTGGAGCCTGGTGGGAGGAGGTGGGTCACTGGGCATGGCCTGAATAATATATGTCCCTTCTCCTGCCTTGATCCTCCCTGGTTCTCACTGCCATGCCATGGACTGTTTCTCCTCTGCCGTGCCGCCCTGGCTTGGAGCCAGCCAACTATGGACTGAAATCTCTGCAGACTGTGAGCCAAAATAAACTTCTCCTCTTCTAACTTGTGGGTATCAGGTATTTTGTCCCAGTAACAAGAACTAACTAAGACACCCAGAATGAGATGGAAAGTTAACCGTAGCGGAAGAGCAGTGGACTGGGTGTCAGACTGGGCTCAGGCCAGAGAAAGACCATGAGCCTTGGGAGACCACATCCCTCCTCTGGGTTTTCATTTTCTCTAAGGTAAGGTGAGAGGACCGACTTAGATATGGTCTAAGAGTCCTTCCCACCCTGACGTCCTGCAGTTCCTTATCAGTGATGGACCCCAGCCTTTTCAGCAGTCCAACACTCTGAGCCATGAGTATGGAAATGGACAGCTCGTGTGTGTGTGTGTGTGTGTGTGTGTGTGTGTGTGTGCGCGCATATGTGTGTTTGCCTGTGTGCACTTTTTTTCCTCAGCCCCCTCATCCTTGTTTGCTGTACTGGCAACTGAACCCAGGGCCTTCGCACTGAGTTACCTCCCCTCCCCTTTAATAGTTAAGACAGTTTCTCACTAAGACATTAACTTGCCCAAACTAAACTTGAACTTGCAATCCTCCAGCCTCAGCCTCCCAGAGTGCTGGAACTATAGGTGTGTGCCACCATTCCCTGCTCCTCAGCCCCCTCTTAACAAGATGCCTAACCTCCCTGGGATAGGCAGCGTCTAAGCCGATCCCTGGTGGTTCCCGATGTTCACGCTCTGTCTCCCGGGTGGGCTACAGTTACTGATCACTTCTAACAAAGAGAATGCAGTGGGAGCGGTAGGAACTCCCTTCTGACAGCAGGTTATTGAAAGACGAGGGCTTCTGTCTTGCTCACCCTTCTTGCTCACTTGCTCAGAAAAGCCAGGAAGCATGTTGGTGGTTGCCCTAGGAGAGGCTCATGTGGGGCACAAGGAACTGATGTTCCCCTCCAGCAGCTAGCAAGGACCCAGCCTGCTGACAGACACCTGCCCAATCCTGGAAGCAGACTTCCTCCGTACACCCAGGTTCCTGACCATGAAATCCTGAATGGCACAAATGCTTGTTGTGTTAAGCCACTAAGTTTTGGGGTAACTTTTTTTGTGTAGAGTTCATTAATACCTTCATCAGAGGCTTTGTGTTCTTTCATTATCATTTCTGAGGCTTCATTCTCAAATCAAATAGAGTTTATTTACAGGCCAGGGAAAATGTTAGAAAGGGAGGAATAATCTTTTATTCTCCTAAATTTTTAATGAGAATAACAACTTACTTTTATTGAGTATTTCCTAGGTGCAAAGCACTAGTGATAACACTCATGGTAATTCTTTGAGGATTAGTTGTATTAATAACCTCATTTAGTAGATGTGGAAATTGCGACTTGGGGAGGGTAAAAATGTAGGATGAAAGGGATCCCAGGTAAGCATGAAGTAAGGGCAGCATGATCCGGATGAGGGAAACCGTACAATCTTTACGTGAAGGTTGCATGGCCGCAGCACTGGACAGTTCAGAGGGGCTGCAGCTGGAGCGGGTGTTTACTTTCCGAATGAGGCTTTGCGATTGTGGATGTTGACTGGAATTGTGATGAAGTGCTCAGACTCACACAGGGTCATGAGGAAGTGTGGCTCTTCCTCTTGGCCCACACCCAGGTGAATCACTCTTTCTGTGCTCCCCTCTCATTCCTCCAGCCAGGACTCTCTGGAAGGCACTGAACTAAATGTCCTGTCTGAGACAAAATCCCATCTCTGGTCTGGGCCAGTTCATGAGCTCTAGTCTAGAACAGGAGTAGGCTCTGCATCTGCAAAGAGATCCAGGACCGGTCTTCCATGTCGGCCAGGGCTGCTGCACGGAGAGCAGCGCATTCACTGGGCCAACTGTGTGTTCATTGTTTTTAGCCATTGTCCTTTCTCTCCCTCTTTATGACCCTGGCTCTTGCCGACAGAAAGAGAGATGGAATTATAAGCACTATAACATATATCAATAAATAAACATTTGCTTAGAAAGTAAATCCTTGACTTGGAGGGACTAAGATTTCTTTCTTTCTTCCTTCCTCCTACTTCTCTTCCTTCCACTGAATACCTACTATGAGCTATTGCTGGGCACGAAAAGATGAACAGTCTCTATTTTCAAAAGCTTATCGCTTTTTACCTTAATTACCTAGTTCCATAGGTGTTCACTATTAAATTGTCAACAAGTTAATAATGTCAGAAATGATATACAACTGTTTAACAAAATAACTAGCCGGCAGAATCTTAGTATCATATGATATATTCTATAATTACAATATAAGCTGTCATTTTTTATGGACCAACAATGGATTATTTCCATTAAGTAAATATTCTCCTTAATATATGGTTCTCATTTAGAAGAGCTGGATTACCAGTTTTCTAACAATTATAACCCACTCAAATAGATCAACTCCAAAACTATATTGAACAGCAGCTTTTCTTTATTCAGAAGAGCCTTTAGATTTATGTATAGAACCATAGGAAAACCATCGAGTGTGGCCTTTTATATTATTATAGATGTAAAGAGAGGAAATGAGGGCGAAGAGATACAGATGCTGGGGATGTGGCTCAGTGGTAGAGTTCTTGCCTTTCATCCACAAGGCCCTGGGTTCAATCCCCAGCACCACAAAAAAAAAAAAAAAAAAAAGAAAAAAGAGACAGAAGTACCAGAGAGGCCCTGGGGAAGCTTGAGTGTTAAAAATTAACACAGTTAATGTGAGTAGATAATAACAGTGGCATCCTGAAGACTGAATTCTTCCCAGCCCATGAGTAGGAAGAACTTCAGGTTCTGGCTCAGGTGCAATGGGGTTAACGCTTCGGGGACAGAGACCTCTCAGCCAGCAGTGCGTGATCAGCAGGGAGCAGTAAACACTGCAGTTTCATCAGTAGTGCTCAGGGCTGTAGCTTACACTTAGGGGCTAATGAAGAAAAGGTGAATTTTATGTGGAAGGAGGAAATTGCACTGGTGTTAGCTGATGGAAATAGAATTATTAAAAGTCAAAATATAGGTTAAGCTTTAAAATTGTGAATCAATTGGATTTTGTAGAAAGCTTTGTGAAAGAATACAGAAGCTGGAAATATTTCAGTATTAATATTTAATGCAAATAAAAACATAACAACGTGTAAATCTTGCTGAATGTGGACAGATAAAATGCATAAGATATAATATGTTGAAAATGCAGGGTACCTGGTTTCGGCATTCGTGGAACATTAGAGTGGGGGGAGCCAAGGACACCAATGGGAGGAGAGCAGAGGCCTTGGCAGAGAATGAATTCTAATGCATCTGTGTCAGTTACCTAGGTAAATGGAACATCTAGTTGGGTTATAACAAGAAAACTCATACGTAAAAGAAGCAATCAAGGGCTATGTGTACTTGTATGGACTACATGGGTCATAACCAGTGTCTATAATCAAGTATTGGCAAATCCATGCTGTCTTCTTGCTACCGTCTTTAGCCTAGATGTAGTAGAACACGTTCTTTTACTGGATGTGTGATTGACTGTGGTGGAAACTGTTGACTAGTTTATTCTTCAGATTTCTCTCCTTATCGCTTATTATTCCACAGGGATGAGCTCATCCCCACAAGAAGGTGGGAGTTGAAATGGAAATAAAACTTAAAAAGGGGGCTGGTGAGATGGCTCAGCGGCTTAAGCGCCTGCCTGGCAAGCGTGAGGGCCCGAGTTCGACTCCCAGAACCCACATACGAAAAAGGGGCCAGTGATACCGCTCAGCGGCACGGGCGCCTGCTGGCGCGCGAGGTCCTGAGGTCGACCCCCCGGTACCCACAAAAAAAAAAAAAAACTTAAAAAGGGAAGAATTTGAATCATACATCTGACTCTCCTTGTTTGGTTTCAGGCTCACCAAGAAATCTTTTCATTAATAGTCAGTTTTCCAAGTACATTTGCCTCTTAGACAAAGATTGCACTATCCTTACTTATGTGAGGATTTCGGTCCAGGCAACAGTTCAGTTTGTGATTATTGACACATCTATTTCATGCTTATGGACCAATGGCCATTAGTCCAGTGGCTTTCAGGCTTTAGCATGCACTGGAATCTCCTGCGTAACCTAAGCACGAGTTTGTTTAACATCAAGCTAGGCTTCTTAAGACTGGATGCTGCCAAGTCCCAAGCTGATGCTGATGCCCCTGGTCTAGGAATTACACTTTGGGATCCCTGGGCCAGTCATAGGGCACTGACAAGACTTAATTTCCGGTCCCCCCCATGCAGAGGACCAGACCCAAAATGTTGGCAATTTCTGGGTAGATGTCACATCGTGAAGTTTCCTGATGTTGAGCTAGCCTGTCTCTGGAGGCCGCTCTACCTTAAGGAGAACCTTTGAGTCACTGGCCAGAGTTAAGTTACTACCTGTTGGCCAAATCTGTCCTGATCTTACGATTTATATCAGGAACCGTGTGGTGCATACACACAATGGGAAATTTTTAGCTGTAAAAAGGAATAAAATCCTATTATTTGTTACAACATGGATGGAACTGGAGGACATTGCATGAAGTGAAATGAGCCAGGCACAGAAAGACAAGTGTCACATGCTGTCACTCACGTGGAATCTAAAAAGGTGGAGGTCGTAGAAGCTGAGAATAAAATAGTGGTCACCAGAGGGAGGGGAGAGTACTGGGGAGGGAGAGACAGGGAAAGGTTGATTAATGGGCACTAAATTACTATTAGATAAGGGTGAGAAGTCCTAGCATGCAGTAGATTGACTAGAGCTCACAATAATGTACTGTCTATTTCAAAAGCTAGAAGAAGGGAATTTGAAAGTTTTCACCATAAAGAAAAGATAAAATATTTGAGAAGATAGCTATTTTTATCCATGTATGCATGTATCAAAACATCGCATAATACCCCATTAATATGTGCAATTTTTATATATCTGTTAACAATAAATTTAAATTAAAAATGAATAAAAAATTTGTTTTGGTTTTTTGAGACAGTCTTGCTATATAGTCCAGGCTGTCCTTGAACTCATTATGTAGCTCAGGGTGGCCTCGAACTTGCGGCAATCCTCCTGTCTTAGCCTCTGGAGTGCTGGGATTACAGGTGTAAGCCACCTTGCCAGGCCAAAAACTAATGAATTCTTGATTTTCACCTTGAGTCTTTACATTTGCTGTCACAAGTAGGAACTCTATTACGGTAATTTCTGAGGAATACGATCTAGTTTCCTCCCTGCAAGTTAATTACAATATCTAAAAGTCAAAGAGTCTTCCACTTTTCACTCTAATCCTCATTATTGTCTTTTTACCTTTCATTATTTAAAGCAATGTCTATCTCTTCTGCATTAGAACTGTTATCAAATAAAATTTCCGTGCTAGTTTCAACCTGCTTCCAGCTCTTCCCAGTTTCCCAGTTGGCTGAAAACTTGAAATGCTCTCTGTGGCCATTAACAATGACATGTCAACCTGCTTGGCTTGGGAGCCACCTGGGGGAGCGGTGGAGATATAGTGGGTGTGTCTGAGTGGGTGACCTTGGGGTATAGATCAGATTCCTGGACCTTTTCCCTCCACAGTGTTCCCCAGCTCTGCTCCCCAGTCATCACGAACTGAGCAGCTCTGCTTTGCTGTGCCCGTCCACCATGCTGTTTCTGCCTTGGATCCAGCCTAGCATGGACTGAATCCCCTGAAACCATGAGCCGCATTAAACCTATCCTTTAAATTGCAGGTGTTGGGAAGACTGTCCCAGCAATGGGAAGGTGACTAACACAGTGTCCTTCCTTCTGTTTCTTCCTTCTGCCCATTGTTGGCAGTTCTCACTTTCCTGACATAACAAACACTTAGTGTATTTTGTCTTGACTGACAAAATATGACCACATAATTATTTCCTTCCAAAGCTGTTCTACCTCTCTAAACTTTTCCCACTGTTTTGTCCATCCCTCTGCTATGGTCTGAGTGTTTATGTCCCACCCCCAACTTATCTGTTGAAGTGCTAACCCTGAAAGTGATGACATTAAGAGGCGGGGCCCTTGGGAAGGTGATTAGGCCTGAGAACTCTGCCTGCATAAAGGGGATTAGGGCCCTTATAGAAGAGGCTTTAGGGCCCTTTCTGCCATATGAAGACTTAGTGAGAAGAGGTCTTCTGTGAAGCAGAAAGCAGGCCCTCACCACACACAGAACTGCGGCCCCTTCACCAGCCTTGGAAACTCAGAATTATGTGTTTGCTTTTTAATCCATCCAGGCAAAGATATTTTGTTATAGTAGCAAAAGACACTATCCAGTGATTGCCTGTTGGAATGCTGCTCATGGAAATATAATTTGAGCTGCAACATATAAAAAATTTCTCATTTCAGTATACAACAAGTATTAAATAATGAAAGACTTACATTTTTTTCTTTTTGTATGAAGTCTTCAAAATCTAGTGTGCTTGACACAACACATTTTAGTTGATACTTGTGCCACATTTCAAGAGCCTCATGTGGCTCATGGCTAGTGACAGGACTGTGTAGTTTTAGGGTCTTTGAGTTCTTGGAATTGATTCCTCCAGAATAAAGCAGCAAACTTCCTACTGTTTTGAAAACTGCCAGAAGAATCTTGGAACAGCCCTGAAGCCTGTCCCTGCAGCTCAGGTTAAGAATTCTTGCTTTTAAGAGTCCTCAAGCTCTGAAGGCTGTGGTGCTTCTGCCTTCACTAAGCCATCTTCCTGTGGTGGCTCACGTGGGGGGACAGCCTAGCCGATCAGCACTGAAGTGTGTGCTGTGCTCTTTTGGCCTCTGTGCTCCGGGCCCTAGTACCCCCACCTTTACCTCCTAGGTGCTCCCTGCTCTTACTTTCCTGCCAATTGCCACAGATGTGGAGGGAAAGAGGACAAAGAAGTAAAAAGCATTGGAATTAATAGAGCCGTCTTGTTCTAGCTCGCCAAACAGCACAGCTTGAGCTGCGTGTTCTTTGTAGTTCTGACAGGTTTATGGATAAATAAGAAAGAGGATTTGTACTTAAATATCAGACACATCCAAATGCTTGGCTGGCCATCCTGCTCATTCTTTCGTCTCTTGCATTGTCCTTCTCCAAATCATTTGTCCTCTGGATCTTGACAAGGCGCTTGCACAAAATTAACAGTCATGCAAAGCCTGGATGAGCAAAATTGATTTGACTATAATCTGTTTGTGAAGAGATCAGGACGTGGTTGAAGTGATTTTAATTTCGGAGCCAAGTTGCTAGTCTGTCTTTTTGTCAGGCAATTAGTTCCACTGACTGGGCCAGAATGCTAGATGCAAAATGCCGAGGGGAACCAGGCAGATGGGAATGGCAGAGCCTCTTTTGCTTCCTCAGCCTGGTCTTTGTGCCAGGCTTCTTTTGTCTCTCTGGCTTATTTTGGGTAGAATCCCCTGCTCAGTGCCAGGCTCTGTGACTTTGCAAGGGCACAGTGCTGTGAAATGGGGGGCCAAAGGAAAGGCCCGGGGGTCAAATCCGTATCTGAAAATTCTCGACGGGGTCCTGGAGGGAGGTAGCAGGATTACTGCTCCGGTCTGGACCTTCTAGGAGTGTGACAAAATTCTCACACATTATTTTATTTAGTTTGTTCAACAATCCTAAATGATATTAATATCCTCACTTGTTTATGATGAAATGGAGGAGCAAAAGAGGTTGGTATTTTCCAGAGCCACACCTCTAAGAAGTGCAAGTGTGGGTGCTCTTAGGCCCTGAACCCCCTTGGCTACCCATAAAGCCCATTGCTTCCTGCACTTAGAATGAATATGATTTGGAAAAAGAGGCAGGGTAATGGTGGCCACAACAAGGGCAAGGACTTCGTCTTGCTCTTTGTGGTGATTAATCCTGATTTGTCAACTTCGTTGGATTAGGAAACACACAGAGCACGTTCCTGGGTGTGTCCTGTGTGATCATGGAGGCAAAGACTGGGGTACTGCGTATGGTACCTACCCCTCCTCTGGCTCTGTTCCCTGCTCTGCTTCCCAGCTGCCATGAATTAAGCAACTTGGTTTTGCCATATACTTCCACTGTGATGTTCCTACTTGGAGCCAGCCAGCCAGGAACTGAATCCACCTGAACTATGAGCTACACTAAACTTTTCCTCTTTTAAGTTGTGAGTGCTGGATATTGTTCCTGAAAGTGGGAAAGCTGACCAATGCCCTGAAGTGCTTAAGTATCATCCAGACCCACCTAGATTTGGCTCACTGAAAGCACAACGTAGGCACAACCATATTTGTTCAGTGACTGAAATACATTATCCTATCTGATTCTCATGATGACCAGGAGAAATAACAAGGAAAGGTGTTATTATTGTCTTTATTTATGGCTTTTTGCCTGAATTAGAGGGAACACCTCACATTCCCACAACAGATTTCCATAAATTTCTGTGTTACTTTAATTGTCAGGGAGACAACTTACCCGGAAAGGTTGTAAGCTCATGCAAGAAGGGACCCTTCTTAATGTTTGTGTACCCCCTGCCCCCAACACAGATAAAGACCATTCCTATGGTCACAGAATTTGGTCTGCGGTGCTGCTCTAGGGGCAAACAGGGTCCACTTGGTGACATTCTTACATAATACCCTACTTCAAAGCCAGAAGTACAATTTAATAATTTTTCATGAATAAATGGATGAATAGCCTAATGGAAGTATTTTCTTAATATAGGCTGAGCTAATTATGGTGATCATCATAGGTTGAATTAGTGCTTCCCAAGCTGGCTGACCCTATTTTTCAAAATGAATCATCAAAAACAGCAAAACAACTCATTTCTTAAAGATGTCAAAATGCAATTTTACGTGTCATGTTAAGTAGCGGCAAGATGTTGGAGAAGGTTAGTCAGTGCTTACTACTATTTCACAGTGATTTAAAAACAAGGCAAGAGCAATGTTTGTACCAATATGCCATTTAAATAGTCAGGTCTAGCTCTACTTAGATAATGAATTAATTCGTATTTACTAATAACATATTGCATTTAATTTGTACCATTTTTCATGAAGCTGAAAGTGCGTCATGAAGTTTAAAATGTGTGTGTTGGTTTAGTTAATATCATGTCATCTATCTATGCCAGGAGACTGGCAATGCCTTTTCCAAAAATGACAGAGAGATCAGCGAGTGTGACACTCTGAGTTCCTTTCTCTTGCCTGGTGATGGTCTCACCAGGGATATTAGGGATATCTGAGTAAAAGACAAAAAGAATATAAAGACAGATGCCACTAAGTCTTGGTTTCTTGTGCTACATTTCCTAGAAAGTGCAGGGAATCTTCAGTTGCTGGATGCTCCACCCACCTTTTCAGGGAAGGGATGCCTTTTATCAGTTTGGTGTGTTTTATGGAAACATGATAAACGATGGGACACATTTTCCAGCTCCTGCTCTTACTTTCACCAGTCTCATTCGTGAGATGCTTGTTTATCACCTACTGATCTCATGCAATTTAGTGACTGGTTTACATTGAAAGGGAGTTTAAAATTTTAAATAGAAGGCTGCCAGAGTGCCCGCCAAGACCAAGCGGATGTGTCCGCACAAACCTGATAACAGAACATTCCTTTCTTTGTGTAAGCGTGTCTAACAGATGACCTTAAAATGTAACTTTAAATGCTCCTTTGTATAACTCCTGTCTTTACTGCCTTTGTGTAACTAGTGGCCTTGCAATATAACTTAAAATGGAACAGAACATTTCTTCCTCTGTATAACCCTGCTTTGTATAACTGATAGCCTTATGATGTAACCTGAAATGTTTAAACTCCCTTAGCAACCCAAGGTGTCACCCAACCCTTCAATCATAATGCACCAAATCTGTTTTTTACCTCCCCGTTTACCTTCCCCATAAAACCCCGAAACCCCTCCAGGTGGGGCCGACTCTTTGAGGAGAGATCCCAGTCAAGCCCACCAGTGTAATAAACTGCCTCCTTAACCTCCTCGGTGCTGTTTCTTTCCGAGTTTGGTTAGTTTTCCGTAACAACATGAGTGTGGAACTACTCATTTGCTCGTGCACGGAATGTCTGTAAGTGCTGGTGTTGGCACACAGTGGTGATGCCACACAGCCCCCGCTCTCAGAGAGCCTGTGGTCTCCTGCAGACACTGACAAATAGACCGGAAATGATGACAGGCAGTGCTATAGCTCGGATAAGTGTTCCTCAAAGGCTGATGTGCTCAAGCGTGGTCCCTGGCGTATTGTGTTCTTGGGAGGGGTGGAACTTTAGGATGTGTCACTGAGTTGGAGGAAGTTCAGTCACTGGGAGAGTGACTTTGAAGGGTATATTGTGACCCCAGCCTCTTCCTCTCTCTTTGCTTCCTTGTCTCCATGAGGTGAGGAGCCTCCTGCACCACATGCTCCCTCCGTGTGCTCTGTGCCACCACAGGCCCAAAGTGACAGGGCCAAGCATCCATGGACTGAAACCTCTGAAGCTATGAGCCCAAAATACCTTTC
Source organism: Erethizon dorsatum (assembly GCA_028451465.1). Lineage (NCBI taxonomy): Eukaryota > Metazoa > Chordata > Mammalia > Rodentia > Erethizontidae > Erethizon > Erethizon dorsatum. Next base: position 90,859,893 of record CM051828.1, on the reverse strand, counting down.
CTCCTTTAAGCTGAGTATCTCAGCTGTATTGTCGCAGCAACGAAAATCTGGCCCACACAGAGGCAATCATTACTATAAGGGGGTAAGCACTGACTGTGAAGGAAGTCACGTAAAAGACTTCCCAGGACATTTTGCAGTAGATAGTGTCACAAGGCCCATGATAAGGGTTACTCAGTGGGCAAGAGAGGGAAAGAGAGTCAAGCAAGACAGGACAGCTTGAGAAAAGATCTGTAAGAAGTAAAGTGTCAAGAAGAATAGAAATCCTGGGGACCACAGCTCTAGAGCTATGCTTTTTAATATGGTAACTTTTTAGTATGGTAAACATGTTAAAATGAAATAAAATTAGAATGCAGTTCTTCCATTGCACTAATGACATGCAGAGCGCTCAGGAGCCAGGTGTCGCTGTTTAGGACAGGGCACATGTAGAATAGCCCCATGATCCCAGGAAGTCCTAACAGACAGGACAAGAGGTAATGGGGGCCAGGGACAGGTAGAGAGGTGTATAGACTCGAGATACTAAGAAACAGGATCAGCAGGTCACATATGCCAATATGGAACAATAGCTGAGGAGATGTGCAAGTTGAGGAAGTGGAAGTTGACACTTCTCTGGCTCAGGCAGCTGGTGAATAATGACATTGAACTGCATGGGAAACAAAGAGGGGAGCAGGTCTGGGGAGGAGTGGTGATAAATTGTCCTTTACTTTTGCTGTATGTGAAGGATTTAAGATATAACCAATGTCCTCTCTGTATCTATTTATGCCATTTAGGCAGCTGGTAAATAATGACATTAACCTGCATGGGAAACAAAGAGGGGAGCAGGGCTGGGGAGGAGTGGTGATAAATTCTCACTCCTCATAGTGGAGATACTCATGAACTGAGCTGTGCTCTGTACCTCTCTGAGCATGTTGAAAGTACACGAGTTTTCTGCATCTTTACATCTTCATCGGTCCTAGTGTAGGTCTTATGTGTAGAGGATGGTCTCCTGATATTTGTTTAATGACTTTCCAGCTTTCAAACTCTCAAGCTCCTACTGGACTTAAATATAGTGTGAATCTTTGCATATGTTTTTCTATAGACAACCTTTTCTTACTGAATGAAAAGTTCTCAGTTCTAGTTGAGAAAAATGTGATACTATGTTTTAACTGAATCTCCTATTTTCAAGAAAAATTGTGAGTTGGAAGGGAAATCCCCCTTCCCAAAGAGAATAAATAGGAGGATAAATACGTTTTAATAAAAAATTTTATTATGATTATTTACACTAGCTCCTTGGTAAGCATATAAATGTAAACTTTTATTGTTGGCGTTATTTCACATATGGTTTATCCAAATTCCGAGTGAATGTTGTCATTTGAGTGTACAGGTAGTGAGAAAATTTTATTATATTCACAGAATATACACACACGTGCATTCAGATCGTGTCCCTCTCTAAGCCAGTGGTATGGACACCGTCCCGTTGGCCCTGCTTCTGCTCCGCAGGTGCACACTGGAATCGGTCATGTCCTCCACGTGCTCCTCACTCTTCTTCTCCTTCAGGCTGTTGATGAATCTCAGGGTGATTTCATCCCACTCCTCGGGCAACAGCATTAGCAGGAACCCAATGCAGATGATGATCGTGGCAGCCAGGCGGACAACATTGAATATCACCTCCTGCTTCAGGAGATCCACAGCTGTGAAAGAAAAATCTCGTCAGTTGGAATCTGTGAATGTTTCTAAACTTCTCTGAAATCAGTGACCAAGTCAGAGTCGCTTCTTAAGGTTTCCCAAAGACTTTAAGCTGGTGTTTCCTTCTTCCATATTAAATCTGTTTGTTTTCCATTCTTTCTGTCTAAATTATACTTACCTTTCAAGACTCAGCTCAAATTCCATGTCATCTGACTTAATGACCTCTCCAGTTTTTTCTCTTTTTAATTTAATTAATTTAATACTTTCCTCTGAAGCCAGTTTCACTAGATCATCAAAGATTTTTCAAATGAGTCAAATGTGTATATGCTGTCCTTTCACAAGATTTAACTGAGGTGAAATTCATAGAATATACATTAGCATATTGAAGTGAATTTGTTGGCATTCAACATAAACACAATGTTGTGCAGTAACCCTTTATCTGGTTCCAACATATCTCTATCACTTCAAAATACAGCGCTGTGTTATAGTTTAGATCTAGAATGTCCCCCATTAAAGCCTCCTATGTTCAACGGTGGGGCTTACTGAAGGTGATCGGGTTGTGGCTGTGCTTGCTAATTTGGTATTAGGAGGTGGGGCCTCATTGGAGGTGGGCCTCTGGGGTGCAACCTGGAAGGATGTATCTCCCTCCCTGGCTCCTCCCTTCACTGTCTATTTCCTGGCCACCATGAGGTGAACAGCTTTTCTCTGTCAGACCTTTCCACCATGCCTTTCCTGCATTGGAGCCAGCTGAACATGGATTAAATCCTCTAAAAACTCCAAGCCAAAATAAACCTCTCCTTAAGTCATGAGTGTCACATATTTCATCCTTGGGATGAGAAAGTGATTAAAGTAGATTTTGGCAATCAGAGAAGTGGGGTCATTGCTGTGACTCTACTTGACCATGTGGTTTAGAACTTGCTGGAACTGGTTTGTGGGAGGAATTCAGAAATGTTTGGAGATACAGACTAGAGAAGCCCTAGAACACTATAATTCAAGCTTGGTAGGAAATTATGATCAGAGCTCAGAAGACCAGAATGCTGATAAAATTAGAGACAGCAAAGGCTTGACTCAGGAGGCCTCATTTGGGAAAAGGACTCCATTGGTAGTTGGATTCAAGGCCATGTGTGTTATGCTCTGGCAAAAAATTTGTCTACATTTGCCCATGTCCAAAGACTTTGTGTGAGACTCAGCTAATTAATCCTGTGGAGGAAATTTCAAGGCAGCCCAATACTAAGGCCGTGGCATGATATGGTTTCTTGCTTTTAGCCAGATTTATAGTGAGAATAAGTAGTAATAAGCCCATCTGAAAAGTTTTAAGTTTTGTCAGAAAGGAAGTGTCTGTAAATTTGGAGCAAAGCAGAGTATAGTTGCTAAAAAGATTAGAAAGAAGCTAAGTAATTTGCATCAGGACAATAGGAAAAATTCTTTGATAGCATCTCAGGAATCAGCAAGAGCCCATCCTTCACAGCTCCAAGGTGCAAAAGTGAAAGACTTCGCTTTGAGAAGACAGCCCCAGGGATCCCATCTCATTCAGGGTTAACTAGGAAAGAGTTTCCTGGAGTTTAGCCATCCAGGAACTCAGAGGCTTCTGCAGCCATGATTCAAAGGGACCTATCTACTGCTTGAGCTTGCAGCAGACATTGGTATCATCCATGTGGTGCTTGTTTGGTTTTCTTTTCCAAATTGAAGTGTGAGCTTCTTAAGAACAACAATGTAACTTTTTTGTTGTCTTATTTACAATCCTATAACATAATAAGCGCTCAATAAACATTTGCTGATTGTCCTGAAAGAAAGGAAGATGGCTTCTCAAGACTTGGAATCACAGAATTTTAAAGTTGGAAGGAATGAACTGTTATCCAGATTATCCCTTTTCATTGCTAGTTTCATTGGTAGGTTTCACTAGAAAGATTATCCTAGAAAATGACAACTCTTCTTGCCCCTGAAGAGAGTCAAATTGCATTTCCTGGAGGGCCATCTGTTCTGCCCAAGGCAAAGAAGCTTCTGCAGCCATGGGTAGTGTGATAGGGAGCCCACACCATGCTCACTTCCTGCACTTTCACTAAGGATGTGTTCTTCACAGTCCTATGCTCGGGTGTCTTTTGTTTCCACAGGACTTCCTCTAAAAATACCATAAAATTAGGTTGTCAGGGAGATTACATGAAACCCATGATACATTTGGCATTTAAATCTAAAAGCACAACCAAGTAAAAACAGTGTTTTTGTAGCTGCAAACTTTAAATCCGCTGCATAGTTATTCTGGTGTCTGCAACCTTCATGATATTTAAAAACATCTTCTGAAACAAGGGGCATAATTCACAATTACTAGAAGAAACAAGTCAGAGCATAAAGCAAACATGAACAGGAGACTTATGGTGGTGGTCAGAAACTGCATACACCAAGCTGGACCAGTACCTGCGTTTCCAGGGACGCTGAGCACTGTCCCGATGGAGATCAGGATTGGGTATGTCAGCACCACACCAACATTCACCAGGATGTTGAAGGCTGTAAAACAAAGGCAGATATACGGGACGAAGGAGAATTGAGATGCTGCTTGTAACATATAAGCAACAGAGACCACCAGGCTTGTATAAAGGCAACATGGCATGGAATTTATTGTGAGCACAATAAGACCTTCTGCCCCAAACAAAGAGAAGTGTGGCCCTTTTATAGGGATGGAGAGAAGGCAGGGGACATTAGACGGGAAGATCCCTGTAAACATCTGTGGTTAAAGTTTTCTGGCGATCTTGCATCTCAGTGGGCAGAGTCCTTTGAAGTGTCCGTTGTAAATTTTTGGATGTCTCCAGATGTCTCCAGGACCTGCAAACATCTTCTCATATCTTATCTCCTTTCCTGTGTTTGCCAATGACAGCCTCATCAGAAGCTGAGCTGAATTCCCTACAAAGAGTAGTGCTTCTTCTGGCAAGCAGGCTGGGGGCGGGAGAGTCGGCCAGGTTGGAAACTTATGCTGCTCTCTTTTCCTCCTAATGTGACAGAATCAATGTCTTTGCTCAAAGTGCCTTTTCAAGGGTCTGCACCTTGGGCCAATTTTTCCTTTAATTTTGGAGATGGATGCATGCATATATCGCCCGAATTAGTCAGATTCTTTTGTCCTTCTCTCCCACACTTTTTGCCTGAGTTCTTGCCAATGGCCTGGCAAAAGATGTATAGAGCAAATGCAAAGAGGCAAACTACACTATTTATTAGCATTATAAGCATAGGTTGGAGCCAGTGAGAGGTTCAAAGCAGATGACTGGTTAAAGTTGGTGCTTTATCTCTGTTATTTTTCTATATTATGTCATACTACTGGATGATTAAAAGGCTCTAATATTACTATTTTTAAAAAAGTGTAGCCAGTGACAGCCCATATTTTTTCCCCTGGAGTGAACATCATATGGGCAAATAAGGGTGGGTTCAATGTAATTCGCTGACTCCCAGGGAACAGTTTCCAAGTCCTGATTGGTCACAGGTAGGCAGAGGGCAAGGCCATAGAACTGACTGCAGGTGTGGCTTGATGCTCTATAATTAACACCTCTGGATCTCTTTAAATAGAAAATTATTTAAAATAATCATCTATCTCCTTAAAAATTATCAAATATATGTTTTTCAAAGGGAAAAAGTTATAAAATACAAACCATTATTTTAATATGATTCCCTGGATGTTTGTTTTGGGGTTAGAGTGATGAGTATCAGCAAGTAGAAAAGGTCCTTTAATCACTGAGCTCTATGAATGTGGCAGATACATGTTGCCCATATCTCTGCAGAATCAAAGAAGCTTCTAGAACTATTCCAGTAGAATTAAAGAAGGTTGTAGAACCATTCCTATTATCTATGCTTTAATGAAGACTACTAACTCAGTTATCTGGAGTTACTTGTACTTGGTAGTTGGAGGCATTGGGATTGGTCTTTACAAGACTTGTTTGGGCAACAGCTCTGGCAATCCAGGCACATGGCCTTCCTGCATTAGTACCTACTTCTTCCTCCTCCATGGCAGTGCTGCAATGTGAACTAATGTTCTAACACCTTAAGTCTCTCCTTAGACTCTGGGAGTCAAATATGGCAAATTCTGACAGGTTGGGAATTTATTAAATGCATCAAAGCTCTGCTGTACTCCTAAGTGTTCATTTTATTGGCTGAACTGAATATCTTAGCAAATTTAATGAAAGTAGTGGTATTTTGGCAGAACCAAGCCATTCTCATTCAGCAAAAGTCAGGCTGTTTTGCTGAAATGTGCTGTCTGTTTTTCCTTAGCTCTTTACATGAAATAATTGCATTCTCTTTTGACAACCTAAGGAAAAGAGTATCTAATTCAGTGTGTTATAGTAGCATGGGGACCAGCCCAAGTTTATGTGCAATCAGACGTGTTGGATGAATGGACAGAGCTAACGTGCATTTGGGCTAAGGCACTCCCCAGAGGCCAGGGCCCTGCAGGACAGGTCCCAGCCACAGCTGCAGGAGAAGTGAGGCAGCTTACAGCACAGGCTATTATTCATCGCTTAGCCCTGCCTCTCAGACCAGCCTCAGCAAGACCATAGGAGACAGGGATGAAAATAAAATCTTCACAACAGAAGCACTTCAGTTTTGGATTGTAAATGCCTGGAGTGTGTAACGCAGTCAGGAGAGAGGCTGTCTCTTCAATTTGTCATGGCACAGCTTGAGGGAGCTCTGTGGTGCCCTGGGCTGGGTCTCGTGGAGCAGCTGCAGTGCCAGATGGCACTTTGCCCAGTGGACTATGGAGACCACACTGCTAGGCAAACTCCAGGGTCTGGCTAGCATGGGTGGCCCTGGCCTGAGCAGGCTCATTTAGGAGCATGCGGTAGATGTGTTGAAGGACATACACGCATTGGTGGGGGGCTATTTTGCTGCAAGGTGGAAGCCATGTGTGCACAGGGGGAGCCAAGAGCCAGTGAAATTTTGCATTTGATTGTTTCAAGCTAGGTTGTTTTGGCCAGGAAATAATTGAGGCCCTTTTAATTAGGATATTTTGGTCTTATGGAAACACTGCGTATTGACTCCTACTCAACTGATCAGAGGTAATGAGAGATGATAACCATACAATTTTGGTCTTGAAAAACAGAGCTCAGGGGACTGACAATGAATGTTTAATTCTTCTCTTGAATGTTTCTGTCTAAGATCTCCGCTTAGGGGCCTGGCTGGAACAGAATGAGATAACCCACCCAATACCCTTGCTGGAGTCAGGACATTCTTCTCCCGGGAGCTGCAGTGGAGTCACACCACCTTGGCAAAGAGGGTCAGCCAGAGGCTGATGCAGGTCCTCAGGTTGCCAGTGATGGGTGAATGTGGAGCAGGCAGACACAGTGCGTGGGAAAGGGGGCAGAACAAGATGTTCTGATTTGTGATAAATAGACACCGGGCCCTGGACTGACTGCTTGGTGAGAGAAGAGCGGGCTCGTTACTTTCCAGTCTCCTCTCAGGTCAAGTGCCGCTTCAGAGTAGGACCTGGGTGTGGCAGACAGCCTCAGAGCTCCAGGGAGCTGGAGCAAGGGCGTTGCAAGATTCCAGGTGACTTTTTCTTGGCTCCTGACTAGGCACGGTCTACCAAGTTTAGCTCATACTGTCTTCTCCCTCCTGGTGAGGGTTTCCTATTGAAAAGCCATTCTGCATACTCAGAAGAGGAGCGGTTCCCTAGGCAGAGGTGAGCTCATCACTTCTCTGCTTAAAGATTAAGTGGATTTAAAATCCAAACCCCTCAACGTGGCTTTCCATACCTGTTATGAGTTGTTTCCCTCTCGAATGCCAATTCCTGCCTTCCTTCCCTCTCACCTGCACTGGGTGCTCTGTCTATTCTGAACCACTCTGATAGTGGATGTATGGCCTGCTATCTTACACTGTGGCATACATGGAACATATACATGACATGGTCCAACGTGCAGACTGCATAAGGCTGTGTGAAGGCCTGGGCTGAGCAGAGTGGCCTGGGCTACCAGTTATGTACCTTAAACCATGGCAAAAATACACCAGCTGGATAGTTCAGATCTAATCAAACATAAGCCTACAAAGAACCTTCCAAACATTCAGTGACATTAGCCAATGTAAATGAGGGCAGTAGAGCATAGAGTTACCCAAGGGGGAACTACTACTAAAATGTGTCCAAGGAAAGTTTGAGCGACATACTAAATGGAAGCCAAAGCCAGAGGCCACTTACCCAGCCACAGTCCTGCCATCCCACAGAGACAGCCCCACGGCAGAGCTGCAAAGGAGGACCAGTGCTCCACCTTGGTGAAGTACAAGATGACCGGGGTGAAGGAGATGAAGATCAAATTGAAGAAACCCAAGGTGGAGACGAAGTGTGCGGCTTCACCAAAGTTGGCACTTCCGAGGAACATCTTAAACAGAACCTGGATTGGGAAGAAACTCTTCAGCCACATGGATGGAGACTTTGGGGAAGCAGAGGGTGAGTTCTGTTGGTCTATGTAGGGAACTAAATGACCCAGAGCTCCAGGTCTCCTTGCCCTGCCATTTCCCTGGTACTATGGGCTGTTGGGGGAAGAAATTAAAATGCCCTACATCCTTCATATGGAACAGCAACCACCATAAAATAAATTCTTCGTGGCACTGAAAGTTGCTGTGGGACTGTATACTACATAAAGCTAAACCGTCAGGATGGGTATAGGGAGAATGGCTAATAAGAGTGCAGACTAGCCTAGAAAAATCTTCTAGGATTGAGACGCCATCATTTCTTTCTTTCAAGCACGGGATTCATTGCATCTTTTTTTTGGACAGATACTGAGAAGTAAATTGGACAGAGAACCTGCCATTATGTTGTTGAGAGACACAATGATGCTTTGGGTTTATAAGCACTTTTCTTTCTGATCTTAAAATGCCTTCACAAACATTGCATTATCTTCTGGGTTAAGAACATTTTGTTTTGTTTTCCTGCTTTCCTTCCCTCTCTCCTGCACTGGGTGCTCTGGCCATTCTGAACCACTCTGATAGTGGATGTATGGCCCGCTATCTTACACTATGGCCGTGTTGAGAGGAAAAGCACAGCAAAGAGAGGCAAATGGCTTAAGTCACAGAGCTGGCTGGGGCAGGAGGCCAGATCTGAAGTCCATATTTCTCAACTTCTTAACCTGTCTTTTTTCTTTGTTAATCCTCTAATAAAAATGGAGCAGATTATTTCTGCAAATATAATTCTGAGCACGCTAGCAAATATCACCACTCCCAAAATGAATACATTCTGTATCCTGGTCAGGGGAATTCACTCTGTAAGATAACCATCCTGGTTTCCTAGCAATTCCAAGTAGTGCTTTTCTCTTTCTTAACTAAAATTGTTATTTTTTTCTCTTGTAAGACTTAATCGAGAGGACTTGGGCATGTGTTGGCCTTTGGTCACATCAGATGTCTTGGTGGCATTTCTGTGGGGACCAAGTTAGACACTAATGGCTGATGAGTGAACACTCGTCAAGCTCGTCACACAGAAACAGTGGGCCAGGAAATGTCAGTATGGAAACAGACTTCATGCCCTCTGCGCCACGGTTGTGGTGAATCATCATCAAAACAGGCCTCTGGGAGGTAGGTAAAGGGCTTTTTCTGCCTTTCAAAGACTATTTTCTTATTGAAACACCAGGAGAGGTGACATTGGAATCATCCAGAAAGTTTGCTCTTAAAAAGAGCTTTGAGGAATGATCTTTGACATCTGCTCTCTGATTCCTTGCTTCTGAAGTCAGGTGCAATGACCCTGGATAGAATTTTCACAGATGACTGGGAAACAGCAGAGCAGCACCAACGGTGAGTACAGAGTGGACTCTGAGCATCTCTCATCTGAGGACTCCGGAGCCAGATTTGCACTGCGCGCAAGCGCTGTTCACGCCCCTCCTCCAGCTGCAGGCCCGGCCACGACCACGTCCTCTGGAAGCAGTGCTATCTATTTAGGTTGATTATCTTATGGAGAGAATTTTCCTGGTCCGGTTATGGAATGTATTCATTTGTTAACACACATAAAATTAGATACCTCAGAGAAAAAGAGTGTCTTCATTTTGCTAATGACATGAGCTCCTATGGTATGGGGTCACTGTGTAGCAAGGAGTGACTCTCAAGTGACAGCTTGTTTATTATTTCTAGCATTGCTTCGAAGTTAGAATAATGACCATCAATAATTACATGAAAGAAACATAAGGAGAGAAGAAGTTTTTCTCACATTTCTGCTATAATTGCCTGATAATTAGGATGGGGGTGCATACTTAGGAGTTCTCTAGTCCAGCTTCAACCTTGGTTCTATCATTTTCTGGCTGTTTTACTTTGGGCAAGTTACTAAATCTTTGCAAGCCCAGGTTTCCTCATTTGGAAAATGGGAAAAAACATCTATGCCTCCTAAGATTGTGTTAGGTGGACTTTTCTGGCAGATACCACCACATAGCAAGTACTCAATAATGCTATTTAAACTATTATTTAAACACATTTATTCTTTTTCTAACCCAAGTTTCCATTGCCCTTTCTTACTTTGTTGCTTAAATCTAAACCATGAGTGACGGTGGGCCACAGACGAAAGCGCACAGTGTACCTTGTATAAAGCGGATGTAGAGGCCGAGCCCACCGCAAAGGCCACGCCCAGGATGGAGTCCGTGTGGAAGTTATCCGCGTACGCCATCATGACGATGCCGGTAATTGCCATTATGGCAGCGACTATCTGTTGAGTGGAATGGAAAGAAGCAGAAAGAAATTACGACTCTATCCCAGGTCAAGCAATTTCAAGGCATCATGAAAGTTGGTATGTATTTCCTTAAGTCTAATTACCTCTTCTCTACCATTATTTAAGTGTAAGAAGGGTCAGTATTAAAAATAAATCAGTATGCTAAGACATCCACACACAAGCTATAAAATCTGCTATTAAGGAATAGTAATTTTAGTTTAATTTTTAGCTCAACTTTCTAGAGATCAATATCCATATTAGTGAAATTACTTCCAAGTATTTTCACCTATACTGTATTCTTTTTCTTTGAACAATTCAGCAGTTCCTTGGATCAGTGCATGTTTCTAAAGACATCCACAGAACCAGGACTTGATTAGGGAGACATAATTTTGACGTAGCTAAGAAGCGAAACTTAGATCAAGGGCAAAAAAGAAATCAAATAACCTCTCATAGTGATTTATAAAAGAAAAAATAGAATCTGCATCATCACTTGGAAGGTCAAATGGAGGACACTTCTTCCTTTTGTTTACAGGCAAATTAGTTTCATTTTTTAGGTAAATCACAGAAAGATAATTTTAGTTGATTATGCTAGAACATTCATTAACTGCATAAAATGAAATATTAATAATTTGAGGTCATAATGACTTGCTGTTAACTGCTAGAATTCTTGGTATGTTCAAAATAGGAGTTCGCTGCCCTAATGAATGCTGGTTTGCCTGTTTCTTTTTTTTTTTTTTTTTTTTTTGTGGGTACCGGGGGTCGACCTCAGGACCTCGCGCGCCCGTTAGGTGCCCATGCCGCTGAGGGATATCACCGGCCCCTTTTTCGTATGTGGGTTCCAGGAGTCGAACTCGGGCCCTCGCGCTTGCCAGGCAGGCGCTTATGCCATTGAGCCATCTCACTGGCACCTGCCTGTTTCTTTAATTACCATAAACTGGTTCTACTGGGGAGCATTTCAAAGCTACCGCAAACAGTAAACTAACAACCCTGAAATAGGAACAGTATGTCATTTCCTCAGTGACTTTAAAATCAAGATGAAAATTTGTTCAAAATTTAAACCTACATAGAAATTAATTTTGTTAAGCTTCAGTTCTGAGTATTCCTAAGTAAATAAATTTCACCTTTAAATAGCTTTTCCACACCTTGGATGTTTGGGGCCCTTTTAAACATTATTCGTGAATTAATTATTATCAACAAAATGTAGATCATTAACATGTGACTTGAGGCCCAGAGTATGGAACCGGGGGTATGTAATTCAGATGCTGCTCATGTGACACTTTTGTTAATGCCACCAAAGGCAAACACACTGGTGGCTGCAGAGTAGCTACACACTGAAGTGTCCTTTGTGAAAAGCAGTAGGAGGCTTGGAGAGCAGCCCACAGGCCAGCCAGGCCCGCGTCCACGGTGAAGAGAGAAGAGCATATTCATAGCCCTGTCTGGGAGGCTGGTTGGTTGCAAGCGTTTCCCTTGCTGAGTATCAGTTCTCTAATGCTGCCAGGTGTGTGCTCCTGTGGGGTTCTGCCTCAAATGATGGGGAGTAGAATTTAATACACACACCGTGGGGTGTCAAAGAAATTTGCCAAACAAGTCATAGACTCATAAATAAACACGGTGAGGGGGGTAATCTAGACTTGGAAATTCTGTGAGGCTTATCGTTTCCCTTGATTTGAGGTTTTATAATTCAACCAGAGATTTGCAACCATTTTTGGGCTACATGGTTTCAGAGAAATGAAAAGGCCCATTAGACACTGGTATTTGGTTTTTGTGTTTAAATACTGTTCAAGGGTTTTAAGTATTCATGTGCACTTTTTTTTTTTTACAATTTAGCAATTTGTTTTATACAACAGGATTCTTTTCTAAAGAGTAACATAACCACAATGCTGTATCATACCTAAAAGAAATTGACTGTAACTCCTTTACTTGATAATAGAGTCAATGTTCAAATTTCCAACTATCTTGTAAATGTTTTATTTTGTTTTTACAGATTTGTGTTTGGATCAAAATCCAAATTACACCTACCAACTGTAATGACATATTTATTTGTCATTACAGTTTGTAATGACATATGTAATTGACATATTTCTTCCTTTTTTTCTCATGTGCACAGTTTTTTTTCTCACAAGACTGAACTCAGAAGGTAACATATTTAAACTGATATTTATTATCAATTGTATTTTCTTGGTTAAATAATCATGTGGTTACTTTGAGACAAGGTTAGTAGAACTCAATGTTAATTTTAGTGAACTTTAACACAATGTGTTTTTTCATAGTTCAAATTATTCAAATTATTGTATGCTGTATTATGTTTGTATTTAGGCTATTGTGTGTGCAATATATAATTCTAAGCTTAGAGAAGTATGCAAACAGCCCATAAAAAACAAGCAAAAAAAAAAAAAAAATGTCTGGAAAGTGACAAACGTAACACCATTATCCCCAGATATGACCACGGAGGGTGGGGAGGGGTTTCCGCTTCTGAATCAGTCACTAGTAAAATATATATATATACTTTTACTAATGGCTGATATATATCTCATATATATACGATAAGGAATATATATATATATATATATATATATATATATATATATATATGAAATTTCTATGCTAAGTTTTCTCAAGATGGGAATTGGATATGACTAAAGATTATATAATTCTATAGAAATGCAAAATTATAACCATAGCGACCCTCTTCAAGATTTCCATCACTTGTTGTATTTAAGTGCTTGTGAAAATACCCGCCTGGACCACTTAAATAGACATAGCAATCGCATCAGTGTCTCTTTCAATTGCTCTCGTGCAGAGAAGCATTTTTCACTTTAGGGGGCCAAACAGCGAGGTTAGTTAAGTTCTGAAAGCAAGAAAATCTGAATATTTGAGATGTTAGCCCAACTTTTCTTCACAGTGTGGGCAGTAAATTATAGGCTGTAAATTATAGGTTCATGGGGTAAGTTCAATTATTTGTCACAATTTTTTATTTCAGTTTAACAGCTATCAGATAGGATAAATTCTTGATGGCATGTTTTAAGAAATTCTCAGTGTGTTTTCTGTCTGCACAGCTGGAATTAAAGGAACAGCTCTCCACTAACCTCAGAATTGCAGGAAAAAGTCGGGTGGAAGTGATGGGATAATCCCCAAATAGCTCTGCTTGGCACCACTGGTTTAACTTTAGAGAGTAAATACTGTAACTATCCCTAGAGCAAGCATCTTAAGCTCACATCTGAGTTACATGCATTTTCAGAGTCAGTCACCAAGGAAGGATGAATAGCCCCTTGTCCTTCTCAGCAGAAATTTACAAGATGACTTTTTTGAGCTTGGCACTCTGGAAATGTATCTCCAAGACGCCAGTGCCTTAAATTGTGGATCGGCAGTGCCCACGGTGCTCATTCACATGGTGACCACCACGAAAATGCTTCTGGGACGTGTCAGAACCCTATGGGGACCTCATTTGCTAATGATTACCACAGAGTGTTGCCACCTGCTTGGCTTTTGAAAAGCCTGGCTCTCCTGACAACTTATTCTGGTTCTGGCCTCTTCATCCACCCCAGTGTCCAAACAAGGTGGAAGAGCTGCTGTTGGGTCTAATTTGGGTAAGAATATTAATAACCATAGTGACCTCAAAACTGCCAGCGCCTCCGTTTCTAACTCACGCCCTGGCATGCCCACCCGGGGTGAGGGCCCCAGGAAGGGGATTTATTTATTTAGCACCTCAGAGAAGGTGACAGGGACTCTGAGCCATCCTGTTCAGGTTACGCCCCTCGGAAAGCACTCTACATCCACCTTCAGAGCCAACTGGAAGGGACTCTGAGGCCATTCGAGCCTGTTCCAAAAGCCCAGGGAGACAACTGGTCCCTGCGCTGAATGCCACCTGTGGCCTGCATGAAAGCTATGTTTCTCTTACCTTTCAAAGAATTAGTTTGTACAGATAATGGCTAGAAAAGCATCTAGCTTTTGGCTTTTTTGTATCTTCACTTTTTCCTTTTTCCATTCAGCTCTCCAAGGCCACAGGGTCTGACCTCTGCATCACCCCGAGGGTTCCTAGCTTCACCCCATTCACTGTGTTTGCCGTTGCTGGATGGTCTCCAGAGTCATTACTAGTCCTGCGATACCAGCTCTTTTAGGATCCGAGACACTGAAATGAATCTTCAATTCAATTCTTCCTACAGTGTTCCTTTGAGGGTCTCCCAGGTCTAAGTGAGTGGTTGTGGCCTGAACGTGTTTCCTTCCTTTGCCTTGAGGCTGATACTGTGGTGTGTTTAGAAGCTGCACAATTGCAGAGGAGTTTCACTAGCGCGGTGGAACCCCTGAATCCCAGAGCCGGCAGCAGGTCTCAGGCCACACTGCTGGCTGTGGCTGCACTCAAACTCAAGACGAGAGGTCAGCAGAGGAGGTCAAAATGCACACTAACGGCTCCGCCAGGGAGAGCCGCACTGAGGATCATCCTCTCCTCTCGGAGTAGTTTAGATAGATTCGTATTCAAGGAACTGTGGCTGCAGAATCCTTGAACTTCTGCACATTGTTATACTTAAGGTTCTGTGAAGAACTGGTTCTTCCTCAGATCCAGTTAATCCTTTTATGCCTAGTATTCCAATTTTGGAATGCCACAGAACAACAGAACATAATAAAAATTTTCTCTTCAAATTCTTGTTCCTTGAATTTTTCTAGGTAACATGTATGAAGTTCATGCAAAATTTCAAAAACCTTCAGCATCAATGAGTTACACTGAACAAAAGCTGAAATGTGACAAAACACAGAGATGTGACCATCTCTAGCCACCCAGCTGCTGCGCAGGAGAAGGAGAGGAGGGGACATCAACAAACTCAAAGAAGGGGCGGGCCTCTGAACTCCTAGTCCCTGATATCTATTTTTTCTATGCATAAAATCCATCTGAAAAATTCTCAAAAGAGGGCCAGGATAAAATAGAGGGAAAGGGATCTCACGGGAATAGACTGATGGGTGTATGCGGGGAGTAGACACATCGACCGCACCTTGATGAGGAGGGTCAGGTTCTATGTGGGGCATGGAGGCTCAGACTTATCATGAACCAGCATTCTCCTCTCTTTGTTATATTTATAAGGGCTTGTCTGGCCAGGAGGAGGATGAGAGGATAACCCTACCCTTTCCCCTAGGAAGCATGGAAGTCCCTGGGCAGAAGCCTGCCCTGCATATGAATGGGCAGTTATCAAAGGCAACAGGGAAACAAGAGTTCATCTTTTTTTTTTTTTTTTTATGTGGGCACTGGGAGTCGACCTCAGGACTCGCGCTTGCCATCTCTTGCACCGCTGAGCGATATCACCGGCCCTTTTTTTCCTTTATGTGGGTTCTGGGAGTCGAACTCAGGACCTCGCGCTTGCCAGGCAGGCGCTTATGCTGCTGAGCTATCTCACTGGCCCCAGAGTTCATCTTAAACTTGATCTTAGTAAATCAGCCCAAATCAGTAGCGACTCAGCTCCCCTGTCCTGTTTCAGAGTTCGAATGGAAAGAAGTGTAGGCTAGGCAATGAAAGAGCTCATTTAACTGACACACTCCAGTCAGTCCTTGGTAGATATAACAAAGTCTTCAAGACAGCCCAAGTTTAGAAATTGAACTTCCTAGACGCACATAAGTGTTGGAAACATGTGGGTGCCAGGTTGAATGACATAAATCCATTTCCTAAATCTGCTAAAAAGATTGGAGGTTTTCTCTGACCACCAAAATTCTCCATATCATAAAAGAAATTAGAAAATGAAAAAAAATCTGAAATAGTAATGCAAAACATCAGGGAGTGACAAGGTCGGGAAAAAGGGTTTTTAACTTTCTGGTCTGACATCTAATTATCACTGTAGTGAAGTAGTCACCAGCAACAGAGAAGTTAACTCAGCCAATGGCTCATTCCCCTGGGGAGAACCTTGCTGTTGTTCTT
This sequence comes from Erethizon dorsatum, assembly GCA_028451465.1. Lineage (NCBI taxonomy): Eukaryota > Metazoa > Chordata > Mammalia > Rodentia > Erethizontidae > Erethizon > Erethizon dorsatum. The sequence continues at coordinate 90,843,682 of CM051828.1, read as the reverse complement.
GCTGTTGGTGGTGGTGGTGTTGTTTTGTGGTGCTGGGGAGCAAACCTAGGGTCTTGTGCACGCCAGCCGCCAGCCAAATGCTCTACCACTGAGCTGCACCCCAGCCAGAGAACTTTCTTTTACTACAGCATGGCAGTTTCTCTGATTCTCTTGACTTTACAAATTATAGCTAGATAAGCAGGATTTCAGAGATAGGAAAACACCCCATTCAAAGCTGCAAGAGCTAGATTATTACTTTCCAACATTTTTGCAAGTTTTTGAAAAAATATGATCTTTTAAAGACATTTATTAATTTATATGGGATGACCAAAAATGAGCTGCAAGCAACTGCTCATAAAAGAGGTCTTTAAGACACAAAAGATTACTAGTAAATCAGTGGAAATGACTTTATAATTGAGAAATAATGTATAGCAGATTATGTTTCCATCTGTAATTCAGTATTCCAAAAAAACAAAATACTAACAAGTTATTCATAATTCACTTTTATGTTAGTATTGCCTGGTGATCCAGATAGATGCATATTTACTGATGTTATAACTTATGACTCTTTTTTTTTTATCCTGTCCTTGGTATTATTTTGACATGAAAAAGTAGAAGCAAAAGGTCATAACTTCTCGTATTAAATATGGCCATGCTTGGGGCTAAGCAAAAAAGAATTATAACCCAGTGTCTGTTTCTAAACTCCTGATGCTTTAGCATGAGCCAGAAAGATGAATTTTAACATGAAGATGGAAAGAAACCCTTTAACTGTTGTTTTTTTTTTCCTAAGAGGAGCCAGGAGGTAACATCTGGAGGGACTGTGCTTTAGATCACTTATAGATGAAGGCCATACAAGCAGCATTTATGTTGTCAGTGCTGGATTTGCTCTCCTTTAATTTCTCACATGACCTAATTATACATGTTCTCTGTGTGTCTCCAGAGGAAAAGAATTGCTGATACTCTCAAAGACAAAATGCTGAATATGTTTTGGTGCTTTTCTGATTCCATGGCCTGATTATGGCCATGGTTAAAATCACACTTTTGGGAACATGGCATTAAGCTGTTTTAATGTTTCTCAGTGAGAAGTGAACCATTTCCTGTCACTTAAAAAGAAAAAAAAAACTTACTTTTATGAAGCCTGACACTAATAACTGCTATTTTGCCATCTGTGATGTCTTAATTTATGTTTAGACTTATTAATAAATACCTATTGACTACTTAACATTTCTTCTGCCAGGTCTTATTGCTTATAGATTTTGTATTACTTTCCTGAGGCTGATGGGACAAACACCACAAACTTGGTGCCTTAAGCACAAGAAGTTGATTCTGTCACAGCACTGGAGGACAGATGTTCGCATTCCAGTAGGGCCATGCTCCCACCAACATCTGTAGAGGAAGACACACCCCTTCCGCTGTGCCCTGGCATTCCTGGCTTGTACTATATCACCCCAATTTCTGTCTCTGTGATCACATTGCACCTCCTCTTCTGTTGTCTTTTCCACATGAGCCTCTTACAAGGGCACTTGCTGTTGGGTTTGGGGCTCATTCAGATCACACAGGGAAAGAAAAAAAAAAAATCACCCAGGGAGCTCCCTTCAAGATGCTGAATTAGTGACATCTGCAAAGACTCTTTCCAAATAATATCACATTGATTGATTTTGGGAATCAGGACACAGATAGATCTTTTTTGGGAGCCATCATTCAACCCATTGCATGTGAGAAATCTAAAATGGCAATGGTTAGTAGCCTTTAGAAAGATTTCTTAAATCTGTGTTGCACAGCTGAGATTTCTTTCTTTGCAGAATCTCAAACATTGTACCTTTTTTGACGTGATCTCTCTCATTAGTGAGGCTCATGGTTAAGTACATTCATTCGTTCTAATACAATTGTTTTTTCCACTGGTAAATATAACAGTGAATGTACTGAGTTACTATTTGTATTCACATGCCACTGAGTAGAAAAACCCTCCAAATATCCTCTCCTTTCCCCTCTTCTGAGAAGATCCTTCATGTATTCATGGGTGATCCATGATCACAGTGAAGAGAACAATTTCATAAGCATGAATTCATTCATGATATCCTCAAATGTTAATTGGAGCCTTACTTTATGCACAGCATAAATCCAGGTCAGCGGTGGCAAACCTATGGCACAGATGCTGCACACAGCAGGCTGTTTATATCAGTGAAAGCTCTAAGAGGTTTACCATCACTGGGGTATAGGAAGCAGAGGCAGAACTCATTCAAGGCACCACACTATGAAGGGCACCACACTCAGTTTAATGTTTTGTTGTTAACCATTTTGAAATTATTAATAATTTTTAAACAAAGTTCTTGTATCTTAATTTCATACTGGACCCAAAAATGATGTAGCCCATCTTGAAGGGAACAATGAAGGATCCCTACACTGACGGACATGTCAGGGTACCAGATGGTACCCTGGAAAAACACCAGGGCTCCAACTACCGAGCACGATGCTAAGCCCTTCAGGTGTCAAATCTAAGACAGATGTTAGCTAGTGGAACACGTAGCATCACACTGGTCTATTCCATTGGTATCACGGACTGACTCATAGTCTCTCGGTTTGTCTTCTGTCAAAGTTTTCATCTTATTGTTCACGACAAGCTTCAGTTCTGAATTTCTGAGTAGCATCTCTCAAGGTACAATCAGAATTTTCCAGTTGGTGATTGTTTGTGAAGAGCTAGAATCTTCCTGGCTCCCAAACTCCTGGGTTCAAGTGATCCTCCTGCCTCTGTCTCCCTTATAGTTGAGACTACAGGCATGTGCCATTGTGCCCGGCTTTTAATTGGCTATTTTTTCAAAAAAAAAGTTTTCGAGGCTAATGGCCGTCATAAACTAGCACTCTCACTCTCTCTCTGTCTCTCTTCCTCTCCTCCAAAAAATAATTTCGGGGTTTGGGAAGGGGAAAGACCTGAAATTATTGCCAACAAGAGCAATATTTTGATAGCAAAATATATTTCAAATTCAATCTGGATATCTTTTTCAGAGAAGAGCAAGTTGTATAATGTTAATACCCTGGGAAAAGGCTATTCATTTGGACCTCCTTCTAGAGTTATATCAATATTTTCATCATGGTGGCATGCCAGATTACATGAATGAGATCTGCCTCCTGAAATCTGCATGGTTTCCAAGCAATCTATTTCTGATATAGAACAAGCAGAATTTTAAAAAAATTCTTTTTTAAAATCCATGTTACTGTGGGAAGGAATAAGCTCAGAACTGAAGTGGTTGGTATACATTTAACACAGTTCAGTTAAGGATTTGTACCCCAAAGTACAAGTTGTTGCTTTTAGTTCCATTTCTAGATTAGTCACCCTAAATATACAGCCACTTTTTTTTTTTTTTTTTTTTTGTGGGCACTGGTGGTCGAACTCAGGACCTCGCGCACCAGCAGGCGCACATGCTGCTGAGCAATATCACTGGCCCTTTTTTGTATGTGGGTTCCGGGAGTTGAACTCAGGACCTCGCGCTTGCCAGGCAGGCACTTATGCCGCTGAGCCATCTCACCAGCCCCCACAGCCACTTTTAATAGCATTGTGCCATCACCAGTGACTTTAATTACTGTTTGGTAACCTCATCTACTTGCACCAATATTAATTAAATTCATCTGGGTGGGGGTAAAAGGGGGTTGTCCCAAAATATGTTGATTGAAAAAAGCAAATCAGAATCTTTACTGGAGCTAATTTTCGCAGACCCTTCTTTCCTGAGGAGGGAAGGAGTTGATTACATTAATTCTAAAAGTGGAACCTATTTTCTCGATCTGTTTTAGTGCCTCCTGTTGCAGTCAGCTGACTCCCAAGTAGGAATGATCCTTTTGTCTTTTCATGACACTGGGACTGCTGGGGCTTCCTAATGCCTCTTCAAGTTTAAATCTGTACTCGGAAGCAGTGGGGGAAGCTTATGGGCACGCCACACCATGAGACAGGGCAGCTCCCCTGACTCTAGGATTTATGATCAGGGCGGCATTGCGCATTGAATGAAGTGTGCCATTACCCTCACTCCCATGAACCTGTCTTTCAGCACAATCCAGGACAGCAAGAAGACAAAGGCTTTGTTACAACAGAACAGGGCAGAAACATCCGTGGCCGTCAGCTTCTTTAAAGCCAGTAAATACAGGTAATTTGTCAAAGTCCATAGGATAGAAAAGGGAGCAGTTCTTTTAAGAAAGAGCTTCAATGTCAGACCATCTTCACCAAAAATCCGACTGCATTCCCTAGGAAAGACAAAGAGGTTAATATTCAGGTAGCTAACAGTCACCATCTTGTCTGGCTGACTCTTCATAGCCACTTTCAGCAGATGACAAACACTCGAGGCCATCTGACATCTGTGGGACACAGTGAACCCCGTACAGGCTTCACAGAGCAAGGTGCCCTCCTACCCAGATACTCTCTTGGGGAGACCAGCAGCCATTCTGCTGTTCTGAACATCCTTGAGGAAGCCTGGAGAAACACAGGACAGAGTCCTTGCTGAAATCACTAGCAATTGCAAGAGGTTCAAGGTTTCTCCCCAACAGGTGAACGTGACAGGACCAAGATGGCTGCTACCACGTGATCGGCTTCAGATGACTCAGAATTCTGTGGGATGGGGGCCGTCATCTGTGTGCAAAGCCACACACACCTTGGGGTTTTGTAATTCCTCAGACACTATGCTTCTTCCTAATGTATCTGCTTGATCAACTAATTTCTTTTCCTGCCAGTATTTCTAAGGCACAAAAATGATGAAAGTCTCTGTGATAACTAAAACTAGTAAAAACTAAGTATGAAGCTCAGGTTGTACATATATAAAAGCATTGGGTATTTGGGACAACTCACCTGAATTCATTGTGTGAAAATAATCACTTCGATTAAATCTGAATTAGTTTGATATCTGATTAAATTGGCTCTTTAGTTCAAGAGCTCATTTTAATCAAAATATTCAATCCAGTGATACACAGACAATATTGGAAGTGATACAGTGACAATGTCTATGCTATTATTGAAACAGACTTGTCAGTGAGCAAATTTAGCTTTTCTTCTCAGTTATTCATGAACATTTAAGCAAGTATAATGTGCCAGTCATTATATTTTCAAGACTTGTGTACATCTCATGTTCAAAGCAACAAGTTACTAACATTTGAACATATTCATAGCAGAAAGTATTCACATAACTCTAGGTAGTACTGCTTCTAGTTTCTCTTACAGCTTCCCTGCTTTTGTGCATGTGTGTGTATTGGCGGCACTGGGGACTGAACACATGGCCTTTGCACTGAGCTACTTCCCTAGACACTTTCCCTAATCTTTTTTGGAACAGGGTCTCCCTATGTTGCTAAGTTGCCCAGAGTGGGCTCCTACTTGCAATCCTCCTGTCTCATCTCCCAGAGTGCTGGGATTACAGGAGTGCTTGGCCACGCCAGCTTCCCTTCCAGCTTTCACTGAAAAGATATCATTGTGTCTCAAAGGATTGCAAACCGAAGCAATCTCTACTCAGTGGTTGCCTCTTGTTGATAAAGTAGCCTCCCCCACAGGAGGACCACACAGAGTGAGGGAGGGAGCTGTAATGGCTCTCAGCACAGGAGCAGAGCTTTCAACACTGGGCCTCAGTAAAGGCTGCTTTCAAGCGGCTGAGGATGCAGGGAGCTGCGTCAGCAATTCCAAGAGGGTTAAAAATGCACATTGCACGCACAGAGCCTTGTATTATACTTTTGCTTTCACATGAGATAGAGGAAGGGAGGATTTTCATAACATGAAAATGAGATTTCTCAAAGGTAAATTTTAACTTAGCAGAGACATAACTTCAGTAAAGGGATTAAATAACTTAAAGGCAAAGCTTTCTTTAAAGTAAACAGAAATGTCACATGGTCACATGAACAGGACCATGAATGGCTGCTCTGAAACCCAACAGTCCCTGGGAATTCTGGATCAGCATCAGACTTGGGACGAGCAGCCCCATTCCTACACCAGCCTGGGCATAATGGTCGTGTTCTGTCCTCACAAAGGACCGTGTTCCATGAGAAAGCTGTCGCATAGAGATGGAACTGAGAGTTGTGGGTTTATTCTGTCATCCATAACCACTGAATGCCTTTGTCAATACACTTCTACCAACAACCACAACAAAACCCATTTCTGATGAAAGAATTTCTTTTTCTTATTGCTGGCCCTACCCAGTAATCATTCTTCCTACCTGGGGTCCACCACCATGTTGCATGAGTGCTCTCATGCAAAGTCTTGGGATGGAGGTGAGGAACGCTTCAGTCCCACGGTCAGACCACATGAAGCCAAGGAGAAGCCCATGGTAGACGGCTGGGAGATGCTGCGCCCAGCAAGGCCTGGCCCTCAGGTGTCCGCTTCCTCACCACCCTCCTTTCTTTTCCCATCTCCTCCATCGCCAGCATCCTCCTTGTTTGTCACTACTGTTACAGGAATTAAAAATAATCTATTCCAATGCCAGGTCACCTATGTAAAACCTTAAGCTATGTAAGCATTAAGCATTAGGAAATGTGAACACTAAAAGATGGATTTTTGTGAGAAGGACTTACAGTAGGTCTCTCTTTGGAACCTTAAGATCAGAACTTTTGGACAAGAGGTATTGACAAGTGGCAAATCTTGGAATGAAGCGTGGAAGGTGGGGGAGCACTAATAACCTTTTTTTTTTTTATATGGAGGTACCGGGAGTCGAACTCAGGACCTTGCAGAGCACTAATAACTTAATCGTGGTCATCGTTATAGCAGCAGATGTTAGTTGTTGAACTCTTTCTGTACATCAAATAGTATCCTAAGTACATTTTATAGGTGCCTGACAGAATGTAGTATATCTTTGGCTCTAATTCATTCTTCCTAAAGATTTTTTTTTCCTAAGAAAGCACCAGTATTAAAAAGTAATGTAGGAGCGGCGTAGCTACGGCGGCGGCAGTGGCGGCGGTGGTTGTGGTTCTTAGCCGTTGAGACGCCTCTGCGGCAGCTGGTGGCACAGGTGGCTTGCGTGGACGCTGGCAGAGGCGGCAGGCCCGCCACCGCAGCCCTAGCGCCCGCGGCCCCGGCAGGTAGATGAAGTTCCTGATGGAGCGGTAAAGCCACCCACAAACAAACTGCCCATCTTCTTTTTTGGAACTCATGAGACGGCTTTTTTAGGACCAAAGGATATATTTCCTTACTCAGAAAATAAGGAAAAGTATGGTAAACCAAATAAACGAAAAGGTTTCAATGAAGGCTTATGGGAGATAGACAACAATCCAAAAGTGAAATTTTCAAGCCAACAGGCATCAACTAAACAGTCAAATGCATCATCTGATGTTGAAGTGGAAGAAAAAGAAACTAGTATTTCAAAGGAAGACAGTGATCATGAAGAAAAAACAAGCAATGAGGATATGACTAAAGCAGTTGACATAACCACTCCAAAAGCTGCCAGAAGAGGGAGAAAGAGAAAGGCAGAAAAAGTAGAAACCGAGGAGTCAGGAGTAGTGACAACAGCAACAGCATCTGTTAATCTAAAAGTGAGTCCTAAGAGAGGACGACCTGCAGCTACAGAAGTCAAGATTCCAAAACCAAGAGGCAGACCCAAAATGGTAAAACAGCCTTGCCCTTCAGAGAGTGACATGGTTGCTGAAGATGACAAAAGTAAGAAAAAGGGGCAAGAGGAAAAACAACCTAAAAAGCAGCCTAAAAAGGAAGAAGAGGGCCAGAAGGAAGAAGATAAACCAAGGAAAGAGCCAGACAAAAAAGAGGGCAAGAAAGAAGCTGAATCAAAAAGGAAAAATTTAGCTAAAACGGGGGTTACATCAGCCTCTGATTCTGAAGAAGAGGGAGATGACCAAGAAGGTGAAAAGAAGAGAAAGGGTGGAAGAAACTTACAGACTGCTCACAGGAGGAATATGCTGAAAGGCCAACATGAGAAGGAAGCTGCAGATCGAAAACGCAAGCAAGAGGAACAAATGGAAACTGAGCACATTAATCCAGTTACTGAAAAGAGAATACAAGTGGAGCAAACAAGAGATGAAGATCTTGAGACAGACTCATTGGACTGAATTTCCCCCTTACCCCCTTGATGGAAGAATGTTCCAGATTCTAAATTGAGGACTTCATTATTAATGGCATTATTATTGTGTTCTGATTGTTAACAAAATTTACTGTAAGGTACACACTACATACTAAGGTCAGCCATCATTCCTGTTAAGCTTTTTACCAAGCTTAAAATGAAGTTTTGTGTTTGAAAGAAGCCTAGATGAAGATGGTGGTTGTACATTATTCATTTAGAAAATATAAAAACTCGTTTTGTTTTGAAGCTAGGTATTAATTGGAATAGCTATTATACCCGAGAATGGGGCAGCTGTGCCCTTCCTTTGACATTCCTTTGTTAATTCTTTAAAATCTTAATTGTTTTTTTTTAATCCTGAGAGATTAAGCAGTAGACTTGTTAAGAAAAAAAAACATGAAACTGTAACCAAAATTTTAAAATAAAGTTTTTAAAAAAAAAAAAAAAAAAAGTAATGTATAATCTTTACTTTCTAAATTTCAAATTCACCTGAGGCACTTGAATTCAGTTAGCACATAATTGGAATAATTGAATCATCAAAACTACTTCCAAATTGAAGACCCTAACCATCTAGATTTGATACTTTATTGAAAATTCTTTTGATGTCAGAGATAAGAAAACTTGAAATGCTTTCACACTGTTCAGGAGAAAAATAGAAGTTCTTGTACTAGGGAACAAATTCAGTTTCCAGTCTTATATACTAACTCTATCTTCCCCTCGTTCAGCCACAAGAGCTTTGGGAGTGCTCCTCGGCAGATGGTATTAATGATCCTACAGGGAAAGAAGATCAAGAATCTAAGAATTTCTGATAATGTTTGCTTCTCATTTTGCTCGCACTGGAGAGCAATCCTTTCAAAGACAATGTTCTCTGCTTGATGATAGAAGCTCTTTGATTTGATTTCAGAGATGGCTAATTTCACTGTACCCTCACAAACAGGTGGAGATGTCTTGTCAAATCACAGAATTTGCAAAGTTCAGAGTTAGTCCACCGTGAGAAATGGAGAGGAGATAAAGTTTATTCCCCTAAACAATATTTCTGTCAGCAGCAGCCTCTTGAAAGTGTGTTATCTTGGATAACACCAGTGTGGCTTGCTCGAGATGTTCTCGAGGTCCTACTCCTTCAGTAGATCTTTTGTTGATTTTATCCCTGTATGTGTCAAAACCAGCGAAGCCTTTGGGTAGAGCACACATCCTATCTGGTACACACAGCCATGTTCAAAAAGGGACAATTGCAGTCTGATAACCACATTCCCCTGCTCTTACTTATTAAACGCTGTCCTTTAAAACACATGCGCACCAGAATCATGTCTATTTGATGAGAATTGAATACAAAATGTGTTTAGAGATCACAGAGAGATATAGGGTTTCTTTCTTCCAAAGCAGACATTTATTCTTTTTAAAGTTTCTTAAATTATAATAGAGTTTTCATGGACCTCCGCATAGAAAATCAGTTCATAGCATGACTTTAACATCCCCAGGCACTTCCGAGTTGGTGAATGGAAATGGATGTTGAAGATTGACCCATCACAGTTTAAGCTTTTAAGAAGAGTCTTTATAATGCACCAATTACAATAGTCATTCCTTATGTTCGTTACCACAAGTGAATTAGGTGCAGGGATGACAAAGATTGTTTTGGCTTCTGCAAGACAAATTTGTTGTCATTCTGCTAAGGAGCAACAAACTGTTTCTCTGCCATCTGCTATCCACTGAGGTCCCTGTTTTCTCTGTGATGAGAGTCAGTCTGAGTGACTGATTGTCCTCGAAGTTATTCCCTATCTTTGGGCTTTTCCCGCTGGGCAAGGTATCCTAACAAAGCAGCTCTGCCCCAAGCGCTGCTTCTTTTGCTTTCCTTGAGTTCTGCACAGGCTGGGTAATGTTAGTACTGCAGACCTGCTGAAGTGGGGCTGCGGAAGTCCCGCTTAGCATGGAGCGACCGCTAGAAGGAGGAGACCCCCGAGTGCCCAGCTGTACCCGTGCAGCACTGGCTCACGGACAAGTCCCTGAGGGCTCCGAGCCGGCAGAGAACAGCGCCCATTAATGTTTCCCGGGGCGGACCTCCCTCAGCATGAAATCAATTCCTTCTCCGGCTCAGGCACCGGAGAGGTGGGAATATTGAGCAAACATTTGTGTAACAAGTTCTTATGAGTGTATAAATATATCTATATATCCATGGATATAGATATATAGATATTTTTCCCCCCTGGATTTGGGACCCTGGGATGTTCTTTTAACATATGAATTTCAAAGATAAAAAAGATACAGATAAAAATTAGGGTTCCATTATTTATAACTGTTGGAGCTTGGACAAGTCATTTACCCTTTCTGAATCTGTTGGCTGCTATGTTAAAATGGGGCCAATAGCACCATCCCAAAAGGTGAATGTTGTGGCCACCAACGATGGTGAAATCAGATGAGATACGAAAGCCCCAGCACAGTGCCTGGCATGCGTAGACGCAGTTGATGAAGGTGAGGACGGATTCTGTCTGTGAGCTTCATTTACCAACCTTAGCTCCTGCTTCTCCACCCTCCCACGGTGAACGCGTCTCACGTTCCGAAGAGGTGAGAGTGTGCATATTTGCATAAAAATATTTTCAAATGTCTCCCAGCGACCATTTAACATTTTACCTACCTGAATTTTTTCATCGGAGATTGCTTTTCTTGAGCAGTGGCCAGGTGCCCAGAATAATAGACTGGGAAAAACATAATGTTCCAGTTTGTTGAAAACCATGTCATGAAAAATGGACAGTAGAAGTTCTTATAAGTGATTTTTACGATCTGTGTGGTTCCAACCCAAGATGATGACACTGACAAGATGATCAAGAGTCCCCAGACGGCCTTCAGAACCGCCGCTGTGCAGGACAGGCAGCGAGCCTTGAGTCTGTTTCCTTGGCCGCTGTTGTCAGGATGAGTCTGCGTCCCATCGTCCCCTGGAAACAAGAAAGGAATACAAATGGGTGGAAATCAGATTATGAAATGGCAGTCAAGTGCACCAGCTCCTTAAAAAAGATGGATGCAGGCAGAGAAGTAGCTGGCAGAATCGCTCATACTGTCTGGAATCTCTGCCCTGTATGTACAGCATGGACCTCGGCTGTCGCCAGCGTGCGAGGATGCTCCTGCATGCAGGGCGGATGCTGTGCTCTTCTCCAGGGCACTGGCCCCTTCCTTGGAAGAGCATTCCGAACTCAGCTCTCACAAACTTAGGCCTTGGCGTGTGATTCGCTTTACACAATCCTACACGAGCAGATGAGAGGTGCACCACGATCCAGCAGAAACTCTAAAGAGGCATCGCAAGACCCCTTACTGTTCCCTTCCATCACTGAATGGAAAAGCCCAAATGGAAGTTGTTCCTTCAGTCTATGTGAAAGAATGAGCAAGCAGAACCCAGCTAAACAACCGTGTCCACCAACATGAAAAGTAAGGAAGAAACATTTGGTTTTACCTTCCACTGAGATTTTCTTTTTGGTTGTAATGGGTATTGAACCCAGGTTGTTCAAACTGAGCGACATCATTAGTCCTTTTTATTTTGACACAGGGTCTTGCTAAGTTGGTAAGTTTCCCAGGGTGGGCTTGAACTTGTTAGCTCCTGCCTCAGCCTTCCATAGTGCTGGGATGACTGGCGTGCACCATCAAACCAAGTTTCATTGACATCTTTTTAAAATGTCTGTAAAGATGATTATTAAATTGAAAAGTGGTGTGTGCTATGCGCAGAGCAAGTCTTCACTACACAAAGTCATTTCCTACCTCATAATGAATTGCAATTTGATGTATTTCTGGGAACACAATAGGCTCTGCTTTGTATTTTTACATTTGCTAAGAAAATTTAGTAGCATTTTTTCACATTAAAATAACCAAAGCTCTCCGAAATTGGCCATTATAAAAACCTAATAGAGAAACTAAGTTCAGCATAATGAATTCATGCACCCATCAGGAAGCCGAATAGGATTAGAGGTGCTCTGAGTCCCCGAGCTGAGATCCCAGCAGTAGACTCTGCAGAAGGAAGGCAGAATTATCTGCGACATTCTCTTGTGCCTCCAGGAGCCACCCTGAGCACAGGCTGCACGCTGTTGGTGAGAAAGTCGGCCAGTGGCAGGGAGTGGGCTTCTCACTCTACCTCTCCAGAACCCGCTGGTCTGTGGCAACTGTGTCTGGTCTAGGCATGACTGACACACTGTTACAAACCACTCCTGATGAGGCTTTCTGATGCCAGCATTTGGGGGTGCAAGCTTGCAAAGTGAACTCTTCTTTTGGGAATATGAAATAAGTATAAACGCAGTAATTCCAACATGACTTGTAAGTCTCATACATAGCACCAAATTCTCAAGGCGTAGGGCTCTGGAAGATGAAATCCGCCACTCTTTTATCTACTCAACAAACCTTCTGGAGACTCTGCCAGGAGCTGGTGAGGTAGCTGGATCCCTGGGGTTCAAAGATAAAAGACTTCTGCTCACAGTCTAGTGGAAAACCAGAAAACACATCCTAAACCAGAGGATGAAGGCCAACTCTGAAGATGTGAAACCATGTAAGGCAGAGAAGCACTTGTTAAGGGCTGGGGTGGGAAATGGCAGGAGAGAGTTCCGTGAGGCGGTGACGCAGAGCTGAGTGTGGAGGCCAGAGCGAGCCAGCTCCTGGGACTGGGTGCCGACGCTTCCTGCTCTTGATGACAGTGCCGGAAATGTCTTCTAAGCTCATGTGATTTATGCAGAGAGCAGAGGGGAAAAGAAGGATAAATAGGGAGGTAGGATGAGAGGCCACCATGTTGGGAGGCTGGGAAAGGAACCAAACCTACCATATTCAGTAGGTACTGTCATTCCCATGCTATAGATGAAGAAACCGAGACTTGTGTTACGGGTTCACAAGGTCAAATCCAAGTCAGTTCAGTACGACCATAGGGTCCCATATTTTTTATTGTGAACACGCATTCTGTTTAGATTTTCAGCCTTTACCTTTCCGTTTGAGCACTGGAAGTTTGACAAATGGTATAGAGAAAAATTTGTTTTCTGGTTGGCATGGCAGTCTTTCACGAGGTTTATCAGTAGTGATATCGGGCTGGGGATATAGCTCAGCGGCACAAGCACCTGCCTGGCAAATGCAAGGTCGTGAGTTTGATTCTCGGTACCAAAAAAACAAAACAAAACAAAAAACCAGTAGTGATATCTAAGAGGAAGAAGGTTGCCCTACTGCACTTCAGGTCTCACGCATATGTAGGACAATCTCATGAAGCACAAATGATTCTGTGTAGATTTTAAGTCTCTCTTGGAGATACAGCGTGCCACCGTCATCGCCTTCTTGAACATCGCTTCTGAAACACCATCATGCCACACACAGGACCTTTAGTGACATCAAAATCCCTCCATATTTTTGATCAATTTTTTTTCTGGTAGCAAGATTTAATCTTTGCCAGTTCTTTAATTTTAAAGCATAGAAGGATCGAGTCTCCAGAACTCTTATTTTTCTGTCCATCATCTTTAAGCATGATTTTCTATAGCTTTGCTTATATATCATTAAAATTGGTTTTGTAGGAATTCCATTGATTTCTATGAAGCTTTATTGAGATCATACAAATTGATGGCAGAGGCCGAGGAAACACGAGTTTAAGTCCTGCTCTGCCACTGTGTGGCCCTAGGCATGTGTTTAATTCTTATCTTAGCGTTTTACCTGTTGAGCAGTGGCAAGATCTATCTGATGATATTCATTTTGATGTTAAGGACAGTAAGAGTCGTGAAAGGACGGTGAGCTGCTTTTCAGTTTATTCTCCCTTTCTCTCTTCTATCTGGTGCGCTAGAATAGCTCCAAGTTCACAGAAAGTACATTATGTTCCATGTGATCCATAACAGTGTGGTTTAGAAATTTGTACTTTATGTATGACAGACAAGCCATGTCTTTATTACCAGTGTATTTAATTAAGTGGAACACTCTGTTTTGTAAACCATTGGGATAATAGGAATATGACTGTAATTTATTAAAGCCAATTAAGACTTTTCAAAGATTTAAGAAAATATCATTTTCTTCATTTAAATAAAAGAATAGTTTTGGCCTTGGGGCATAGAATGTTGAGATGACAATTAAAAAGTCTGTTTTGAAAAATAATCTTTTCTCTTATAAAAAAAATCTGTTAAGAAGTCGGTAGAACCCCAGAAGAGTCCTTCTCATCTCCCACATCCCCGGCTTTTTGTCCTCCCTCTCTAATGGAATTCCTTCCATTGCCTTTTCCCTCCTCCTTTTCCTTCCCCTAAAGCCGGCTGTTTTCAACACTCTGGAACTTCTGTTTATTTTTAACTACCCAGGTGATTTTTTTTTTCATGTTTGTTTTCACCATTATTACTATTTTTAAAGATGAAAGAGATTTTACTATGTTGCCAGCCAAGCCGAAGGAACGAATGCTGTGAGATAAGGGCGAACTGACTTCAGACAGACAGACAGACAGACAGGCGGGCGGGAAGGGATCCTGTAGTGATTGTCATTGGTGAACAAAAGCACAGAACCTTTCTGAGGTGAGAGGAAAGCGTCGGTAACACACAACAGTTTTCTCTTTGGGGAAGGTGATGATGCAGTCATATCATGAGGGAAGTCATGGATATAAATTTGGGATCTGAGAGTATTCTCCTGAGAGTAGATAAGATGTCTGCCACCCAAAACCAAGCAGCAATCTTGTGGGCTCAGCTGCACTTAGAAATTTAAAATTTGCTGGGAAACTCATGGGCATGGTTCCGAGATGTTTCTAGCAATTCCAGCAACTCAGGAGCTGGCGAGAGGTCAGGTGAACCCGAGGAAAGGCTCAAAGTCTCTCATGAGAAAATGGCAGTCATGGAAGTAAACAAAGTCTGTGGCAGGAAGTGTAAGATTGGGAGACTACAAGGGCACCGCGGACTGGTAGTCCTGGTGAAAACTCAGATTCCATGATTTTACTGATTCTTAAATTCTTTTTAGAATGGATGCAGTGTATTACTACTGAATCCCAGAGCTGAGATAAAAAATGCTGGATTTAGACACTTTGAAGATGAGCAAACCGGCTACCTTGTGAACTTCATTAGAAGTTCATTAGAAGTCATCGTCTATGTGTTAAATTCTTCTACCAGTGGTTTTGGTATTCGGTTTCTTTGAGACACCGTACACCCCAATAGATTGTACCTACCCACTTCCTATCCTCTTCTTCCCCCATTTGATAACCCACATCCAGTCACAGAAGTCCACGGGACAGCTTTACATTATGTGCCCGTGGTGAGCTCTCTCTCTCGCTCTCTCGCTCTAAGATTTAATGGCGTAAGAAGCTCTTTATGTTAGACTATTAAATTTAAGACTATAAAACACTATACAGACTATGATGGCAATTTTATTCTATACACACACAACCAAAAACTGAACAACAAACACCGCACTGTTCAGAAGGCGTTGGTGACTAGATAGAGCGCAACAAATACACGCTTGCTCAAGAACCGCTCACCCACACACCTGATCTGTTCTGTCTCTCAACTCTGTGTCCGCACACTCCAGAAGATCCTCGGCTCTGGAGCTCGAGAATAGGAGCAGAAGAATCTTCAGTGACAGACAGAGGGGAGAGTTGTCTGCTGATGCCACTGTGCGAGCTGGAGCAGTTGGTGCCTGGCTTACATCGAGTGACGGATGACCTGGAGGTGCCTGGAAGACAGAGTGCACACCGCTTTGAGAAATTCCTGGAGGAGACTTGGACTTCGATTTCAAATGCCTTTGCAGTAAAGTATGTGACCGCAGCGATCACAGGGCTGAAGAGCTCGTTTCTGATGCCACAAATGGGGCTCCTCACAAGAAAACGCTGTTGGCGAGGTAGGTTTCTGTAAGATAAAGAACCTTTTTTTTTTTGTTCTGATAAATCCATTAACTACAGATGAACATGAGAAGATGGTGCTTGGGTGGAAACTTGTGTTCTGAATTAAAATGCATAGGCTAATAATTACTGTAAGAAAAGTAAGTCGCTGTTACGCTTGCTTCCACCCTTTCCTTCCTAAGACTGTCAAATTCTTTTTTTTTTTTTTTTTTTGTGGGTACCTGGGGGTCGACCTCAGGACCTCACGCGCCAGCAGGGGCCCATGCCGCTGAGCGATATCACCGGCCCCTTTTTCGTATGTGGGTTCCGGGAGTCGAACTCGGGCCCTCCACGCTTGCCGGGCAGGCGCTTAAGCCGCTGAGCCATCTCACCGGCCCAAGACTGTCAAATTCTTAACTGCTAAAATTGCCAGTGGTGTCTCCACCAAATCCCTTATTCACTTTTCCATCAGACTGAGTGCTGAAGTCCAATTTTATGTGCCGTGCTCAGAGGGGCCTGACACCCTTCCCTCACCCTCGACCTTCCCGCCTGAATGGAGCATTTCTCAACGTTGAGATAAACATTGGTGCATTACCAGTCACCAAACTCCAAACCTCACTTGTATTCCACTACTTGTATCACAAATGTTCTTTTCCTCTTCCAGGATCCCACATTATATTTAGTTACTATGTCTCCCCTTGATACCTACCGTCTGTAACAGTTTCTTCACTTTTTCTGTGTTTCTCGTGTCCTCCACAGTTTTGAAGCATGTGGCTGAAGTATGCTTGAGAATGTCCCTGAATTGGGGTTTCCCAGGTGTTTTTTCTTGTGATTCTACAGGGCATATGGGTTTGGGGAGAGACCACTAGAGAGACGACATGTCATATAATACCAGTGCCTGTCTGCTACCAATATGGCTCATCACTGCCAATGTTGACCATAACCATCTGGCCAAGTGACCTCAGGCTTCTCCACTGTGGCTTTTCCCTTTCCTATGCTCTGTTCTTCTGCAGCCAGTCACCGAGTGCCACTCTCCGCACCCTCCCTGGGCTGGGGGGTGGGATTTTAAGCTTTACCTTCTAGACAGAGAGTGTCTGCATATATTATCTGAAATTACTATGCAAAGATCTCTTCCTGTTGTTTATTTATTCAATTATTTATTTTTATCACGTATATTTATTTCATACTTCAGGTTATGAACAAATTGCATGGCTTATTTTTGGCTCAAATTACTCCAGCTTTGGCCACGGGGGCTCCTGAATTCCTGTGACATGTCCCCATTATTTTGTTTTTTTAAGCTCTTCCTTATTTCTTGGTACTACAAAATACTCTGCACTCATCTTTTATTTTCCCTGGCCCTCTCCTAGACTGAATCATTTCTCCAAGGGTCCCTATCTCCTTGGAGAATAGTATTTAGAAGTCAACATCTGATTAAGGGTGAGCTCATTGTTATTGGGGTACCCCAGAATCTGGGCCTTCTCAGTTGTCAGATCTAGACAACTGTGTATGTCTATTATAAATAAATATATATATATATATATATATATATATATATTCCATAATTATTCCTGTATCCATCTATCATACACTTTGTCATGGTTTCTGAGAATTGGGCAAAATGTCCTAGGTATAGTGTGAACACAAACCATACTTGCTGGTTTTAAAAATGATCAACTGGAGTGACGAGCTAGAGAGAGCCAGAATCAGTGGGCTCTGGTGGGCACTGGCCCCAAGAGAGGAGCTCTGCTGTCCCCACTCTACGGAGCACTTGCGTTTGCTTTCATCGAGCCAGGAGTTCTTTTATTCTTACTGACACAGGTGGGGACTATAGGTGCCATTCTCTCTGGGTCATGGAGGCTGTGTCTCAGTATGGTGCTTCTGAGATGGCAGAAAGAGGTAGAAAATCTCAAATGAAAAATCTCGAACTAACAATGGCATCTTTGCTTTAATTTGGCTTTGAATATGTCATGTTAGATAGAGGGTGAGTAATCGTTTGAACCTATCAAATTAGAAACGCGAGAAGAACTGGTGTCCAGAGGAAAAACAAGTTTGAGTTGCTGTCAAGAACCAACAGGAGCCTAGAACCTCCACGAAGAACTGAGTACAACAGGTAGACCTTAGATGAGAGCAGTAATTCCACCATCCAGGCCCTGCTGTCCATGACGAAAGCTCATAATATTTTCATTTCTCTCTCTCTTTTTTTGGGAAAATAAACAGTGGCATACAGAGATGCAGTTAGCTATACCATGTATCATAGGATTCTCAAATTGCCTAATTGAAAATTATTATTTAATATTGGGTTTAAAAAATGTACAGCTACTCAAAAAACCAACAGAGGGCCAGTGAGATGGCTCAGTGGCGTAAGCGCCTGCCTGGCAAGTGCGAGGGCCCGAGTTCGACTCCCAGAACCCACATATGAAAAAAGGGCCGGTGATATCGCTCAGCGGCATGGGCGCCTGCTGGCATGTGAGGTCCTGAGGTCGACCCCCGGTACTCACACACACACAAAAAACCAACAGAAGCATTCTATCCTGATTACCATGCTTGAGTTAATGCTATGTCAGTATTATTCTGAAGTGTCAAAAATACATGAGGTTTTTACTTTACATATCCTGAATGTTTATTACATCTTTCATAGCCATGTTTCTAATTGAACAGTTCAAATTCAGTGAAAGAGGCTGAGATTCAGTGAATCCTCAGTTATTCATACTTCCAAGAGGAGCCAATGCTCAGATATTCTGTTTTTAAAAACTTTATCTTGTGAGTATCTTTCAATTTACTTTCACATAAGTGTGTCTTCTCATCACTGCTTCCATTAACAGAAGGTTCATTTTGTGATCACTTGGCAATCGCAGGTAGAAAGGAGGATCGTAGGAACGGGTTGGGTAGCACATTGAGATGAGATATTGGCCATGGTTACCTTGAAATGTTGGTGACTCGTGCTAAATTGGGAAGCCACACCAGTGGTTTATTTGCTTCCTCGTTTTCACTGCAGTGTTTGGTCCTGGCTTTGTACCTTCCGTGCTTATGTGTTATGGCTCGTTGCCTGCTGCCAGCTGCTTTCTGCTGATGGGTTTGGGAAAGAGATCCGAGAGTGCTTCGGACACTGGACACAAAATCATTGTGCTGCAATGCAAGCTTTCAGCTCATGGCCAGGCCTAGCGACACATTTCAGGGCATGGGCCACAGAACAGTCCTCTCAGAGCTTCGAAATGAAGGCACTGCCCTGTCCTGCCTGGTCTTGTACCATTGAATTACGTAAAGCCAGCCCTGATTAAAATATTCAGAATGTCACCTGGCATGCAGATGAGCGTTATAAATAGATCATAGCTATGCTTTACTTTTTATGCCATAGTCAGTGCCTGGTAGAAGCAGGAATTGCAGCTCTGCGTACAGTACTCAGATTTGAATAGGTGTTGAGAGTAGCTGTATTAGGAATGATGAGTAAGATGTCTCTACTTAGTCAAGCGAGGTGGGTCCTTTGTCCTGCTAAAAGACACCTGCTCACTGAGCCGTAAGAGGAGGGCCATTGTGGGTCACTTTTCATATTGGTCCAGTCGGGAAAACACAATTTTTTCATCTGCACTGGTCGGACTCTGCATGGTCTCAAATTCATTTTGGTTCAATGTAGTATGAAACCCTACTGTTTGCAGGACTTGTGTCAAGAGCAAAGTCAGACAGATGACGACTCTGCAGTCATTTTTTTTGTGTGTGTGTGGGTACCGGGGGTCGAACTCAGGACCTCGCGCTTGCCAGGCAGGCACTTATGCTACTGAGCCATCTCACCGGCCCCTACGACTCTGCAGTCTTTGCCTACATGGAGCTGTCAACTTAGCCTTAGACATGTAACCAATTAACCATAGCTTAATGTTTTTAAAAATAATTTATTTTTCGTTAGTATATATTTGTGACATAACAATTACATGTGTTTTGGGGAGTTGGTACATATACACACTGCATCTTGATCATTTTTACTGCCCCCTCACCCCTGCCCTTTTACCTATATCCCCCTCCCATCTCCCTGTTTCCTACCAACTCTCCTTTATTTCACTCTTTAAATTATTTATATTTTAGGTTTCTCATATAAGAGAAACCACACTCTATTTAACCACCTGTGTCTGATTTATTTCACTTAGCATTATGGTGTCAAGATCCATCTATTCCTTACTTATCCTTCTTTATGGCTGAGTAGTACTCTACTGTGTATATATACAACATTTTTTTTATTCACTCATTGGTTAATGGATGTATAGATCACTTCCATAATTTATCTATTGTGAATTGTACTGCTATTAAACATGTGTATGTATGTGTCACTGTAATATGATTGCTTTAACTCTTTCTAGAAGGTACCCAGGAGAGGTACACCTCAGGCAAATGGAATTTCCACTTTTAGTTCTTTTGAGGAATCTCCATTCTGATATCCATAGTGGTTGTACTAGTTTACATCCCTACTAACAATGTAGATGGGTTCCTCTTCTCCCACAGCCAAGCCAGCATTTGTTTTTTGAGTCCTTCATGAGAGCCATTCTTATTGGAGTTTTTGTGCCAGTACCATGCTGTTTTTGTCACTGTAGCTTTGTAGTAGAACTCGAAATTTAGGATTGTGATGCCTTCTGCTTTGTTCTTCTTGCTCAGGATTGCTTTGCTTCTGGTTCTATACAAATTTTAGAATTATTTTTTCCAGTTTTATGTAGAATATTGCTGGTGTTTTGATTGGAACTGCATTAGAGCTAGCTATCATTTTTGGTAATATGGTAATATAGCCATTTTGACAATATTGATTCTGCCTATCCAGACACTGGATGTCTTTCCATTTTTTTTTTTCTTTTGTGGGTACCGGGGGGTCGACCTCAGGACCTCGTGCGCCAGCAGGCGCCCGTGCCACTGAGCGATATCACCGGCCCCTTTTTCGTATGTGGGTTCCGGGAGTCGAACTCGGGCCCTTGCGCTTGCCGGGCAGGCGCTTAAGCCGCTGAGCCATCTCACCGGCCCCATCTTTCCATTTTCTAATGTCCTCCTCAATCTCTTCTTTCAGAGTATTATAGTTTTTGTTATAAAGCTCTTTCACTTCCTTAGTTAGTTTAATTTCTAGGTATTTAATTTTTTTGAAGCTACCATAAATGAGATTGTTTTCCTGATTTCTTTCTTGGTGGGTTCATTATTGAACATATAGGAACACTATTGATTTGTGTGTATTGATTTTGTATTCTGCCACTTTGCTAAATTCGTTTATTAACATTAAGAGTCTTCTGGTGGAGGGTTTTTTTTTTTTTTTTGTCTTCTATGTAAAAATTTATGTCACCTACAGATAAGAATAGCTTGCCTTTTTCTCTTCCTATTCATATCCCTTTCATTGTTTTCTCTTGCCTGATCAGTCTGGCTCCCGTTTTGAGTTCCATACATAACTTACTGTTAACTGTGGGCAAAGAAGAAAAGGAGCAAGTGATTCGTTCAGAAGCCTGGGGCATGGAAGTTCCCAGGGGAGCCTACATCAAAGGTGGCCTGGAGGACGAATAACATTCACCAGACAGAGTTTTAAGCTGAAGAATAAGCCATCTGGTTGGGGGAAGGATGCTTTTAGGGACAAATATTCAGAGGTGTAAAGTGCATGCCACAAGACTTAAAGTCATGGTCACCTCTGAAAGCTGAGATATGAGTATAAAGAGCACTGGAAATCCCACTGTTTTACCCTTACCTGTTATTCGAGAAGGAACATGTCTAACTGAGACCTAACCAACAGCTAGCGGTTAAGAACCCACGCTGCCTAAATCTGAGGAGACCTGGTGGGAACGTGGGCTCAGCCATACCCAACTCAAGACACTGAACCAAAGGTGCATGCGAATCCCTCTCCATTTGTCTCCTCCTGTGTTGTGCACACCTCTGAGGACTGTTTGGATTAAAGGGCTCTTAGGAAATACTCAATAAATGCAGATGAGTATAACTAATAATGAGCAGGTAAACAAAAAATGACTATAAGTGGTACCTCATTAATTAATTAGAATATTGACTTCATAATTAGAAATCTAATACAAGTTGGTTTAGGAAAAAAGGAGAGTTTTAAGAGCTTAATGACCAGGAGACAAGATACCTAAGATGTCCCTAGCCTTAGGGAAAACTGGAACCAGGGTGGGGTGCATCAGACAGTCTCCCCATGGCTCCGTCTCTCCACATGCACGGGGTACCAGCCCTTATTTCTTCTCACTTAGCTGCTCCTTGCCCTTTTTTGCAGAAAACTTGAAGCACTCACTTTTTCATCCTCACAACTTTAGCCTTCTGAGAGAAGTCTTGTTACCCAGGGTCAGAAATCTTGAGGAAGAGCCTTGTGTATTGTGCTGCCTCGTGGTCTGACTTCTGTGACCAGAGGTGGGACCATTGCCAACAGGCTGCAGCTCCCAGGAAAAGCTGGGAGGAGCTGGGCAGAAGGTGCCTTGGGGAGCAGCTCCAGGGACGTCAAAGCAAGAAGGAAGAAAGAAAGAACCTCAGCCACTGGGCAAAGCGATTATTTGAAAGACTGAGTGGAAGGTGTGGGGTTCTCAGACAACTTGAAAAGCCAAACTGACAAAGAGGAATTAGAAAAAGCCTTTGGAAAGCTGCGAGGGAAAAGCAAAGTGTCAGGTAAGCTTTCGTATGATTAAGTGCAAAGTGACGTGGAAGATAACAGACCATATTGGTGACATCACCTAAGCTGAGGTCCTGTCTTCCACCTTTATCTCCTGTGGACATGAAAGGTCAGTAAGACACTTGGCTTTATGGACCACTAAACCCAAAAAACAGCTGGACACTGTATCCCGGTTTGCCCTGAATTATGAGGCAAGCATCATATGTCTCCCTAACTTAAAAGCAGAGACACCAGACACACAGAAGACAATTAATGCCACCCCAGGGGTGGGCGTGTGTGAAGGGAGGGGCGTCGCTGCTCTCTGAAATTCCCAGCCACTTCATGCTGTCACCTCAGGTCAAGCACTTGACCTCTCTGTGTCCAAATTCTTTGTGCACTAAAGTAAAAGTATCAGACAAAGGTTTTCCTGCATCCCTTTCGCTTTCTTGCCTTTGGTTTGAAGGTTTTTCAAACAAGCACCTGCACATCACATTTAACCACAAAATGAACTTTGTCCATTTTCAACTAATTTTTTGTAACCGTTTATATGAGATTCCAGAAGGAAGAGATGGTGAACTCAGTGAGA
This sequence comes from Erethizon dorsatum, assembly GCA_028451465.1. Classification (NCBI taxonomy): domain Eukaryota; kingdom Metazoa; phylum Chordata; class Mammalia; order Rodentia; family Erethizontidae; genus Erethizon; species Erethizon dorsatum. The sequence continues at coordinate 90,820,712 of CM051828.1, read as the reverse complement.
ATAACTTACAGAAAGGTGGTCAGGACACAGGGCTGTGGGGGGTGGTTCTCTCAGCTGCTCATCCAGCATCACTTGGGAGCTTGTTAAAACTGCAAATTCTCAGCACCCCCATCCCAGACGTACTGAGTCAGAACTTCTGCAAGGGGGATAACCTAGGATTTAAGGGTTTAAGGAGCCCTCCAGGTGATTCTAACTCAAATTAAAAATTGAGGAATACTCTATGTGAGAAATCAAGCAGGCAGGCCAGTACTCAAGTTTAACAACAGGTCTTATTATGCTTATGCCTAAAAGGACACTGGAGGGGGGGATTAGAAGAGTCTGGAAGGACAGGGGTGCTATGACCTAACTACAGCAGACACCAGCTGGGGAACCCTGAGAATACTCCTTTCCTTTGATAATCCTGCAGGAACTCCCTGTTGGTCAAACAAAGCCAGCAGACAACACCCCTAGTTCCTCTGGTCTTTAGAGGTACAGATCCCAGACAGAGAGGCAAGGGAAGAAGGGCAGAGAGAAGTCCAGGAGGAGCAAATGGAAGACATACAGCCAATGTACCATACTCCTACAACAATATTGTGATCCCTGTCTTAGTTACTTTTCTCTCATTGCTGACACAAAATACCCAACATCCGAAGTTAAAGAGGGAAAGATTTATTTAGCTCACAGTTTGTAAAGGTTTCAATCCATAATCAGCTGGCTCCAAGGCAGGGTGGCGTGGCAGAGGGGCAATAGTTCATGGCAGTGGAAGACAACAAAAGCAACAAGAGCAAAAGGGGAGGAAACAAGCATCTTTCTGCCCCTTTTATCTTATCCAGACTGCTGGGATTAGGGCAGTGTCAATCCAATCAGTGGACTGATCCAGCAATCACCCAGCCTTGATCCCAGCACCCTTAATCCCAGCATTGCCTATGAATCAGTCACAAACTCTAGATCCAGCTACCTCTGAAAAAGCCTGCCCCCATGACTTCATGAGGCTTTGGAAGGATCTAGACACAAACCATAACAATCCCCAAGTCAGTGGGTAGGCCACCTGGTCTCCTAAATTCCCACTGGCTTTATGCTTCATTGATGGATGATTTTGCCAACCAAGCTCTTAGCCCTTGCAAATCAAACTAGCTTTGACTATTTTCAACATTTTTTTTTCCAAATGCTGGAGATTCAACTCAGGGACTTTGCATTGAACTACGTCCCCAGCCCAAAAATTCTTTTTGCTTTGAGACAAAGTCTTGCTAATTTGCCCAGGCCAAGATAGAATTTGCAATCCTCCTGCCTCAGGCTCCCAGAGTGCTGGGATTACAGATGTGTGCCACCATGCCCTGTTTCAACTAATTTTTGATGAGTGTTTTTCTTTGAGAAAGACATCATCTTTCATATAAAAAAGATGTCATCACTGAAGAAACATTGAAAACAAAAATATGATCTTAGATTTTTGACTTGATATTGGTTAGCAGCCATAATCATTTGACATTTTGTCTTACAAAAAGAGCTATTAATAATTCAACAGAAAATACAGTGAAAAGTTATATTTCAGCTTTTAAAAATTCTTAGTCTCTTGAATTGTGATGGTAGCAACTGTTCCCTTTATAGTAAGATTATTTTATTGGTTGGGTTTTCACAGACACCCATGGGGGATTTGTTCAAGGTTTACTCTCTTCTCAGGGAAATATATAGCTTTAGAATTATTGAAAACAGTCAACATGGTAGATGGTCAATGTATAACCAGTATTCCAACTTTCCATTTCAATCTGTATCACTTTATTCTTCAGAAGCTGAGCCCCCCCACAAACAATTCCATTTTATTTACCAAGTATTACACACTCCTTGTAACTCTGGAAATTCTTGTTTCTTTTCATAAATAGATGTATTTTAAAATGATCTGTATGTTGGTTATATTACTATCCATATTTTTGTAGTCCTTTTATGTTTCATATTAAAAAAGGGTTTTCAAGACTTGTTAATTATTTTCTTAGAAAATATAATCAAATATCCATTATATACAAGCTGGAATTTTGAGATGCATATCTGAAATGTTTGAATACTTATGCAGATATATTAAAGTGACTTTAAAGACCTTTTAATTGCTAATTCATTTTTATTTACCTAAAATTCGTACTTGAAAGACTACCCATAATTATATTTCTGCTATACACATCTTACTCCTACAACAGTCTTAATTTATTCTATCTGAAATACAAAGTATCTTGTCTACTTATAACTGACGTTAAAACTAAATAATGTATCACTGCTATCTATCTTACTTGTAAAAATGAAAATGCCTATCTTTTATTTAACATCTACCATGTCCCAAAGGCTTACATATACAATCTTCAGAACTTAACAGCAATATTGCAGGTAGATTTTACTATTCACATCTTATAGATGAGGGCATTGAATTTTTTAAAGCCCAGGAAAGGATTAAAACTCAGGTATGTAAAGGTCCAAGGCTTATATTCTCTCTAATATACTTTACTGTCTTTCCATTTCAACCAATCAGTTTTATCAAGCTTCTTTTGAAAGGAGATTAAAGAAGACATCAGAAAATGGAAAGATATCCTCTGTTCCTGGATACACAGAACTAATGTAGTCAAAATGGCCATGCTTCCAAAACTGGTATACAGATTTAATACAATCCCAATTAAAATACCAAGAGCATTCCTCACAGAACTGGAGAAAACAATCCTAAAATTCATATGGACCCAGAAAAGATACAGAATAGCAAAAACAATCCTGGGTAACAAAAGCAAACCAGAACACATCAAAATCCTGAGCTTTAAGTTACATTACAAAGCTACTGTGATAAAAACAACATGGTACTGGCACACACACACACACACACACACACACAAAGGACAAGAGGATCAGTGGAATAGAATAGAAGATGCAGAAACTAGCCAGGTCATTCAGCTATATGATTATTGACAAAGAGGCCAAAAATATATGCTGGAGAAAATCTAGCCTCTTTAATAAGTGGTGTTGGGAAAACTGGCTATCCACATGCAGAGGATTGAATGTAGACCAATTTCTCTCACTATGTACTAAACTAAAACCAAAATGGATCAAAGATCTAAATATTAAACCAGAAACACATAACCTGCTGGAATATAGAATAGGTAAAACTCTTGAAGACAAAAGTAAAGGCAAGGACTTTCTGAGTAGAACCTCAATTGCACAAGAAATAACACCAAGAATCAACAAATGAGATCATACCAAATTAAAAAGCACAAGAAAGGAAAACCAACAGAGAGAAGAGAAAACCTCCAGAACGGGAAAAAAATTTTTTGCCAGCTACACCTTGGACAGAGGACTAACATCTAGAATATATAAAAAAGTAAAAAGATTTAGACTTCCCAAAATAAAAGACCTCAACAAAAACGTGCAACTAAATGAATAGATACTTCTCAGAAGAAGAAATACAAGTGGCCAATAAATACATGAAAAAATGTTCAGCATCTTTGGCCATTAGAGAAATGCAAATCGAAACAACCCTGAGATTCCATCTTAGCCCAGAAAAATGGCAATCATCAAGACATCTAGTAATATCAAATGCAGGAAAGGATGTGGGGGAAAAAATAACCCTTCTACATTGTTTGTAGGAATATAAACTAGTATAACCACATGGAAATTCCTCAAAAACAAAATAAAACAAAACAAAACAAAAAAAACAAGTTCAGAAGTTCCATTCAAGCCAGCTATTTCCCTTCTAGGTATAGTCCAGAAAAGAGTTAAAGACATCATTAGAGTAATCCATGCATATCCACATTTATAGCAGCACAGTTCGTAGTAGCTAAATCTTGGACACAGCCTGTAAGTCCACCAGCAGATGGATGAATACAGAAAATGTGGCATTTATACACAATGGAGTATACTCTGCTACAAAGAAAGATAAATTTGAATCACTTTTAAGAAAATGGATGCATCTTCAGACCATAATGCTAAGTGAAATAAATCAGAAACACAAGTTTAAATACTGGATGGCTTCTCTTACATGAGAAACCCAGTGTATAAATAAATTAAAGAGCAAAATAAAAAATAGATAATAGAAACAGGGAGAGAGGTCTTTTGCAAATGTGAAGAGGAACAAAAGATGGAGGGAAGGGAAAGGGAGGGGAGAAGGAGACATGAAAGAATGAAGATGTGTTAAGTACAGGTACCAGCTCCCCAGAATAAATGGAATCATTGCATACTGCAGATTTGTACTGATAAAAATAAAAATTTTTAAAAATGCAAAACTATTGTGTTAGAAGTAAATTTAAAAGAAAGAAACTAATCATCTTGTTGGGATGATAAGATGGTACATACTTTCAAGAATATCTAAGAATATTAAGGGGAGCAATTCAGCGGTACAAAAATAAGAAAAACTATCGGTCAGGAAGTAGAGAGATTAATTCCTGCCTGGGCATAGATCCAGGAGTCTGTAAAGCAAGTCAAGGTTTGGATGGGGAGAGAGCCTGGAGCAGCTTCTAACGAAGTCCATCAGAAACGCTGGCCTTTTCATTGTAGTGAGCAGAGTAGGTATTTTGCAGAGGGGTGCTGAAAGCAGCGTCTGAGGAAGGCAGGACAGGCAAAAAGAGTTCAGGACATACAGACCAGAGCAGACCTGCAGGGAAGAGCCTATGTGGGGGGTTGTGTAATTAGAAACATACTTGGGGAGAGTGCAGGGGCCCCCTTCCGACGCATGACTGCAGCGGGACCTCTTTTTCCCAGCTGGGGCCCAGGCATTCTCATGGTGGCCATTTAAAAGAACATGAATAATAATATTAATAATAGTGGTGTCAAACACATTGCTAATGCACGACAGTGCCTCGTGCACCGAAGCCTGTGGCGACCTCGTGCACGACGATGACAGCGCCCTCATCTTGGGCACTTGAGCGCCCCTTTGGTTTAGGCACCGAATCCCAGTCACGTTCTGGATTTGTATTCCAAAGAGGGCATCAGAGTCAGGGTGCGTTTTCTCTGGCTCCCTTCCCCCAGGTAAAATATTACCCATGACACCTGCTCGTTTAGATCATTTCTGGCCTTTTGTCTCCCTCCAGTACCAAGCTTTATTTCCTCAGAGTGGCCCAAGGATGACCCCTTCCTCTCAGCTATGGCTCTGTACGCGTTCATGTTTCGTTATGGCGAGCACTGTTTTCCTAATTCCAGCTGCTTCTTACTCTGCCCTGTACCTACTCCCGGGCTGCTCAGCCGTACCATTCCTTCTACCCTCTGTCATTTGTAGAATTAAATGATGTCATTTCTGCTGAACAACGATAGAGAGCTGAAATGGACTTTTAAGTATATCCAAGGTACTTAAGAAAAAAATTTTAAATCTATCTTACCAATCTTAGAGATGAATCAGCAGACATTGCCGCAAAATTGCCTTTAATGTTTTCTATGAAGTCCTGGTCTTAACTTCCCAGATAAGAGAAAGTGCTTTTCATTGCAAAAGGACAAACAACGGCTTTAAAAATCTCTCAACCCAGTTAACAATTCCTTGGATGTTTTTAATGTGGAGAGCAAGGGACATATTTTGTAGAGGCAAAACTGGCAAGAGAGGGCAGGCTAGAAGGAAAAGAGAAAACTTGGAGGACACCTGTTTGGAAAGCTGTTCAGTAGGTGCCCTGTCCTCTCCATCCTCCAGCACCTTTCCCCCATCGGACGAGCCTTAATAGGAAACAGTGCTCCACATCCGGCCCTGCAAGTTGCTGGGAAGCCAGAGTCCCCCAGACCCAGCAATGGGGCATGGGCACAGATGGGTCTCAGTGGGTCGGGCACTATTACCCAAACAGCGAACCTCCGGAAGTCAGCGTGGTTAACGGCTCGCCTAGTGGTAAGGCGTTGGGTAGTGACAGTGACAGTGGCAGGCTGAGCAGACTCACTGTCCCAGCTGGCTGGCTCTGAAGGTCTCTATGTTCCCACACATTTTCCAAGATTCTGTGATTCCGTCCTCCCATATCCATTCAGTAAGTCTCCCTTTTGCTCTACAGCCATAATGGGTTTCTGTGGCTTGTCACCAAGAGTCCGGTCTGATACAGATTCTCTAGAACCTTCTCACCTACCCAACTCTGCAGCCCCACTACAGTTGGGGTCTTGAGTGTCCTCCAGAGGCCCGTGTATTACAGGCTTGGAGCCCAGGGTGGCATGTTGGCAGATGGTAGAACCTTTGAGGAGGCGGCCTGGTGGGAGGCTTTAAAAGGTCACCGGGCCTTTACCGTCAGAGGAGACTGCAGGCCCCCGGACTCCTCCCTTGCTCTCCTGTTTCCTGACTTGTGACATGAGTGGTTTCCTCCTATAATGTGCAGCCTCAACCTGCCCAAACAATAGGGCCCCTCGATCATGGAATGAAACCACCAAAATTGAGTCACATAAATCTTTCTCTCAGAAGTTGATTACGTGAGGTATTTTGTAGAATAACAGAAGGCTGACGAGCACAAGCTCCTTCCTCAACTATTTCCTTTTCACTCCTATGTCTGCACTCAGTAGATTTCTGTGGTAGAGCCCTCCCAAGGTGTCGGTCGGGAACCTTTTACAAAGTAGTGATGGCAGCCTCGGTGTACGTACGTGCAGTTCTGATGTAATTCTGTAACACAAATCATACCCAACCAGACTGTAGAATGGTAATGTATACCCGACCAAACTGTAAAATGTTAGCATATGCCCATATAAGGGAGACAGACACAAAAACTGTATAAAAGTGTGCAACTACACCATGTTCCACACTCAGCCTTTGGATGAGAATCCGCTGAGTCAGTGCCAGCAAGAATAAAGCTGCTTCCTGGGAAAAAGGCCTCGGTGTCCCATCTCTCTACACTAAAATCACGCAGCATCGCAGCCATCTCTTTAGATGACAATCTCTGTTCTCTGAAAGGGACTCCCTGAGAAGATTTTGGAAGATTTTCTGGATTGCTTGCTAATTTCCTTATAAGAACCAGATGACAGACATCTTTAAGGGGATGTAACAGGCTGTTAGACTGAGGGGAAGCTGGGGGCAAGTTCCCCTGGAAGAGAGCTGCTGGCCCCCCAGGGAGGAGAGAGGCAGGGTCTCCCAGTGGCGCCAACCCCACTTCTCCCCTCTCCCACTCCAATTACTCCAATTACACTGTTGCCAACAGCAACGGTGAAAAGGCTCGTGCTCATGATTCTGAAATAGTCACTGTAGTCCAGGAAAACCAAGAGAAATTTAGGGTTTACTTTAGAACATTTTCCAAAGAGATTAGCCCACCAAGGTGCAGCAAAATAAACAAGAAAAGGCTATGCTGTACAAAGTAGATAAAACTAACTGTACCATCCTGGTATGGTATAATTCCACAGTTCAGCACCTCTCAGAGTATTAGATGAAGTTCTGGATGTCATAGCACAATATGGTAAAAGGTTAAAATTAAGATCTTATCACTACTTTGCTTTTTATAATACCACATATATTATTCCTAAAACACAAACAAATAACTGAATGGTATTTTAAAAATCATATTTTAGATGCAGGGAATATTTATGATTGAAGTAATAACATTCAAATAAGTAACTCATTCTAGTTTGTTTTCTAATTCTGGATGTCTTAGTCACTTTCTTATCTCTAAGACAAAATACCTAACACCCACAGCTTAAAGGAGGAGAGGTTTATTTTGGCTCATGGTTTTAGAGGATTCAGTCCATAGTCGGCTGGCTCCAAGGCAGGAAGGACAGATGCATGGTAGAAGGGTCTGGCAGAGGAAAGCTGCTCACCTCATGGTGTCCAGGAAGCAGAGAGAGAAGGGAAGAATCAGGGAGGGAAATGCACCCTTCCAAGTCACGGCCCCAGTGACCTGCCTCCAACTGGACCACCTCCTCCAGCACACTGGGTTGCTGAACTCATCAGCATCCCCATGATCCAATCACCTTCCAAAAACCCTGCCTCCAAGTGCATGAAAGTTTCAGGGGTCATTCTAGATAGAAACCATGACACTGGATATTCATATGCTAAGCTTGCTTCCTTGAATCACTCTGTGTGTTTTCCATCAAGTTTTCACATTGCCTTTCTTCTACATGATCCCCTATCTCCTCTCCCCTGAATCAGGCTCTGATTTCCTGGTAACCTGAACCAGCTTATTTACTCATATGCAGGTGTGTACTCATATATCTTGTAACATCACTACCACCAAATAACCTTGGTAAACAATCTCCACTCACTGGAGAAACCCTCTCCTTGTGAAGCCCTTCCTAGTAGGCTTTTTTCCTGAGACACATTCTCTTTCAAATGGTCCTGTTGAGTCTCTTGATTGATGGATTTGACAATACATTAATAAGGCAGCCTCATAATTTATTACTAACTCAAACACCCAATTCAAGAGTAATCAAAAGATTGATAGCATGGCTTAGGTCTCTGGTGACCCATTAATAAATGTTATCGATGCCCACCATGCATCTTGCAGTACCTGAGCCCTGTGCTAAGTGAAGAGAAGAGCAAGAAGGCACAGTTCTTGCTCTCATTTTCTTATGATCCAAGAAGGAAAAAGCCAATTACACAAGCAGTTTCTATAATGAGTACTAAATGCCGAGCGGGTGGACTTGCCAGCTTCCGGAAGCCAATTCACTGCACTGTCCCTTGCCAGAACTAATGGTGCACAAATACCTTCTCCTTTGGGAATTGGGCTTTTAAGCCATAAGTCTATGGGTCAGTTCACAAAATATGCCTTGTTCATGAGCTGAGGAAAAATGGGCAGAACAACACGCCAGGCTACAACTAGAGCTGTCAGCATCTGCATTTATCACTGGGGGACTGAAGTCAGGCACCAACAGACATGGCTGCTTAGGCAGCTGTGCTCCAGTTTAAGCCACAATCTAAACAAGGCTATTTGCAATTTTTTTTGCCTCTAGTAGGACTGGAGAGAGCTAAACAACTGGCGCCACGTCATTTTCACAACTGTTATGGTCACCTACACCTGCCAGGTGGGCGGGCAGCAATAGCCCTTGGATCTAAACCCATGACAGGAAGTTTCAGTTCCACTCTCATGACAGCGTCTTCCCCACTTCTGTAAGTCCCATTCTCCCTTCAACGTCCTGTTCAAAACCAGACCTAACGCCTGCTTTTTGGGCTCAATGTCCAATTTCAAGGGTTTTCACTGCTGTTGAAGTAAATTTAAACAGAAAAATGGAAGGATTGGAGTTGAATTTTTGGAAGCTCACTCTGCAGTGTGAAGAATGGTTTGAGAGAGAGTAAAACTTTGATAGAACAACTCACCAAGAGATCACTCCACAAGGAGCAGTCTGGGGGAGACATTGCTAATGGTCTTGAAGAGGTGGTGGCAGTGACATCAAGGAGAGGTAGACTGAAAGATATTGCAGAGACACAAGGGAATATCTTGGCCAGTGATTTGATGTGGGTGTCAAAATAAGGATCAGGAAAAGGTAAAGAACAAGTATCAGTTTTTGTCCAGGAAAACTGAATTGATAAAATACTGTGAACAGAGCTAGGGAGACATGGCTTGGGGTAGGGTGAGGGATGCAGCCTGGACATGTCAAGTGTGAGTGCATCTAAGGGAAGTGGCCAGGGGACAGTTGGACACTCAGGACCAGAGTTCAAAAGATGGGTTGGGGCTGAAGACACAGACTCAAGGGTCGGTAGTATATATGGATCGGTCACTCATTCCTCAGGAGGGCTGATAGGTTGAATTCTGTCTCCTCACCATAGTTCACACATTGAAGTCCTAACCTGTAGGACCTCAGACTGTGGCCTATTTGTAAATAGCACCTTTATAGAAGAAATCAAATTAAAATGAAGCCATTGGGGTGGTCCCCAATCCCATGTGACTGATGTCTTATCAAAAGGGAAAATTTGGACAAAAACCCATTCTCAGGGAGACCACCATGGGAAAATGAAGAAAAAGATGAGGGTGACGATTCTACCAGCCAAGGAAAGCCAAAGATTGCCAAGAAAGCATGAGAAGCAAAACAAGAGGCTTAGAACAGATTCCTTCTCCGAAGTCTCGGAAGAAAGCAACCCTGTCCACACCTTGTTCTCAGACTTCTCGTTTTCAGAGCTGTGAGACAGTAAATCTCTGCCATTAGGAACCAAGGTTGTAGTACTTTGTTATGCAGTCCTAGCAAAATAATACAGATGGAGATCAGCCTGATGGAAAATGTTAACTGACAAACACAAATAACTAGGGCTGAGACTCAAGAAGGCCAATAATTGTAGGAAATCAAACCCATAAAACACAGTCAAAAAAGGGAAGGGGGGAGCAGCAGATTGCATAACAATATGGAGGCCAAAGGAAGAGCATGGCAGAAGGTGGCCATGGTGCAAAGTGTGACTTCAGTGACAGTATTAGTCATTTTTTTTTTGTTTTTGTGTGGGTTCCAGGGGTCGACCTCCGAACCTCGCGCTTGCCAGCAAGCACTTGAGCCACTGAGCGATATCACCGGCTCTTTTCTTCCTTTATGTGGGTTCCAGGAGTCGAACTCAGGACCTCACGCTTGCCGGGCTGAGCCATCTCACCGGCCCTAGTCACTGTTGACTTAGGAAAGAGCACTATTGGTGGAATGGGGTAAAAGCCAGATTAGTTGAGAGTACACACTGAGGAAGTATAGACAGTGCATATACACAGAGGGAATGGAATTGCTCTTCTATGTAGTAAGAGATTTTGAAAGCACAGAAATCATGTTAATTGAAGTAGAAAAACTATCTGAAATCTATCATGTGGGAATCGGGGATGGACCCATAAGTCAATGGATGGATGGATGGATGGATGGATGACAGATGAAAAGAGGGCAGAGTCAGGCAATTCAGGGTAGTTTGATTAGAAGAGAGATAATCCTTTACCCACGGTGCCAAGCATTCATAAAAATTAGGCATGCTTTTTTACTTCAAGAAGAGAAAATGTGAACCTTTCTTTATCTCCTTGAAACCTTGCTATCCACGGTGCAGGGGACATTGGGGCCAGTGAGATAGCTCAGCGGCATAAGCGCCTGCCTGGCAAGCGCGAGGTCCTGAGTTTGGCTCCCGGTACCCATATAAAGAAAAAAATAAAATTCAGGGTGCAGGGGAACTGACTTGGCATGCTTATCACCTTACCGCTCTCACAGTTGTTGAAAATATTCAGTCAAAATCCCCACCATGAGGATCATTTCCGGGCCAAAGATGAGGGGAAAATGATATTACCTTTTTTGTTCTGTTCCTTGGGTAAACAAATGGGAGTGAATTATCTCCTGGGAGGACTGTATGCACCCATGCAAGGCAAATTACAGCAGCCCTGCAAGCGTTAGAATGCCTGACGTGCTGCTACCGACAGCTGAGTCCAATACAAAGTTTTCTCATCGAGGCAGATTTTACAGTGTGTTTTGTGTGCGCCCTTCTCAAATTTTTAAATTTATCTGCCAAAATGAAAGACAATTTTCTGGTGTTTATACCGTGTCATAGATGACTTAAATTTGCTACATAAGCCCTGAAATAATGTAAAAGGTGTTGCTGGGATTACCCTCTAAACATTGCTTGCATTCATTGCCCCTTGACATCCTTATCCCTCTACTTCCCACCTTAGGTCCTTGTTGCCTTTCTGTTCAATGGTTCCACATACGCCCAGCCCCTGTGACCACAGAGAGGAGGCACCACGTAAGGAGAGAAGTTGTCCAGTATCAGAAACTGCATAAAACCTCTCTGTCCCACACACCTGTAGCTAATAGGCTCATTTTCCTTTGCTACTGTTTGTTTTGACTAAGGGAGGTTTGGCAGCTCTATTCCTTCAGTCACTCATAGTGAGGAATCTGGTAGGTACTGGACACAGAACTGAACTACATGAACTATAAAGAGGCAAAGTTCAAGTTTCTGCTTCAGTTCGCACCATACTTGGGCAAAGAGGCTAGAAAATAGATGAATTGTTAACCCAACATGGAAAGCGCTAATATAATGAAAAATCCTGGGCTTAATGGAAATAGGGTCTGCAGGACCCTGAGCCTAGAGGTATGAGATTGTAAGACCCCAGAAGTAGACACGATATTTATAGGGCAGCCAGCTCATGGGGCACTTGTCAAAACCTGCAGGAAAGCAGCCTAATGATTACTTGTGGTCTATGAAGCCAATTCTCCATCTGGACCGAACAGTGGTGAAGCCAACCCGCGATGAAGTGTAATCTGAGCTCTAAGACAAGTTGTGATTTTCAGTTTTGAAAACCCCATAACTGGCTCCTTTCCTCAAAGCCTCGTCCTACAGAGCCTGATCCCTTGGTTTCTCTCAGCTCAGAGTTTGCTTTGTTTCAGAAATTTTATTTCCTTTGTTAACGTACGATCTAGGGTTGCCAAAGTATCTCCAGCATCCCTGTGCAGCCCAGGAGGCCTGGGATGGAAGAGAAGAGGCGGACAGTGCAAGTGCTAATGAGCTCACTCTTGCATCCAGTGCGGAGTTACTGAGGCCCTACTGTGTCCAGGTGCTGTGGGATGACCCAAGCAAACCCGAACTGACAAAATAGTCATGCTCTCTATCCTCGTGGGCCTCAGAGCAAGTGAGCAAACAAAAAAATGTGAATACTGCAGGAGTAAGTGAATGCATCAAGAGATAATTACAAGATATTATTATATGAAGAAGTTATTATATGAAGAAGGTAGGTAAGGGGGTTAGTGGGAGAGGATAGCGCAGTGGTGTCTAGTCAGCCAGGGTGGCCAAGGGAAGCCTCTCTGAAGAGAGGGCAGGGAAAGTGGGGCCGTGATGATGAGTAGGAGATGAACAGGTGAAATCTAAGGTAATAGCGATCAGGAAGCAAGGACAGAGTGTGCAAAGACCCTGAGGTGGGGGAAAGAGCAGTGTGTTAGTCATTTTCTCTTTGCTGAGATGCGTATGCTTTCAGTCCATGGCCGATTGGCTCCAAGGCAAGGTGGAAGGAGCTTGGAGGAGAACTGCTCACGTCGTGGCGACCAGGAAGCAGAGAGATAAGGGAGGAGCTGGGGAGGGAGATGCACTTTTCCAGGTCACACCCCCCAGTGACCGCCTCTTCTGCTCAGACCTCGCCTCCAACAGTACAGTCAGCTATGGATTCATTGGTGAATCAACCCATTGATGAGTACAGTGATTGCATGATCCAGTCACCCTCCAAGGGCCCTTCTCTGAACTCATGAGGCTCGGGGGGGACATTCTAGATCTAAACCATAACAGGAAGGTAGATGGAGTATGGTAGCCTAAGTAGAAAAAGTACAAGGTTTAAAAGGAGGCAGAAGCCAGTGATCTCCATGTGTTGGGAGCTGCAGCTTGCTGCCACTGTCCTGCATCACATTCAGGACTATCAAATTTATATCATGAGCACTGGAAATGATAGACTCAAAATTCAGAGTGTGACTTCTCCTGAGCACACACCACTCACACCACGGAAAAGTTAAACAATCATAAATCAGATCATAATAACGGAGGCACTGCCTGGACTGACTGCCAAAAGGCCAAGGAGATTAACAGTGAAAGAAACATCCATTGGC